>OW240921.1:111652598-111681716 GCA_933207985.1 Pelobates cultripes
GTGAGGGTGGGCAGTGCTGGGGCAGTGAGTGTGGGTGGGCAGTGCTGGGGCAGTGAGTGTGGGCAGTGCCAGGGCAGCGAGGGTGGGTGGGCAGTGCTGGAGAGTGAGGGTGGGTGGGCAGTGAGGGTGGGTGGGCAGTGCTGGGCAGTGAGGGTGGGCAGTGCTGGGGACACTTAAATGCCTTTTTATTTAATATAATTCCCTGGTGGTCCAGTGGTTGAAGTCCCTGGTGGTCCAGTGGGATCACTTCCGTCTGCAGCTCCTCGAGAGCTGCAGACCTTGTTCTCGCGAAAGCCTGTCAGAGCGTTGCCGTGGTAACCCGCGGCAACGCTCTGTGTGCTCGCGAGAAGCACATTATGTGATCTGCAGCTCTGCACTCGGCGGAGCTGCAGATAAGCGGCTGGCTCTCCGTGTGGGCAGACCATGTGGAGGGGCCACCCGACGGCATACTGGGCAAGCCGCCGGGCCCCCTCTCACTGTCGGGTCCTCAGTCATTGACCAAGCACCCGACAGTTCAGTCTGCCATAAGGTGATTTTAGGCGGCCTCTAGGCCCCAGCAAGCGCGAGGCCTTAGGCGGCCGCCTAAATCACCTAATTAGAGAGCCGCCTCTGAGAAAGAGTGACCGAATTGTGCTGGCCACGGCTCTTACTCATTGGCACATATCATTGTGGAGGGTTAAAAAAGGAAATGAGAAGTTCAGCATATAAAACCATTGTTTAAACAGAATATGAGCTCCACAACTTACAATCTAATTTATTCTTTGTGGGTTCGCTTTCCACCTTATTCAATATCCTTACGTTTCAAGACTGAAGAAAAGAGACTATTATTGAACAGCTTCAGCATAGAGGATAAACACATCTCTCCCATTCACTATCTGCTTTTCTTGCTTTCTAAGTATGTCTGTTTGTTCCTTAAAATATATATTGATTATAGAATGCTTTCATCGTACTAAGCAGTTCACCGTTCACCAACTGCCTACATCATAGATTTAATCTCTTTGTTATTTGCCTTTTTTCTCCTGGCATTCTGCTATAGCTTTTCAGTACTACACATCATGTGTCAATGTTTGTGTCACAGGCATAACACTTTAGCCTTACTGCAATTATCGCAGAACTCTCAACCTCTTTGAGCTTTGTACATCAAGCCCTTCTCTTCAAACACCTTTCTAAATGGCATTTTCTTCTGAGAATGATTCCAGTAAGTCACCATAACTCTCACCTTGGTCTGTAGCAATAGGTGTACTTACAATATCTTCACTTTCCATCATTCCCTGTATTTACATTGGCCAATACAGCAGCTGTGGTATTCAGTGTATTGAAAAAGATTTTATGTACAATACAACTTAACTTGTGCACTTGTCTGAGAAAGGATGCTCTCTTGTAAAAATTTTCACCCGTATTTATGTACATACATATATATCGACATACAAACCTCTACTGCCGTCCTCTGAATATATATGTAAAATAATGCATGTGTCTTATTAATGTTTGCTGTGACATATGCTAATGTTTGTCTGTCTATTGATCTGTCTTTAAATGTCTTGTAACTTTGCATTAAATCGTAGGGGTTCACACATACTGCTGAGATTAGATTACACCACTTTACGAGTAGTGATACAACTCCTTGATGCTTATTGACCCATTTATTTTTTTTAACGGACATTTTTATTAAAGGTTTATAAATGTTTATTTATGAACATAACCTGCTAAATAAAATAAGGTAGCTAGTGAAGCATTTAATGTTCAGTCATATATTTAATTAGAATACTGATCTATTAAAAAAATAAATATTTATTATTTTCAACACTCACGATACAAATGTGTTATGTTTATCTATGCAACTTTGCTCACCATTTTAATCTTTTAAGCTGAAAACTTAAACTTGTTTGGCCTGGCCCTGTTCATATATGTCAAACATATTTTGTTAGAATTAATTCCTTGTCTTGTTTGTTGATTGTACAGTGCTGCAGAACATGTTGGCACTATATAAATAATTGTAACTGTAAACACTGCTATAGAATTTCACTGGAGTGGGAAAATAAATTACTGTCACTTCAAGAAAAGTGACATTAAGAGGGATACTGCCGTAACAAATATATTGCAAGGATAACGAGTAAGTAAACTTCTTTAGAATTATGCCCCCAGCAGAGGGTGTTAGCTTATGCCAGGAATCCCCTGGCTTTTATCGAAGCACATGAACAGATAGTTTTCATGTTAGTACAAGGTATGATTGCATTAGGTCCACTTTTATAGTACTAGGGATCATAGACTATTACCCCTTATTGTGCTGAACTTTACACACCCAGAGGATGAAAATGTGTGACACTGTATCATCTGGAATTCTGTGTTCAGCCCATAATATTTGTGCGTATTCTCTGAACACGTAGATATAGTTGTCTATATTTTTCAAAGAAGTAGTTGTCAATCAATATACTTTATCAGAGCAAATCACAGAATGTTCATGCTTTAGAAAAAAATTAAATGGCCTTTTCAGTAACAAAGCCCTGCTTTTGAAATTCGGCAAGTGTATAAAGCGACACCGTCACGCCGTGTATGACTTTTCCCAATCGCTTCCTCCTCTCTTCCTCTTTTCTACTCTGTCTTTCTTTTTTTCATTTTGAATCTGTTTCTAACTAAGACAAAGTAGGGACTACTCCTGATTTTTTTTAAACACTTGGCAGAGATACAATATCAAGCCCGACAGTAGTCACCAGTGAGGGCTGCAGGACATTGGCTCTGTCTATGCAGGATCTTGCAGGATCCTCCATAGACCTCAATACTGTACTCTTGTGCATGCTGAAGCACAAGGTGCTGAACAGGACCCACCAGAGGAACATAACCAGCGAGGGATAAGTTCATGTAAGTAGAACTCACCTTTCCCTGCCCCCCACCCACCCAGTCACCGGACCCGCAGTCCCCAGACGGTGACACTGCCATTTTTACCTAATAACAGGCATCATAATTTAGAAAAAATGAAAACTTGTCAAGTTCACCAATCAGTTGCTATTATTGATGAGAAAAAAAACTAAATAAAATTGGCATTTATGTGCTGAACCTGGGAAATATTCTTTCTTGCAGTCCTATTTCTCACTAGATTAGCAAACTGTTATCGATAATTTCAGAATTCAGACCCTGAATAGCTTGCTTAAAGACACTTTTTAAAGGCAAATATTGAATTTACAGCACGCATGTTTGGTAATGTAATACAGTAATTAACTAGTCCCTCTCCTGTGGCTGGTGTCTCTTTTTGTATCTCAGTAGATACTTCTTTGTATTTTCTGCAGTCTTGCAAAGTAACAGGTTACCAATGAGCTGTTATGTACTGATCACAGATATATTAATCTGATGCTTAAAAATTCCCTATACATTGTTTTTATTCTAGTTTAAACTAAAATATATTATTAACTGCTGTCCTTGCAACATTAATAGTTCCCAAATCCATTTTATTTATTGATTTCCCTAACTTACAAGTTTGTATTTGTTTCCAAATGCATAACTTTACACTCATCTATGTTGATTCATATATGTCATTATCCTGTTTGCTTAGTAGAGAACTAGTTTAGTCTCCCGTTCAGAACGTAACATTATTTATAATTCTGCGGTGACTGCAAACACTGAGATATGCCTTCAAATCATCTGCAATATAATAATAAAAAAAAAGGTATGTAGTAGATAAAACCTTTAGGTTATAACACTATGTGTAGCCCACTGATCATCCTTTACAATTTCTCAAACATTTTGTTTTCCTTCCCTTTGGACTTGGACACCTAGCATGTGATTCTCAATACATATATTACATGGAAAATAGATATTGTTCATCTATTGGAATCCACAACAGAAACACACGTGAGAGAGGCCGAACTTATTGACGGAAACATGTCACGGGGAGTGGATTTTTTTTTTTTACAAAATAAATATTTATTAACTAGATTCCTGTGATGCTCAGTGAACCTGTAGGTGTTTGATCATTCTAGATAACATAGTCCGCAAGCATCTGCAATGCCTTTTTAGCTGTTGTTCATCACTCGACATGGGTGACTTCTACTGGTTTGGCAAATTGGAAATTGTAGTGCACATATCCACTGAGCTGAGGTTAATCTTCATTATTAGTACTTCATACAGTCCTTTTAATATCTGTAGATTACATTTCCTACGATGCCAATACAGCAGTGGGAAAAAGTCTGGGCAGATAAAAGTAGCATGTGCAAGGGAGAGTAACTAATAAAACTGTGCTCACAGGGGGACCAAAAAATCTTGCCCCCATTAGTCAAAGTCCTTACCCACACATTGGCTGCTATCATGCAAACTTTGATCTTGAGTCTTGTAGGCTTTTGTATAGTGCAATAGGTTGCATGGATTTACATTATGTTTAGTAGAGAAAGTTGTTTGTCCACTGAGCAACAACCAGTGCAGGAGAACAAGGATATTGTAAAAGTTGAACATTCTTTTCTTATTTTCATTTAACATTGTTTTGTCATGAAAGGGAAATCCTATCCTGTTTGAATACAGGATTTGTAAGGAAGAGATTAACTAAATGGTACAATGCACAAAGTTTTGCTGTTTCCCCAATATTTAACATATGAAATGTATAACGCTGGATCTAACTGACATAGAAATGATATGCGATCTATATAAATTTCACAAAACTGCGAGAGATTTCCTGATGAAGTTTGTGATCCGGATGAACGTCGGAACATAAATGTAATTTGTGAAGCAAACCATCTATAGAAAGAGATGAAAATCTGACAGTGAGCAACACTTTGTACCTTGAGCTCTGCGTCTTTGCAGCAATTTTAGTGATAGCAAAAGGACAAAAAAAAATAAAATAATTAATAATAAAAACGCATTTCTCCAGGAAAAATAATGGTTTTGAATAGGACCTTTTTTCTGAGAGCCCGGAGACGGTGGCTGCTGTCATAGGCTGTCAGATGGCAGAATTTTATTTCATAATTTGACAGCAAATACAAAACTATTACTTATTGTCAGTACATTTCCTGGCCATTAACAACCACTGAGGTATGAAATCGGGGACAGTTGACAAGACTTTTAACTGTCCATAGTTACTGTCGTGCTTAGAAACCACAACGAATGTACTGTATAGACATTTGATGCACAAAGACCTTTTCAGCGTTTTCTAATTAACTCCTTCATATTCTCTCTGTTTTCATGAAGTGAAAGATCTGTAACCTATATAACATTTCATGAAACCCTAAGTGGTACATTAGAGTCATGAAAAGGCAAACACTGAGATACTCAGGTTACTGTCATTCTCATAGCTGCTAGCAGTTTGTGCTTATATTCTGCTTTCTTCAAGTGGGAAAATAGTACCTTAAGTCTAAAGATCTGTAGAAGCAAAAATAGAACTTTCAGCTACATCCAATTATCCAAACCTGGGGATGTTGGACTGAATGTGAATAGGATAATAAGAACGTGCCCAGGTGTTATCACTGTGTGTAAGAGTGTAAACCAAAATACACTGGTGTTCTCAGTATAAGCAAAATATGTATTCAATAAAATTAAAGAATTGATGTTTAGTACTTCATTAACCCCTTAAGGACCAAACTTCTGGAATAAAAGGGAATCATGACATGTCACACATGTCATGTGTCCTTAAGGGGTTAAAGGGACACTGCAAGCACCATAACCACAACAGCACACTTAAGTGGTTATGGTGTCACGAGTAGTCTGATGCAAACCCCAAAGTAAGTAATCAAACCATTCGCTAGTGGCTTGACAAGTTACGTGGGGACTGCAGGGCAGCATTCAACTCCTCCGTTAACGCCGGAAACTCTCTGCATTGAACTAAGCCTAGCATAGCAGTACAGATTTTAACTCATTGGCTTAGAGTGGTCAGCTGATGCTCTCAGACAGTGAACTGGCCCTGCATCTGGTTTTAGCACAGAAGAGCTACTGTAACAGAGGCTCGTGCAGGAGCCCCCATCTCTCAGTGGAGTCAGTGACCATCTCCCGGCTGAGTCCAGGTAAGATGTCAAACCATTAGCAAACAGTTTAAACAGTTTGACTACTTTTATTTGGGGCATCATGTCACTCCTGGTACCATAACCACTACGGTGCATTGTAGTGGTTATAATGCTTGATGGGTTCCTTTAAGGCTTTTATAGAAATGTGATAATGATTAATATATTCTTCTATGAATTCTGAAAGAGTGCGGGAGCTGTGACCAAGGCTTGCCTAAATGTAAACAGACTGGCATCAAAGTCAAGGAAATACTGTACACAGTGTGACTATGTCAGGTAAACCATAAATTTTGTAAAGTGAACATTATGCTAGAAGTGCATAGAAGAAAGAACAAAATCAAATACAGAGATAAAGCAAATGGTAAACTGGATAATATAAAAATAAATAAATAGAATGGGATAACAGTACATGGAACATAGAAAATGTTGTTTTTTCATCCAGATGTTTTGTCCAGCATTGAAACAATCTGCAGGCGTTTTGCCCTGAAGAAGCCCACAGGCAGGCGAAACATAGGTCAGGTTGGGATGCTTGAAGGCATTTTGATTGAAGAGACTGGTTCATTTCCTAAGTAGGAATAACGATTCCACGCTGATTTGCCATCTGTTTGTTTAGCTAGTGCATGTGTAGATATATTCAGCAAGTGAAATTCGGTCATTGATTTCTAGAACCTCATCATATCTCAAGACCCATAAGAATAAAATAACTTTCTAAAATATCTATCTATCTATCTATCTATCTATCTATCTATATATATATATTTTTTTTTTTTAAAACACAACCGTATGTACATAGACATATTACGTGCATGCAAATATATTAGCCGAATTTCATTTTTGTGCCCTAGTGACAATTTTAGTAGGAGATTTGACAATTATTATTCATCTGTTTTTTCAAATGTTAAAGGACCACTATAGTCACCCAGACCACTTCTGCTCAATGAAGTGGTCTGGGTGCCAGGTCCCCCAGGTTTTAACCCTTCAGATGTAAACATAGCAGTTTCAGAGAAACTACTATGTTTACATTGCAGGGTTAATCCTGCCTCTAGTGGCTGTCTTCCTGACAGCCGCTAGAGGCGCTTCTGCAACGCTGAATGCAAAAATTGCATTCAGCGTGCAGAACGTCCATAGGAAAGCATTGAGAAATGCTTTCCAATGGGCGTTTTAAATGGGCTCGCGGGTCTGGCCGCGCATGGGCATTCCGCGCATGCGCATTCCGCTCCGCTCGGGAGCTGATGTCGGAGTGGGAGGAGAGGTCACCAGCACAGAGGGAGAACGGCACTGGATAAAGGTAAGTAGCTGAAGGGGTTTTAACCCCTTCATCCCAGCGGGAGGGGGGCCCTGAGGGTGGGAGGGACCTAAGGCTTATATAGTGTCAGGAAAACGAGTTTGTTTTCCTGACACTATAGTGATCCTTTAAATGTTGTATGTATTCCTCAGTCTTAATAATATTTCTCCCTCTCTCTCTCTGAAATGATACAGTGTAAGGGATACTTTGTAAAATTGTAAATCTTATATTCCACCAATATTTTGAGGCGCTTAAACAAATACATGAAAAAGCTAATATTGTGTAAATTTGCATAATTTAAAGTTTTTAGGTATTTGGGAAAAGCTGTTTGTTAATGAAATTTTATCCTATGTTTGTATGCTGACTTAGCATCTCATATTTCTAATAAATGGTTTTATTTTTTTTGTATTTTATGTAGGTCTTAATAACCTCAGATATCTTGTGATAGTACATAATATAATGTTCTCAATAATTTATGTGCGAATCTACCATACAGAGTGGCTTTTTTTTTCCGAATCCTTAAAGGAACACTATAGCATGAGGAATACAGACATGTATTACTAACACTATATTGTCCTGCTGCTAATTTAGATTACTGCACCTGCCCCTACCCTCATGAAATAAAAAAAAAAATTTTGAAGACCTCAGCCAACCCAATGCTCACCTATAGGGGATATTCAATGTTTCTCTGTGAAAAGCATAAGATGACTTTACCAGAGTTGGATCGACTGTTCCAATGGAGACTGACTTGAATAAAGGCCATATGTATAGCTATTTTTAACTTGTTTTTATAAAACTGTGGGGGAAGGGAGCCTGAATCAGAACACCGAAACAAACGTTCTAATTAAAAAAAAAAAATTAAATGTCCCTTTAAATTGTATCTTGTTTTCTGTTTGTGCAGTCTGGTGAATCTGAGCAGCTGTTTCAGTTGGTTCTGGGAACATTTTGAGAAAATAATTACAATAGCTGTCTGATGAGTAAATTAATACATTATTTTTGTAATGACGTGTGAAAGTAGAAAAGAATAAAACTGGATCTTAAATGAAAACTTTAACAGATTTGGTCAGTGTTTATAGTGTTAACTTCAAATGGAGTTTGTCCAAGTTTTTTTTGTTTTTTTTAAACGCCATTAACTATAACTGTTTATCTCTGTCTGTTTGTTGACAACTATCTTATAAAAGAAACAATTTGTTAAAACTAAAACGTATGCGTGTTATTGCGATATAAATGTATTACTACGCAGCAAAAAATAAACTGATACATCGAAAAATCATTTCAGACACGCTAATATGTGTTTGCTTCTACAGTAAAATATGTTTGAAGATTGAAATAAATGCTCTTTATTAAGTCCAGTGAAATAATACAAGAATTAATAAAATTCGACATGTACATTCCATCAGCTACAAGTTTACACATAGAGGTAATAAGTCAGAATGAACAAAATATAATATTCTGTAGATTTATAAATTCCATTTCTGAGGGAGTAACTAAGTACACAAAATTGTAGAAATTCAATAATATATGCATTGTAACATTTAAATAACTGTTTCCTAATGTCATCATGTAGCCCCAGTATCCACATTACCTAATGAAAAATGTGTTGCTGGGTGATTCGTTCTGCTTTTCTGTAGAATTGATCAAACTAAATGGATGACAACTTTTGAAGATGTAAAGTATGCATGTGCATTTTTAGCTTGAAGGACATCAGGAATCATTCCCAAGGTCAATCATATAATGAGATGTATCTGTATTGCTCACCAAAATCTCAGACTTAAGTGATCCTGCCAATAGCACGGCTATGATTCCTTGGCTGAAATGACTGCCTCGTTCTGTATTCAGTTGCTCTCTAAGACAATGGGTGAGTTGATAATGCAAGCTAAACTCCAGCCGCTAGGGACCTTTTACAATTTGAAGATCTAATCATTTTAAAATATGACTATCTAAGATGGATTTGAAGAAATTGATCCTGTTATATTTACAGAGAGTGACACAGGCTCATCTTCAGATATTAATGGCTTTGTGTGTTTGCTGTGCTCAGAGCAGTTACATATTCCAGCGTTTCTGGTCACCAATTGCTTTTTATCAGCTTACTGCTTCTATATCTTTTTATTCTGAAACAATGACACCAGGGCAATTATTTTGAGAAAATTGCAGTGCTCCTTATTATCTCCTGAGACGTGGATTTTCTTATAACCTAAGACTGGGCACCTTCGCATAGTTTTATCTAGTCATGAAAACTTAAAGAAGTCAGTAGCATCAGGTCTGTTCCGTGATCATTTTTTGGGGGGAAGGCATATAATACCATATAAATACAGCAAGTGCTTTAATGGACAAAAATGGAAGCTAACTTGCCATTGCCGGTACGATGATGTGTTTCAGGCACTAGCAATTGCTCCAGTTGTGTCAAACTTTTGAAAATGGGATGATAACGCAAAACGAGCAACTACTGTCATGGTCTTGATCAGGTCAGGTAAGAGGCTTATGACAGGGTTAACATTTGACTGTTAATTGGAGTCTTTAGACATATTTACACGCCATAAGTATATTTAGCAAAAGAGGGAGGTAAGTAAAGTGAGAACAGAAAGAGGTTTAGGTAAATGTTATCAGGAAAACCTATAAACGAAATTATAGGGAGTTAGAGGAACATCCTATAAATGGAATTATAGGAAAGTGAGTGAGAGAACAGAAATAAAGGGGTTTAGGTAGTGAGCCTCAGACAGGTTGTTTACAGGATATAGTTAAATAATAGGAAAACCTATAGATCAAAATAAAGGTTAAATAGAAAGACAGATAAAACGGAAAAGAACAATAAGGTTTCAGGATTGTAGATAAAATATAGTGGTTTAGCAAACTGAATATTCAGGCAAATAATACCATGCAAGGTATTCAAGGTTGGTAATCAATAGGTAATAACTTTAGTAAGTTTATAGGAGCCAGGAACAAAAGTCTTTCTGGTTGATCATCAACTTCAATCTAAAGGCCCCATATTGAGCAGGATGTAGCCTTTTGTAGGTGCAGTAATTAACTTAGGCAGGTGAGGTAGAACCAAGGGAGTTCATATCTCGTGGTTAGGGAAGCTACTAGTGACAAAATATAGAAACTGCAGGAACAAAATTTAATGTAAGGTAGGAAAGTTCTGAAAATCTGATTTGGATCCTGACAACTACAACCAAACCTTCCATGAATCGAAGAGTGCTATTCTCTTGCATATTAACTAGTTTTGGACGCCTGCCATTGGCCTAGACCTCTAAAGAGACTCTCAGGTTATGGATCCATTTCCAGGAGTTCACTAAAGTTTATTGCGTATTGTGCTTTGTGTTTTGTGTGGGTCATGCAAATTCCGTAACCTTCATCAAATTATTACCATTCACTTGCAGATCAACTAGCTTTGGACATCTGCCATTGGCTTAGTTTAAACAACGAGACTCTCAGTCTATGGAGTCATGTCATGTAATAGCAGATTATTTATTCAGGACCTTCTAGAAATTCACTAAAGTTTATTGTGTACTTGCGTTTTTGTATTTTGTGCATGTTGTCTTTTTTACTGATCCTTCTTCATTTTACCTTCACAAAATGTGCCTATCATTGTTCTACAAAATGTATAAATAATATTTGCAGTACATTGACTGGCCCATGTGAATGATTTTTGGACCACCTGATTTGCCCAAACCTTTTTTTTTTAGACTAATCCTTTTTTTGCAATTTTTACATTGACCGCTTTCATTTTTATTTTCCTCTAATGCCTTTGCAGTTACTTATCCTCTAACAGTAATCCAGCTTTTGTTCTTTCTAGAGGTTTATGTTAACCCTCAAAAGCACCTACATTTCAGCTATTACAGAGGCCTTGCACAAACTACAGTGTTTGGTCTGAAGACAGAGCTATGGGAAGCTGTCTATGGGTTACTGCATGGAGTAAACCTTCCCACCTGGTTGGCCTTCTCTTCTCACAGTAGTGCATCAGAAGATCCAGAGCGAGAGACAATAAATGGGTAAAGGTCCACAACAATGGATGATCAATTTAGATGAAGTGTTTATTGAAGTGGATATACCTACCCTCACAACCTTTAAAATGTGTGGACCCATCAAACTGTTTCAAAGTTTTGTTAAGTTCCTATTGATGTCACATTTACTACAATACTCAAGTGTTGAAATGTTGAACAATTATTGGAAATATTTTGGACTGAGCAAAAAACAGTACGCAGGAGAATACTGTGAATGGACAACAGGTTAAATAGCTAGCCCTTTGGTGGGTCCCCACTCAGATCTCAAGCTGTTTCTAGCTCATCGTGTTTCATTACAAAGAGAACCAAGGCTATTTGCATATCAGACTGATCCCACCCCAGTAAGCGGTCCAGATTCGAAATGCTGTCCTGCTCTCCCTGCACGAGAGATTGTGTTGCATTGTCTTCTGTCCTTTGCAACTGAGCAAATCACGACTAAATGTTATGGCAAATGCTTTTTTTAAGCCTTTATAGATTGTTACTGATGTTACTAAAATGTACAATAATCAAGTATTTTCTAAAGGTTAGATTAAAATGACGATACAATAACATACATGTATTAACAAATAAATTGTTTAATTACGAGAATGTTTTTTATACTTGCAGAAATGCATACATTTAAAAGCATGTTTTTTATGTTTAACTTTCTAAC
The DNA here is from genome assembly GCA_933207985.1 of Pelobates cultripes. NCBI lineage: Eukaryota > Metazoa > Chordata > Amphibia > Anura > Pelobatidae > Pelobates > Pelobates cultripes. The sequence continues at coordinate 111,664,515 of OW240921.1, forward strand.
TCCAAAGTTGTTGTTTTTTTTTGTTTTGTTTGTTTGCGGGTTCTTTATTTTTAGTACAAAGTTTTGTTATCTATTTTAGGAACAGTAAGCCTTTTTTAAAGCTGTCATAATGGAATGAATCCACTCTCCCTTGTGAATTAAATAATCTAGGTTCTTGCTTATCATTTCCTCCCTATGCCCAAGAATGTAAACACTCTGAATTTAATCTTTATATTTTACATTTCTTCTCCCAGAGGTATTAGAAGAAGGGTATATTTATCAAACATATTTTTTTTTTTTTTTTTTAACTCTAGATTTATGAATATGCAGTAACGTACATAATAAGACATGGTTATTTTAAAATAACTGTGAATAGATGTGCTTGATGTTTTTTTCTTTTCTTAGTTATAAATTACATTTTAATTGAAATGTTCACTAATAAGTTTTTTTTGTGTAGAATATTTTCTTTCAGACTCTGTTTCTATTGTTTGAAATTAGTCGGGTTTGCAGCTCCATACGTCTGCCATATATCAGTTGCAAGTAAATAAAAGTCGTAGGCAATATTTGCTGTTAAGGCTAGGCAGCCATTTTTAGGCAGCAAGGGTAGTGAAATGCACGTGGGGCATGATGAGATTATAGAATACTAAAAAAACATATTTCACTCATGAAGAAGTCCTGACTGCAAGTATAATAACTGAGAATCAATCTATGTTCTTACCAGAAGAAGACCCATTGGCTTGAGTATTTATGCTCTTTCCTTGATAAGTGGACCCTCCCTGGTGATATGTCAGTTGGATCACGGCATATTTGGGGAGAAGGGGATGAAAATACTTATTTACCAAAGGTTCGTCCTACTCTGCATCTCCTCTTTTGTCTCTTCAACTCCCGGTAAATGAGGGATTCTCAAGACTAGATTCTATCGAACTGCAGGAGCCTCTCTGTATGTCCCTTCACAAGTTAGATTTGTGCAATTCATTTAGTTTTAAATCAAAACCAAAATATAATGAAAACTATGAATTCAAAATGAAACAAATTAGTTTGGATACATTAGTTTTTATAAGGATAGCAAATTAGGGAGGTATCTACTAAATCACTGAAAGAGCAAAATCGAGAAAAGGGTTTTTCTTAAGTAAGCTTTTTAAACTTTTTACTAGATAGCTTCGTAATTTGGTTTTCTTCACATGGAGTTGGCATAATTAAGGATTGCATAAAAATTTAGCGGGTAATCGACAAAACAACTGAAAGAGCAAAATTAAGAAAAATGCTTTTTTTTACAAGTGATTGCGATATTTAAGGATACCTAATCACATCACTGTTTAGCAGATTGCTCCCTTATTTGGTAATTGATATCCTTAGGGATGATATATTAGAGAGTTATCCAATAAACAGCTGAAAGATCAAAATTAAGAGAATGGGTTTTCTAAATTTAGATTTTACTGCAGTTTAGCTCATGACGCCCTTAATTGGCACTATGTAAATTTGTGACTGCAACCTTCATTCATTCCACTTAGGGAATAATCGGCTTCCTAATTTCAGAAATTAACATAATTTGGGGACAAAATTAGGTTAGTCCAAACTGATATTTTTCAAATTTTAGAAGAACTGAAATTAGAAAATTAAAGGGACTATAGGCAGAAAAACAACTTTATCTTCATGAAGCAATTACGGTGTATAGATCATGCCCCTGCAGTCTTATTGCTCAATTCTATGCCCTTTAGGAGTTAAATCACTTTGTTTATATAGCCCTAGTCACACCTCCCTGCATGGGAAGCACAGAACCTTCCTAAACACTTCCTGTAAAGCGTCATCTAATATTTACATTTCCTTTATTGCACATTCAGTTTAATTTAGGATTTCTTATCTCCTGCTCTGTTAATAGCTTGCTAGACCCTGTATGAGCCTATTGTATGCAATTAAAGTTCAATTTACAGAGCAGAAAATAAAAACTTCTAAAGCAAGTAAACAGCTGATTGAACATGAAACCTTTTTATTTTTTCATGCAGGCTGTGCCAGTCACAGCCAGGGGAGGTGTAGTTAGGGCTGCATGGACTGAAACAAAAGGGATTTAACTCCTAAATGACAAAGAATTGAGCAGTGAGACTGCACAGACAGGGCCTATGCAACAAAACTGCTTCATTAAGATAAAGTTGTGTTGATGCCTATGTGTCCCTTTAACTAATGGAAAAAAAAAATCCTCCTGTGCACATCATTAGCACATGCCATCAGTATCTTTTGCTCCTTGCACAAGTAGATGTCATTTAAATATCAGCCTTGTGATGGAAAATGGTAAAGTAAGGTAGAAGAAAGATAATCTATATTAGGCTTTGTCCTGTTTTGCAATTTTCTGTTACATTTACATGTTTTATGGAGTTATCTGCTAATTTTTTTAATGCAACAATTTTTGTAGAATTTCAACACCATATAATGTCAGTTTTGCATACATAATCTATCTTTATTAAAAACTTAGAAATGACAAAGATTATTTAATTAAACACTCCAAGCACCATAACCATTATAGTCTGCTGTAGCTCTTTGGTGCCAGGAGAGCCCTGGCCCTGGCCCATGGTTAAACCATTTTAGTATGGTCCCATTGGGTGCTCAAGTCCGCATCCCCTCCCTCTTGTGTTCTCCAGAAGAAGAAGCTGGATAAGATATATCTGTAGATTAAAGCCAATGCTGGACGGTGCTCATAGTTATCCTATATGGTCTGTACAGCAATCCAGATTCTCCTGCTAGAGGAGACTGGATACAGTGGAATTTGGGGACACCTGGCAGGACCCAGGTAAGTTGTCAAACCATACTAAAGCAGGTCCTAGTGGTTATGGTGGTTATAGTATTTCTTAAAGCGACACTGTCATGCCAAACCTACCTTTCCCCAATCACTTCCTCTTCTCTTTCTTCCTAACTGATCTAGTTTTCTTTAAAACATGAGACAAAGTAGGGACTATTTTGTATTATGTATTTTTTCCTGCGTTTGACCAACTTTGACCCAGAGGAGGAGCTAAGTCCACTCCATTTCCTGTGGTCAAAGCAATTTTCACACAATACTCACACTCTAGTTTTCAGTGGTCTCGTGGTCCTCCCCACGTATTGGAGGCCACATATACATGTTAAAAGGTATATAACATTGCTCATGTCAATAAAATCCTTAATACAATACTCTTTATACCATCCACAATTGTAGAAGCCTTTTAACTTAGTACCAAACATATCTATATCTACCTTTCCTTTGTTTGCAATACAACTTTTAGTTAAAATATTTTTAAAATTGTTTGCTCCTCTGTAAACTACCTTAGGTTTTTCACACAAAAAAAAGCCTGTAGAAGTGCAAATATTATTTAAAAAAAAAATTCTTATCCAGTGTTACAAAAAAAGAGTATTTTATTGAGGATTTTATTACTTGTGAGAACACTGAAAAATAGAGTGAGTGAACATCTACGTAATATTCAAAATAAGGTCACCACTCACTCCGTATCAGCTCATTTTATGAAGAGTCCTAATTGCAACTCAAAAATGTTGAATTTTATCAGTATCCAAAAAGTAATTAAACCTTGGAGAGGGGTTGACTTTTTTAAAGATTTTAAATAAGACAGAGATGAAGTGGATCTTCAATGTTCTTATCTTTAATGTTGTTATTTTGGTCTGAAATGTCTATTTACCTCGTCAGTTATTTGGTATTTCCACTAATGAATAAATCCCATGCAGATATATTGATTCTAGTCTACACCGTGTAAAACAAGTCACAAACTATAAAATCAACAAATATGTAGTGGTTATGGTGATTAGAGCGCTCCTTTAAAGTCGTTCTGTCACCCTACTAAAATGTGTGTATTTTCAGAAGATAGATTTGTTATGTAAAATTCATAATGGAATACTTTCAATGAAATTCCAATGTAGTCACAAGACATCATAAGAAAAATGAAAGACTACTTTGTCTAATGATGAAGACAAAGGTTGACAAAATTTGACAAGAGGCAGAGCTTCCATGGTCAAGTTTTGTCAATTTCCCCACTAGACAGTAGTGGGAATTGGGATTCTTCAGTAGAGTGCAAAGCTTTGTCTATGGAAGCTCCCACAGCTGCACAGGATCTTCCATAGACATCAACATTGTACTTTTGTGCATGCGCGAGAGTACAGCACTGACTCCTGTCCTAATGTGTTTTAAACCCCACCTCCTATAGACTGAAAGCTTGTTTGAGCAGGGCCCTTTTCATTTCTGTAAGTTTTCTTGTTATTGTCCTATTTATAGTTAAATCCCCCCTCTAATAATATTGTAAAGCGCTACGGAATCTGTTGGCGCTATCTAAATGGCGATAATAATAATAATAATAATAATAATGTGGCTCCTTGGAGATGAAGTGCCAGGAGCTAAAGGCAGAAGATAATGGCACCTACGGGGGCAGCTTCAGATGAGTATTTCTACCTTGCACTGTACAAATCCTCCATTACCCCAACCAGGTTTTCCAGCTTAGGTGGTCTGAGCTGGGGTAAAATATGCAAAGAAGCTTAAGGTAACAGAGTTGCTTCAAGTCTGTCTGCCCCCACTCTTAACAAGTGGAATCACAGTCTCACTTTCCAATTTTATTGCTTTCAAACACTTACCTGCAATCGTATTCCCAATGTTGCACTTTCACCTGTGCTTTTATACCTTATCTCCTCTAGATTACACGATTGAGCAGTTTCCTTAAAAGCAGGAACTTCCTGTTCCTTTTAACAGCTGAAAAAAAAATATATATATTATTTGCTGTTAAAAAAACATATTAACACTCCAAAAACCTGCAGAATACATTTATTTATGTATTTGTTTTCCTTTCACAAAGCAACTGAATTAAAACATCATAACATATAGAAATATTGACTATTCACCATTATTGTATTTTGACTTATCCATAGCATGTGTCATTCAGGCATGGCATAATGTATAGAGCCGTGTGCCTCTCAACCTTAACATTTCTTGTTGCTGGCAAGTCAGTGAATCAAATGATTTTTCAATCGTACACAATAATGTGCATGCACAATGCAGACTTTCATATTTTCAGGATAAAGTAGCTAGGATTCATTTACTGACTAAGAGACCTTGACATATTTATAGATAGAAAATACTAGCCAGACATTTTGCAGTACAGTACATTTAACAATAAAGAATGCTTTACTTAAACAAACCAAATAAAACCGCTCAGTTATAAAACAAAAATTATTGTAAACTATTCTTGAGTGACACTTTCACTTTTTTTTTTTTTTTTCATAAAAATACACGCATTATGAAAAGCTCTTAAATACTGTGTCGGGGGTTCACTGAAATTCCAACGCAATAAAAAGTTATCAAAAGAAAAATTATAGAGACAGTTTTGGCAATTTGTCAATTTTTTAGCTTCTTTCGTAGACTTCTGTTTTGTACGCCAATGCATTTGGGATTAAATGAAGTCGCTAACAGCTCAAAAACCATCACTAAGAAGATTATGACAGTACTTTCTATTCTCTCCCAGGGACACAATATAAAAACAGATATATCACATTTGCTAAAAAAAAACAAACAAGGAACCCAAAAGTGATAATTTCACTTTAAAGAACTTGTTACTCTTTGACTTGTGACTTAATATTATTGACATGATTCTAATTACAGCCAAACATAACCGAGATGCCTAATTACTATCTTGTGGCAATATTACAAATCCTCTTATATTTCAATAAACCCAAAATGCATTTTAGCCTCATTATTTCTCTGCCAGGGCTCTGATTTTAATGTGTGACAGTAATGTACACTACAGGACTTTGGTGCTGACTGCAATAACAATCGGCAATATCCTGTACTGTATAAATATAATTTTTTTTTTATGTTTAATAGGACAACATATTTCTTTAAGTAATATGCATATATGCAAATAGAAAGCCTGACCTCTAGTGGTGAACATTGTAATAAAAACAACTTGTGAGGATGTCTGTGTCTGCTTTTCGCTTTTGGTGCTTTTTGTTTTAGTAAGACAATGCTCACACTTTATGTAGTTTTGTTATTTTTTTTTTTACTACAAAATAGAAATATGAAGGTATTGAGCCTGTAAAGATGACAGCATTCATTATCGCTACGGCCTGCTGTAATGGTAAAAATGCAAGGTGTAAGCTTGCACAGCTCGCCAGTAAAGGAACAAACCATTGCACCATGACCACTTCAAAAAACTGTACTGGGATACCGCTGCTTGGAGTATCCCTTGAAGTAATTTACTTTGTTGTACAGAACATGCATTTTATAACACTTAAATTAGAAAAGTGAAAAACAGTATTTAGCCTAATTTTCACACAGATTCATTTTACTAATACTTTAAAGAATGGACTGGGCACAGGCATAAGGTCCAGGTCTGGTTTATCGGACAGCAACAGACAACGTTTCAGCTCTCTATGAGCCTTTGTCAAGAGTACACATAAATAGTCCTAAGTTTAGAACTTTATCAAGTATATGTGCCATGAGAAGTTCCATGTTATGTATAGATTATATCTCACTTAGAAGACAATCCAAAGATCGAGGCTTGAGGCTGTCCTTTCTGAAGTTAAGCATTACCAAGATGTAACTGTATCATATCCAATGAGCTAATTTCAGGTAAACGAGAGTCAGTTTGATTGAAGCATGGTTGCTGTTCTACAACCCAAAACAGGTCTGACCTCAACTCAAAATGTTAAACACATTTCTCCTTATGTTTCTCATTTTTGAACAACACCAAACATGAACGTGTGGACCAGTCTGTCCACATCCTGTTAGTGGAAGGATAAGCTGAACAAAGATCTTGCCAGTATTTAAAATAGTGAAAACACAATAAAAGGCATTTAAATAAAGACTTGTCCATATACTGAATAATGACTTTCAAGGATGGCAATGAACAAATGAGTCGTATTGATGTATTTAACATATTAATCTTTAATCTAAGAACCTTACATCAGAAACACCATTGAGTATCGAAAAAGAACTAACAAAAAATGAATAAAGAAAATAAAATGATTACTTCAGCAAAACCAAACAGGGTAATACACTATAAAATAAAACATTTTCGAAGCACTGAAAAACTTGTTCAAACCTTAGAATTCATATCTAGCTCCCTGAAGGTTCAATCTTGCCATCCATTGACTCGTTATCAAAAAATGAGTGCCCATGATTTAGGTAACAGCAATGTCTATAAATCATCTTTCATTTCAGCCACAATCAGCGAGTATGTTTTAAAAACAATTTGATTGTTGTCAGTAGAAACGCTCTATATAAATCATAGATTATTATTATCGCCATGCTTACTTCAGAGGTTCGCATGAAATTTTGATAAACTCTTTTATCTTTAATAGTATCTATGTTTGTATGAAGCTTCCAAAGACTGATATGAGTGGGTTATAGTGAATCTCAGGAGTAATGTTTACTTTTTGTGTGGCTAAAGATACATTTAGTAGTATTTTGCAAGAATAACATTAGAATGTTTATTTTTATCTTTTTTGAAAAAGATGAATTTTTGTTTTATTTTGTACTACACTCTTATAGTCTGTTGCATCGGGGCTCAAATGTCAAAACATCAGTGAATTCCTCTACTTTTTAATGCATTATAAGCTCAGACAAATAGAATGCGCCAGAGGCCTTAGTGTAAAACATCAACACAGAATGTGATGGTAGAAAAGAACAAATTGCTATAATAACCGCATACTTATCTATTTAATCCCCCATATTGCCTTATGCCTGCCACGAATGTTCTTGAATTCCTTTGCTACATTTGCCTTGATCATCTTACCTTGCGAATATTTTGTGCACACATAAAACGTCTTGCAAAAATAGAACTAGCTGACATTGATTGCCGGAGTGAAGCACTGGAGACTTGTGACCTTGTGCTTCATAACAGGTCCTCTTTGTTTCTGTTCATATTTACAAAGGTATGGATGATGGACACAAACTCTTCCCGGCTTCTAATAATATGATATGTTAATCCCTGCCTTTTGCCCATGTAGCCTACTCCTGCAAAACAATTTTCACATTTATTAATCAGCCCGTTTTCTCCCTGATGGCACCTGGACCCTAGTGGATGATTTGATAAAATATTATATTGTCCTCCAGCAAATGGTTATATGGTCATCCCGATGGTGCAGGATTAGTTTCCTGATAATCTGCTGCCCTCCAATCATAGGTTGTGGGATATGTTCTTGTGTGGACTGAATTATGTGGTAAATTCATGAAACAAATGAAAATATAAATTCTGCAAATGCTATATATTTTTAGTTATTTTTACTATTTGCCAAGTCGCTTGCTGGTATGTAGTTGCCCAAATTTATTATCTATCTTAGTTGCCACCCCCTTGTTTAAGAGATACTAGGATTGACAAATGGCCCAATAGTGTTCTACATAAATTGATGACCAAGATTGGCAGCCCCCTGTAGTCTTTATCTTTACTGAGTACTCCTTCTAAATTATTACTACAACTAAATAGAAATATATTTCTTATTAAAGAACATGGTACACTGTACATATTAATATTTTATTATTATTTTATTATTTATATATGTTTAGACCTATAGAAAAGATGTAAATGCCTATCTAGTAGAGATGAGCGAACTCGAACTGTAAAGTTCGGGTTCGTACCGAACATTACGATTTTTGGGCCCCGAACACGAACATTTCAGTAACAGTTCAGGTTTGAGTTTGGTGTTCGGCGATTTAATGGCGCATTTTGAAAAGCTACAGGGCAGCCAATCAACAAGCGTTTGACTCGTGTGCCCTTAGAAGCCATCACAGCCATGCCTACTAATGGCATGGCTGTGATTGGCCAGTGCAGCATGTGACCCAGCCTCTATATAAGCTGTAGTCACATGAGCTCTTATTAGTGTAGGGAGAGGATGCTGCAGCTGTGAGGGACAGATTAGGAAAGAATTCTGGTGTTGAATCTGCAAACTACAGCGATTATTTTTGTGGGTGCTATACTACATTTTTGTACCCTGCCCTGAGCCCAGTGCCACAGAGAAATAAGCAATCAGTCTGTTTGTTAGGTGGGCATTTTTGCAAGTGCAGTGCACTTGCAACTGCATGTGTGCCAGGCACATTACTTTAAGCCTGTTCTGGTAGCTCAGTGGGCAGCATCTAGGCATTTTTAAATACTGCTGTGACATTGCAGTTTGACAAATTCAAATTTTTTTGGTGCTAAAAAGTAAATTTGGGGTGTGCACTTCATATCTGAGAGTCAAATAGAATCGTCAAATACTGTGGTTACATCGCACTTTGAAAAATTCACATTTCTTTGGTGCTAAAAAGTAAATTTGGGGGATGCACTTCATATCTGAGAGTCAAATAGAATCGTCAAATACTGTGGTTACATCGCAGTTTGAAAAATTATAATTTTTTTGGTGCTAAATAGTACATTTGCGGCCTGCAGTGCATTTCTTGCAGTCCAATAAAACCCTTAAATGCTACTGTTAAATTGATGGTTTAAAAAATTACACTTTTTTTGTGCTAAATAGAACATTTGCGCCCCGCGGTGCATTTCTTGCATTCCAATAAAACTCTTAAATACTACTGTTACATTGTTGGTTTAACAAAATCACACTTTTTTGTGTTAAATAGAACATTTGTGGCCTGCGGTGCATTTTCTACAGTCCAATAAAATCCTTAAATACTACTGTTAGATTGTTGGTTAAAACAATCACACTTTTTTGTGCTATATAGAACATTTGCGGCCTGCGGTGCATTTCTTGCAGTCCAATAAAACCCTTAAATACTACTGTTACATTGTTGGTTTAAAAAAATCACACTTTTTTGAGACAGTGAAGTAACTGTATTAATTATGCCTGTCACACTGTTGTGTTTTTCTCTTTAGGACACCGGCACTGCCTTACTGTCAGTGAACTTAATTGTTGACTATTGGCGGTTACATTGTTGCCTGACATAAACCATCTGTTAGTTTGGGCCTGAGGCGGATAGCAGTTTGGCGCATGTCCTTCCGCCACCGAGGATTGCAGGGCATTTACCTTTGCCTCCTGCTGCCTCCTCCTCCTCCTACTCCGCTTCCTCCTCCTCTACCACCTCCTCCTCCTCTACCACCTCCTCATTCGGTCAGCGTAACACCTTCACCACCAACTTCAGCACAGCCAGGGGGAAAACGACAGCAGGCTATTTTAAAACTCATATGTTTAGGGGAAAAACCCAACACCACGCAGGAGCTGTGGACGGGCATGGAACAACAGACCGATGAATGGTTGTTGCCACTGAACCTCAAGCCCGGCCTGGTGGTGTGCGATAATGGTCGAAATCTCATAGCAGCTCTGGGCCTAGCCGGTTTGACGCACATCCCTTGCCTGGCGCAAGAACTGAATTTGGTGGTGCAGAAATTCCTGAAAAACTATCCAGATATATCAGAGCTGCTGCAGAAAGTGTGGGCCGCCTGTGTGCACTTTTGGTGTTTTCACCCTGCTGCTGTTCGCCTGTCTGCGCTGCAGCGTAACTTCGGCCTTCCCGCTCACCGCCTCATATGAAATGTGCCCACAAGGTGGAACTCCACCTTGCACATACTGGAGAGACTGTGTGAGCAGCAGCAGGCGATAGTGGAGTTTCAGCTGCAGCACGCACGGGTCAGTCGTACTGCGCCAGACTTGCCCTCCAATAGATCCTCATTAAAGGATTTAAAGTGTACTCATTCCAATTACCGTGCCTCGAAAGAGTCCTGTATTGTTATTTATCGTCACTACTGCCTTTCTTGGATGTGGTAGCCGTTTCTCAGGCTCCCTCTCTGGAATCGAACCCTAATTCCCCGTTACCCGTCGTCACCATGGTAGGCGCAGAAAGTACCATCGAAAGTTGATAGGGCAGACATCTGAATGCGTCATCGCCGTCACAGGGATGTGCGATTGCCCTGAGGTTATCTAGAGTACCCAAAGTGCCTGCTCACATTCTAACTTCTGCTGATTACTGGGTGGCCAGCCTGCTGGATCCCCGTTACAAGGATAACGTGCCGTCCTTAATTCCCTCACTGGAGCGTGATCGGAAGATGCGCGCCACAACAACCAGCACCACCAGCTAATATGGAACGTCTTAGCAGAAGGCAACATTTCAGCAACATGGTGCTGAACAATACGTGTGCACACGCCTATACGTACTGACTGATGGGTCTGCCCCATTCAACTTCTGGGTCTCCAAATTGGGCACATGGCCTGAGCTTGCCCTTTATGCCTTGGATGTGCTGGCCTGCTATGCAACCAGTGTATTGTCAGAATGTGTGTTTAGCACGGCAGGGGGCGTTATCACAGACAAGCGCAGCCACCTGTCCACAGCCAACATGGACAAGCTCACGTTAATAAAATGAACCAGGCATGGATCCCACCAGACTTGTCTGTACCTTGTGCAGAGTAGACATTTATACTGGCCTCATCCAGCCATTGTTATGATCAAGTGCACTTATTCTTTGTTTTCTTTTTTTATATGTCCCAATATTTTGGGGGCTACCCCAATTGTTTGCAGGGCACTTGTCTTACTCTTACCCCCATTTTACTTCCTTTTTCAGCCCTCTAGACATTTCCAGGACTTTTTTAGAGCCATTTTAGTGCCCAAAAGTTCAGGTCCCCATTGACTTCAATGGGGTTCGGGTTCGGGTCAAGTTCGAGGTCGAACTCTTTTTGCCGATGTTCTACTATTTAGCTAGAATAATTCAATAATATTTTTAATAACAATTTGTGTTTTCTGTAGGCTAGAAGCATATTTTGTTTATCAATGCATACGTAATAAAATGTATGTAAAAACGTTTGATGCAAATGTTTGTAGTACAAACTTGGCAACAGCTTATAGAGAAACTGATAGGGGTCAGGTCATAAAAGAATGCAAAAAGTAAGTGAATAACTGTTTAAAAAACTTTGTTTAAGCTTCAGATATGAGAACATACCTCTCTACAAAACAGTGTAGAATGCATTTGATGCAAACCTTTGCTAATCCTTACATTTCCAGTAACTTCTAGCACATCATCAATCACAATTATAAATGAGAAAAATAAAACTTTCACTTGTCTTTCTATTGCAAACATTTTATTGAATACTGCCTGCCAAGGTTCACTGAGTTATATACCCCCATATATGTTCGTCTAGGTTGTCCCCAAACAGGAGATATTAAAATGATGGAACACCAGACCTTCGTTGGTTCTTTCGCATGTTTATTGGGGATGCTCTAGTCCAGCATACCATTACTATTCACATGGAACACATGGTGAAAAAAGGGCCTTTTTTATTGTCCTAGTTAGTAAGATTGCCCTCCAAATCCTCTTCACACAAAGGTTGAGGACGTCTTAGGGTGCCTGTTTAGTAACCTCTGAGCACATATTTTGGTTTATACATGGGTTAGTTACAGAGGATTTGCTCGCATAGGTTAGAAAACTAGAAAACTTTTTTTTGTTTAGCTAAAATAGTTTAGCTGGGCCAGGTAAAACATTCTTTAATATTTTGACAGTGTATACTGTGTGCTAAGCCTTGATGTATTAAACAGGATTTTCTATTTCCTTTTTAAGGTAAACATATGTTGGTGTTTAACATCAAGGTAAAATGTCCAAAGTGAAGCACCTGAAATCGTTAAAACAACCGACCTGCCACAATTTGCCAAGTTACCTAAAAGTTGGAGGTTGCCCAATGTGTTATACTTAAATTTTACTTTTTTGAGCCCCAGCCTACTTGAATTGACTCAAAGTATACAAGTGGTTGTAATATAGTGTTCTACCTCTAAGAAATAGAAGGTTATTTCACCTAATGTAGTGTATTTGTAGACTCATGAATGTAACTATTGGATTGTATTTGAAGGGAAATCATATGACAACAAGGTCAAGAATATGGGTGAAGCTGTACATCTTATTGACTATTCCAAAGTGGATATTACATCTGTCAGCAAACACAAAGCTTTCAGAGAATGGGGAATGAGTCATTCGGGTATTACCTGCACCAATCTGTAATATATAACGATGGCTTTATGGAATTCTCTATCAGAGCTTTATGTGTGTAAGGTAGAATTCTAATGGCATGCCTATTGACTGGTCTCTTCATACACAATATACCACAGTCATGAAGCTTTTGCTAACATGTCAACAGGGGCTCAAGTGTCTGTCCTTCTCTGCCGTCTTTGTTAGATTAACCCTTGTTTTCATTGTAAGAAACAAAGAAATAACAAACGGTAGATAAATGTAGGATGTAGATGTAGGATAAGATAAAGGAAGGAAGAAAGTCCTATTATTTTGGGTATGCACAGTTATTTATGCAATTTTGACACAGTTTTTTCCCTATGACATAACTTGGTTGCTTCACCTAAGTGTTGCTTCTAAGTGTGTAGTTGAAGATATTCTGGAGAGTTTTACAGAAGCTTCAACTGTCTAAGAGTTGTGTTAAGAGCTTTCTTTTCTATGTTACAGGTAAGATTCATCTGTAGAAAAAGGTTACTGATTGCACAAGGTTTGAATTTCTGTTGGTAATTATAAGGCATTTGATTTGATTAAGCTAGTTGCTTGCTATTGATTGCTGGTTAATTAGCTATTAGTTGCAAATAAGCAGAGGCCTACCCAGGTGTTAAACATTCCTAGTGGGTGGTGATTTTAGGAGTTATATAAGGCTTGTTGTCATTAGCTTGGCTAATATAGTTTGGTTGCTTCACATAAGTGTTGCTTCTAAGTGTGTAGTTGGAGATATTCTGGAGATAAACTGGAGGTAATCTGAGGTATTCAAGAGGATAAAGAAAAAAAGTTAAGATTAGTTTGAGTTAAATTATTTCCCTCATTGGAATGGCAGGCTTAGTTCAGTGTAATAGTTGCTATGCATTTGTTTCACGTTCTACATTTTGGAGATTTGGTTGTTGTCTAATCTGTAGACAGTTCTCTATCTTGTGGCAGGAGATTGTATTTTTGAAGTCTGAGATTTGTAAATTATCTGGTGAACAAACTCAGACTGGAACTGCTGCAAAGCCACTGCCGCAGAGACATACTAGGAATGGCAGATGGATTACTGTAGGATCTGGTAGACTTGGAGTTGTGGATAAAAGGCATATTGCACAATCTGTTGCTCTACATAATTCATTTTCTGCACTTTCAGAGTGTAATGGTGTTGTGGAGAGAGGCACTGAGGCTAGTGGTGTTGTGGAGAGAGGCACTGAGGCTAGTGGTTCTATGGAGAGAGGCACTGAGGCTAGTGGTTTTGTGGAGAAAGGCACTGAGGCTAGTGGTGTTGTGGAGAGAGGCACTGAGGCTAGTGGTGTTGTGGAGAGAGGCACTGAGGCTAGTGGTGTTGTGGAGACCAGCTTGGAGACTATTTTGAGGCCCAATAGAAAGTAGTTGTTGTTGGGGGATTCGATCATAAGAGGTGTGGAGATGGACAATGGTGGTCTTGTGAGGTGTCTTCCCGGAGCTACTGCTCACAGAGACAGGAGACGTATCTGTAATATTGTTAAGCAAGCAAAGCAGGAAGGGGAATTGGATGTACTTGTCCATCTAGGGACAAATGACTTGGCTTGCAATGAGGTTTAAGAGGTTAAGGAAGTTTTTAGTGTTTTTGCCAATGATATACGGCAGGTTGTTTCCACACTGTCATTCTCTGAAGTTCTGCCTGTGCATAACACTCAGAACGACAGGCATATGAGTATTAGGGACTTTAATTTGTAGCTTGGTGAATAGTGTCGGGAGCAAGGATTTGGCTTTATTTCTCATGGTAGCTCTGTTTGGAATGGAAATAAGCTGTACAAAAAAGATGGTTTGCATCTTTCTCAAAAGGGAACAAATGTTCTCAGTGAGCAGTTCAGAGGTTTTGCTAGGATGTATTTAAACTAGGAGGGGGGGCAAAAGGGTGATAAAACATCAATCCAATTGTCCCCCAAAACAAGGACAGAAGGTGCCTGTAGCAAGTGTGTTAAAAAATTATAAGCTTAGAGTCATGTCTACAAATGCTCGCAGTTTAGGGAAAAAGATCCATGAACTTGTGGCAATAATGGCAACTGATAGTGTAGATTTAGTCGCTGTTACTGAGACATGGTATAATGAGAAAAATGACTGGGACATAGCAATACCAGGGTACTCTTTATATAGAAAAGATAGGGAAGGCAAGAAAGGGGGAGGGGTGGTCCTGTATGTGAAGGATAGCATAAAATCTAGCCTAATAAAAGTTAGTGAGACAAACATAGAGTCCGTTTGGGTTACGTTAGAATTTGGTAATTACACAGTAACTCGTGTAGGGGTGATTTATAGGCCCCCATGACAAATTGAAGAGTTAGATAATCTACTAGTTGAGGAAATAGCTAAAATGACAATGAAGGGGGAAGTTATCATCATGGGTGACTTTAATCTTCCTGATGTAAATTGGAAAACAAAATTAGCTACTTGTGCCAGGAACACACATATTCTAAACTCACTACTGGGATTGTCTCTAAAACAAGTTGTTGAAGAGCCAACTCGTAAAGAGGCCATACTAGATTTAGTGTTAACAAATGGAGATTTGGTATCAGATATTACAGTAGGTGAAAGTTTAGGATCCAGTGATCATCAGTCAGTGTGGTTTAATATAAGAACAGTGACTGAGTCACACCACAAAAAAAACTAAAGTTTTAGACTTTAGAAAAACAGACTTTTCTAAAATTAGAATATGTGTAGAGAAATCATTATCAGACTGGAGCAATTTAAATGGAGTTCAAGAGAAATGGGATTATTTAAAAGTTGCACTATTAAAGGCAACAGAAAATTGCATTAGGCTTGTCAGTAAAAGCAAAACATTCAAGAAACCACTGTGGTACTCCACAGATGTGGCCAAAATAGTTAAAAACAAAAAGTTAGCATTTAGGAATTATAAAAAAACCCAGAGTGAGGAAGACAAAATGATCTATAAGATTAGGCAGAAAGAGGCTAAGCAAGTTATAAGAGCTTCCAAATCACACACAGAAGAGAAAATAGCACAGTCAGTAAAAAAAGGGGACAAAACATTTTTTAGATACATAAATGAGAAAAGAAAAGTAAAACAAGGATTAGTTAGATTAAAAACAAAAGAAGGAAGGTATGTAGAAGAGGATAAAGGTCTAGCTGACTGCCTCAATTAATATTTTCGTTCTGTATTTACAGATGGAAATGAAGGAAAAGGACCTCAGTTGAGAAAAAGGATAAATGAGTCATTTATTACATGTGAGTTTACAGAGGAAGAGGTTCTATTTCAACTGTCAAAAGTAAAGACAAATAAGTCAATGGGACCTGATGGAATTCACCCAAAGCTATTAAAAGAGCTTAATGGTGTAGTAGCAAAACCATTAACAGATTTATTTAACCAATCATTGTTAACAGGAGTAGTCCCAGAAGATTGGAAGTTAGCGAATGTTGTGCCCATTTACAAGAAAGGTAATAGGGAGGAGTCGGCAACTATAGGCCAGTAAGCCTTACTTCAGTAGTGGGGAAAGTGATGGAAACCATATTAAAGGATAGGATTGTTGAACATCTAAAAACACATGGATTTCAAGATCAGAGACAACATGGATTTACTTCAGGGAGATCATGCCAAACTAATCTTATTGATTTTTTGATTGGGTAACTAAAATTATAGATCAGGGTGGTGCAGTAGACATTGCTTACCTAGATTTCAGTAAGGCTTTTGACACTGTTGCACATAGAAGGCTTATCAATAAACTGCAATCTTTAAGTTTGGATTCCAATATTGTTGAATGGGTAAGGCAGTGGCTGAGTGACAGGCAACAGAGGGTTGTAGTTAATGGAATATATTCGAAGCTTGGACTTGTCACCAGTGGGGTACCTCAGGGATCTGTACTTGGACCCATTCTCTTTAATATTTTTAGTAGTGATATTGCAGAAGGTCTTGATGGTAAGGTATGTCTTTTTGCTGATGATACTAAGATATGTAACAGTGTTGATGTTCCAGGAGGGATAAGCCAAATGGCAAATGATTTAGGTAAACTAGAAAAATGGTCAGAATTGTGGCAGCTGACATTTAATGTGGAAAGTGCAAGATAATGCATCTTGTACATAAAAACCCAAGGGCACAGTACAGAATATTTTATAGAGTCCTAACCTCAACAATTGAGGAAAGGTATTTAGGGGTGATTATTTCTGATGACTTAAAGGTAGGCAGGCAATGTAATAGATCAGCAGGAAATGCTAGCAGAATGCTTGGTTGTATATGGAGAGGTATTAGCAGTAGGAAGAGGGAAGTGCTCATGACATTGTACAGAACACTGGTGAGACCTCACTTGGAGTATTGTACACAGTGCTG
>OW240921.1:111681816-111985149 GCA_933207985.1 Pelobates cultripes
AATAGAGTGACTAAGAAAAAATGTCCAACGTAATAAATAAAAATAAAAATAGAAATAAAAGTTCAACTTAAGTGTCCTTGCGGATAGTCTTTATAGTAAGTATTGCAGCAGTGAAGTCTTCATAAGCTGTATAAGTTCCACTCATATAAAAGACAAAAGGGGAGAGAGAAGGACGACCAGTAGTGCAATATTGTATAATTCCAAAAGTGACGTATGGAAAAATAATATTAAAGAACTCACATTTAATAGAGCTTATGTCCAGCTCTAGGATAGAAGCGCATACAGCGGTATAATCCCCGCTTTTGGGATATGCTGTGGGTTACTCTCCGTCAGTGGTGTCCAATTCTCAAACAAGGAAAGAGAGAGACAACCAATAGTGCTCACTATTTTAGTAGTCTTATTATAAGTAGATGAAAACGTACTTACAAATGAGGAGCAGACCAACTGCTCTTGTGTATCAGCATAGGTGGATTAATCCCCACCTTTAGGATTTCTTGGAGTGCAGGAGACTTCCGAAGTCAGTGTTGGTATATAATAGTAAAATGCTAAAAATATACTAAAATATACTAAAAAGCCAGGTATAAAAAGAGTAATGTGTATATAAAACTATAAAAAAGAATAGTTGGCACAAATTACCAAAAATTGCTTTAATATTATAATACACAATATAAAATATCCATAACGCGTTTCGTCAACAGACTTTATCAAATGGAATAGCAAACATTACCTGGCTAGTTGTATTATATAGGAGTTTAAATTTGGCGCCAAAAATGGTCCATCCAATCAAACTTAAGTTACATTTGGCAGTATAAAAACTTTAAAATACAGCAATAAAACCAAAATATAGGGTCTAAGAACACTCATAATTGACTTTAATAACCAAAACGAAGTTTTTAAAAGCATAAATTAAGTGATTGAAAATGCGCACGTGACGCGCGGCACTTCCGGTTTTCGGACTATATGCCGCTATGCTTTATGGGAAATGTAGTCAATAAGCCGCGAATGGCGGCTAGGAGTATAATATAGGCGCTGCCACATATTGGGGGACATAGAAACGAAAGCCCACATAGAGGGCAAAATCTGAAATGCATTAGACACTCTGCTAGTGAAAATAAAAGTATTGGAAGCATAAATTAAGCAAACGAAATTAAGCACGTGACTTGCGGCACTTCCGGTATTCGGACAAAATGCCGCTATGCTTAATGGGAAATGCCGACTACATTTTTTATTTTTATTTATTACGTTGGACATTTTTTCTTAGTCACTCTATTTTACTCTCTTATTGGCGCAGCCTTTTATTATTGTTTTTACTGTTTTGTTTTAAAAGGGCTTGGAGGGTTTCCCTTTTTAAGGTTGCTGCCTGTTTATTAATTAGCGCTGTCTCTCCTTCCCATATACTCCTTTTCACCGGCGAACCGTCTGGGACATCACTAGTGGATGCCAAATATACTTTAAAGGACCACTATAGTACCAGGAAAACATACTCGTTTTCCTGGCACTATAGTGCCCTGAGGGTGCCCCCACCCTCAGGGACCCCCTCCTGTCTGGCTCTGGAAAGGGGAAAGGGGTTAAAACTTACCTTTTTCCAGCGCTGGGCGGGGAGCTCTCCTCCTCCGATCCTCCTCCTCTCCGCCCATTCAGCTGAATGCGCATGCGCGGCAAGAGCTGCGCGCGCATTCAGCCGGTCACATAGGAAAGCATTATCAATGCTTTCCTATGGACGCTTGCGTGCTCTCACTGTGATTTTCACAGTGAGAATCACGCAAGCGCCTCTAGCGGCTGTCAATGACACAGCCACTAGAGGATTTGGAGGAAGGCTTAACCCTAACATAAACATAGCAGTTTCTCTGAAACTATGTTTATAAAAAAATGGGTTAACCCTAGCTGGATCTGGCACCCAGACCACTTCATTAAGCTGAAGTGCTCTGGGTGCCTAGCGTGGTCCTTTAATGCTAAAAAAAAGCAGTTAAGTAAAACACAACGCGTTTCGCCAGTATAAGGGCTACTTACACTCGAAAAAGCTCCTCTACTGGTGAAACGTGTTGTGTTGTTTTTCTATTTTGTTATTTATTTTTGTATTGGATTACAAGCCGAAGTCTGGAGAGCCGTTAATTAAGAAGCATAAAAGCATTCATTGAATTTATTGGACTGTATTATTGGCGCAACCTATTTTTGCTTGTATCGTGTCATTTTCTCTTTTGTAAGGGGTCAAGGGTATCCCTTACATTTAGTGTTTGCAGCCTTTTTTTTGGTATCTTACAGTTGTTCATATAGCAATTATCCTATCTTTTGTTTTTATTGTACTAGCTGAAGGGTAATTATTAGTCCATTATCACTTTTTTCTAATATGTACAGATTAAATAAATAGCAGTTTAGAATTTATAAGTCTGAAGAGTGACAATTATTGTATATTTTGTAGTTGTTCATGTTTGTATTATTGTTAATTACTAACCTTAAAGTAGATGGCTAGAGTCTAGGGCAGGGAAATCTAGCCAAACACACCTGTGCCTGAAGATCTGTAAAAAGGGTCAGCATCAGGAGAAACAGGGAGGAGGAAAATCAGTCTGACACGTTTCATGCATGAGCCTTGTCAAAGCAAATTCTTGTCGCTTTTTCCTAGTTTGAGTGAATAATCCCCAATTTTTATTTATTTAATATAGTAGTATATATTGTGATGTGTAATTTGGTATAAAATAATTTTAGGCTTATCCACTAAACGGGGAAATTTTAGGAACTGTCAGGAATTGACCAGGAACGTTGACATTTCTGGCTAAAATAACCAAATTTAAATATTTCACCAAGGCATCTGTTTTTCCAATTTGGGTAATTTGGAATTAAATTTGCAGTTTTCAGTATAGGCAGTGCCTCATCTAATGCTTACCTTTGTTGTGCTTAGGCTGGGTCTTCACCTTTCCCATCTGAAAGTATGATGTCAACTTCATTTAACTACAACAAAGATTTTTGCAACCACAAATATGGTCCTAATGCCATTCTCCTTGGAGTTGTGCTCTAATTATTCTTTTGACTTGCCAGTGGATTAAGTAACGTTACACAGCAATCAATTCCAGCGTCACCTTGGATATGCATATATATGCACAGCCATACAATACACATATGAACATAAGTGCCTTTGTCTATTATCTGTGACAAATTTATAATTGTTTTATCTTACATCTGAATTTGCCAATAGATGTTTGAATTTGAATATCGAAGAACAGATCAATTAATAACAAATCCTCGAATAAAGACTTTACAAAGGGATGCACAAGAATTCCCGTCCCAGCTGTTATTGTGCTTCGGCACTCAGAATCCTCTGTGAAATTAATTCAGATTGTGGTTGATGACAGTTATAGACCCAGAGCAGCCGAGGAAGGAAAGGTAATCAGACCTAAACCCATAATGTCTTTGTAACTTAGGAAGACCTTAGTTTGCAACCAGTTGAACAGTGGGACTTTGGTACCATCTCTTCCACACTCGAGCATGAACTAAAGTGGTAAGCCACCGTCTCTGAGATGTGAGATTGGACAATTTGGTTGCAGGTCTATATGTGTCTGCGTTATTTGCTGCAATTAGAATTATTGTTGTTACTTTAATTGTACAGTATGTTTAATGCTTTTATTTTGTTGACTTTACATGCATGTATTACAGAATACTTTTAGGTCTTATGAGCTAAAGTTCTTTACCTCTTGTCACCTGGTGAAATGTCCAGAGGGCATTATTTTGGTGAAGTGAGTTAAAATGTGGGAAAGTGGCACAATGAGATTTTACTACAAGAAGTAAGTTTGTTTTTCATATGTTGATATTGTGATCACTCAGACAGATATTGGAGGCATGTCTGAGACAAATTAACATGTTGATATCATGAAAGAGGATGCTCCTAAAGGAGCGATTAGCATTAAAATACCACTATAGTGCTAGGAAAACAAACTCATTTTCCTGGCACTATAGGGTCATTAGGTCCCCCCCCCCACACCCTCAGGGCCCCATTCATGCTGGGCTGAAGGGGTTAAAGCCCCTTCAGCCACTTACCTTTCTCCAGCGCCAGGCTCCCTTTGCGCTGGTAACCTCTCCTCCCCCTGCTGAAGTCAGCTTAGACCGCGCGCGCATTCAAACAGCCCATAGGAAAGCATTACTCAATGCTTTCCTATGGACCTCCAGCGTCTTCTCATTGTGATTTTCACAGTGAGAATCACGGAAGAGCCTCTAGCGGCTGTCAGTGAGACAGCCACTAGAGGCTGGATTAACCCTCAGTGTAAATATAGCAGTTTCTCTGAAACTGCTATGTTTTCAGCTGCAGGGTTAAAACTAGAGGGACCTGTCACCCAGACCACTTCATTGAGCTGAAGTGGTCTGGGTGACTATAGTGGTCCTTTAATAATGTTTTTTACTTACATGTTCCAGTGACAAGGATCTCAGTATTGCTCCCTGCCTCCTGCAACATCATGGTGTTCCAATCCAATTCTTTGATTAATAAAACTATGTATGAAATGTTTATGTATATTATTATTATTCTAAGTTACATATGAAAAGTTAGTCTCTTCTATTCTATATTGGAGCACAACATAATTTAAGTAAAATCTATTACAGGAAAATGTTTAATACATTCTATCCAGGCCACAAGGTGGCACTGGTGTGTTACATATTACAACGATATCATGAAACAACACCAGTTTTATGAGTGCAAACCTGTAGTAAATGGTACAGTTCTCTTATTTGCATCATTTCAGAAAAAAAACAACTATACATTTTTCAACAAAATTACTAATAAAGTGCACTTTAAATCAATTTAAAAAAAATGAAATATTCAACTGACCAATACACCATAATCAGGTTAATGCTTTAAGATTGTATCATAAACTGAAAAATCTTGGTTCATGGATTGTAGGATACAGGTTATATTTATAAAATGCATCATTTAAAGGAAAACAACAGTCAAAAATGGCCTCTTATTTTTAGGAATTTTACTTTATAACAAATAAAATCTAATAAAAAAAAATAAAAGGAAGTAAAAACACCCTCCAAGACCCGCAGGTTGTGCGGATTAGACGGGTATATTGCAATCTCACACTTGATCCTCCAAACACAAAGAGATTCCACCAATCAGGAATCTCTAAGTTTGGTCTAATGAGTATTATCTCATCCCATAAACTTCTGCATAACAATTGTGTGACATCATCTCTGTCTCTGGAGAAATTACAAAGAAACATAGAATGTGACGGCAGATGAGAACCATTCGGCCCATCTAGTCTGCCCAATTTTCTAAATACTTTCATTAGTCCCTGGCCTTATCTTATAGTTAGGATAGCCTTATGCCTATCCCACGCATGCTTAAACTCTTTCACTGTGTTAACCTCTACCACTTCAGCTTGAAGGCTATTCCATGCATCCACTACCCTCTCAGTAAAGTACTTCCTGATATTATTTTAAACCTTTGTCCCTCTAATTTAAGACTATGTCCTCTTGTTGTGATAGTTTTTCTTCTTTTAAATATACAAGGGTTCTATGACAGGCCATTTCAGTACAACATGACTCGAATCTATAGGCGTCTGCTTTATCGCCATAATGCTTCTTTTTGCCTCAGGTGAAATTGTAGCCATTGTAGAAGATCATTACTTCTATTCCATACCTGTGACAGTGCTGTTTAAAGTTATGGAAATTTTAAAATTGTCTTTTTTTACTGTTTTTTTTTATTGTATAAAACCTTTTGTTGTTTAATTCTTTTTCCTATATGGACTGGGAAATAACAGGATCCGAATTCATTCAAAACAATCTAGAAGAATTAGAGGTATTATTCATGTGTTCGACATCTTTAGTTTGCCGGTCCACAGGAGTCCCTTGACAGTCAACTATTGGGAAAAAGCCATCTTTTTTTAAAGTCCTTTTTCTGGCGTGAATGCAAGCCTTAATAAGTCTAGGAGTAAGGTCTCACTAAGTGAGCTACACTAGGACAATTAACCCGTTATGTGACACAATGTGTTGCTATCCCATGTGTCACTAAAAGGGAAACTAATTGAATATATATATAACGAGAATGTCATTTACATGTAGGTATGTAATAATAGGGTGAGGATTATGTATATACTCATGGCTTTGTATCTCCTCATCCCTGCAGGGGCCCAATAATACAAGAATAATACAAGAACTTCAGTAGGTTGGGCATTACAGTGACCCCTTTTTCACATCACCAATAATGAGCCAAAGTATAAGTAGGGGAGTAACATATTGGTCTATAAGTGGGACCCCACTTTTTTCTTATATATTAGGTTTTATTTTATTTATAGTATGCCTGTAGAGGGTCGATCAGCTCTCACTGAACTGATTGGTGCCAGAATTTCACTTTTTAAAAAGTTTAAAAAAGTTTTTTTTTTTTTGTGACGTGATGCGTCATTGTTTGTAGCTATAACTGCAGCATTATACCTGCTATTGCCTTGGATCCCTGCTTTTTTAGCATTTAGAATAAATAGGTTCGAAATAGGCTGAGCACAGTTACACTTAGAAGCAAACCTTCGAGCCGTAGTGGTAGATATCACGGATACAAGTTCAGAACTGGTCAGTGGGAGCCACTGAAATTTGACTTGTGCATTCAGTTTCAAATAAATTGGCATTCATCAGAATTTTCGATGATCGGTGGTTTGTCTGATATTCTGATCTCAGAAACGCCATATGAACCAATCAAAAAACAAATAAAACAGAAAATGCATGAAACCATTTTGTTTGTTTCATGATTCAGAGTTGGGGGACAGATGCCGAATGTTGTTTCTATTTAGCGATGAGGTGATAAATAGTGGGAAAGAAGTAGGGGCACAAATCTATATTTATCAATCTATATATTATATATTTGATACATATATAATATGTAAATGTTGGTTTATTTTTTTTTACTGCTCCTCTTTTTTCCCTTCCCTTGGTTACTGCTAAATATCTTGAAATTTCGGTTCTGTCAATAATTTCCTCTGTTGGTTTGGTAATGTTGATAATATTGGTAATGTGTCCCTGACTACCTCTCTGCTGTTTCTAACTGGATGGCTGCCCACTTCCTTAAACTCAACTTAACCAAAACTGAAATTCTGGTCTTTCCTCCCTCAAATGTTGCTACTCCTGTGTCTGTCTCGGTCCAAGTCAACGGTGTTACCATCAGCTTCACCACACAGGCTGGCTGCCTAGGTGTTCTCTTTAAGTCCAACCTCTCCTTCATCCTTCATGTTCAATCTATCACCAAATCCTGGCGCTTCCATCTCAAAAACACTGCGCACATCCGACCCTACTTAATGTCAGATGCGACTGAGGTGTTGGTCCATTCAACTTCCTTTCTCGCCTTGACTACTGTAATCCGCTTCTCAGTCGAGTTACGTGCTCCCAACTTGCGCCGATACAGTTCATAATGAATGCAGCAGCGAGGCTCTTCTTCCTGTTCGCCCACACCTCCCACGCCTCACCCTTCTGTCAGTCCTTACATTGTTTTCCTGTCAGATATAGGGCTCAATTTAAAATTCCGGTTCTTGCTTTCAAATCTCTGCATAATGCTGCTCCCACCTACCTATCCTCCCTAATACACAAGTATGTCTCCTCTAGGCTCTTACGCTCTGCTGAAGACTTATGTGTATCTTATGTCTGTACTACTCGAGGGCTGCACCGTTCCTGTCTAACTCACTTCCCTCCTCCGTTAGATGCTCACCCAGTCTCCACTCCTTCAAAAAATGATTAAAAACCCACTTCTTCATAAAAGCGTATTAATTCAACTGTTAATTGGCTCCTGACTGATTCCTATCTTGCAACTGTCATTAGCCTAATGCTATCCTTGTTTGTTTGTTTGTCCACCCACTGTAAATCATTGCGGAATTTGTTGGAGCTATAATTATAATAATAATAATAATAATAATAATGTTTGGTAATGTTGGTAATGTTGGTAATATTTGGTAATGTTTGGTAATGTTGGTAATGTTTGATAGTGTTTGGTAATGTTTAGTAATGTTTGGTAGTGTTTTGTAATGTTGGTAATGTTTGGTAATGTTAGCAATGTTTGTTAATGTTTGGTAATGTTTGGAAATGTTGGTTATATTGGTAATGTTTGATAGTGTTTGGTAATGTTGGTAATATTTGGTAATGTTTGATAATGTAGGTAATGTTGGGTTAATGTTTGGTAATGTTGGTAATGTTCGATAGTGTTTGGTAATGTTTGGTAATGTTGGTAATGTTGGTAATGTTTGATAGTGTTTGGTAACATTTGGTAATATTGGTAATGTTTGGTAATGTTGGTAATGTTTGATAGTGTTTGGTAACGTTTGGTAATGTTGGTTATGTATGGTAATGTTTGGTAATGTTGAGAATGTTGGTAATGTTGGTAATGTTTGATAGTGTTTGGTAATGTTTGGTAATGTTTGATATTGTTTGGTAATGTTTTGTAATGTTTGGTAATGTTGGTAATGTTGGATATTGTTTGGTAATGTTTGATAGTGTTTGGTAATGTTTGGTAATGATGGTAATGTTGGGTTATTGTTTGGTAATGTTTGGTAATATTTGATAGTGTTTGGTAATGTTTGGTAATGTTGGTAATGTTTGATAGTGTTTGGTAATGTTTGGTAATGTTGGTAATGTTAGTAATATTTGATAGTGTTTGGTAATGTTTGTTAATGTTGGTAATGTTGGTAATGTTTGATAGTGTTTGGTAATGTTTGGTAATGTTGGTAATGTTTGGTAATGTTTGGTAATGTTGACAATGTTGGTAATGTTTGGTAATGTTGGTAATGTTTGTAATGTTTGATAGTGTTTGGTAGTGTTTGGTAATGTTGGTAATGTTTGGTAATGTTGGTAATGTTGGTAATGTTTGATAGTGTTTGGTAATGTTTGGTAATGTTGGTAATGTTTGGTAATGTTGGTAATGTTTGATAGTGTTTGGTAATGTTTGGTAATGTTGGTAATGTTTGGTAATGTTTGGTAATGTTTGGTAATGTTTGGTAATGTTTGAAATGTTTGATAGTGTTTGGTAATGTTTGATAATGTTGTAATGTTGGTAATGTTTGATAGTGTTTGGTAATGTTTGGTAATGATGGTAATGTTGGTAATATTTGGTAATGTTTGGTAATGTTTGGTAATGTTTGATATCATTTGGTAATGTTTGGTAATGTTTGGTAATGTTGGTAATGTTTGATAGTGTTTGGTAATGTTTGGTAATGTTAGTAATGTTGGTAATGTTTGATAGTGTTTGGTAATGTTTGGTAACGTTGGTAATGTTGGTAATGTTTGATAGTGTTTGGTAATCTTTGGTAATGTTGGTAATATTTGGTAATGTTTGGTAATGTTGACAATGTTGGTAATGTTTGGTAATGTTGGTAATGTTTGATAGTGTTTGGTAATGTTTGGTAATGCCGGTAATGTTGGTAATGTTTGATATCATTTGGTAATGTTGGTAATGTTTGATATCATTTGGTAATGTTGGTAATGTCTGATATCATTTGGTAATATTTGGTAATGTTTGGTAATGTTGGTAATGTTTGATAGTCTTTGGTAATGTTGTAATGTTGGTAATGTTTGAAAGTGTTTGGTAATGTTTGGTAATGTTGGTAATGTTTGGTAATGTTGGTAATGTTTGATATAATTTGGTAATGTTTGGTAATGTTTGGTAATGGTAATGTTTGATAGTGTTTGTTAATGTTTGTTAATGTTTGGTAATGTTTGGTAATGTTGGGTTAATGTTTAGTAATGTTTGGTAATATTTGATAGTGTTTGGTAATGTTTGGTAATGTTGGTAATGTTGGTAATGTTTGATAGTGTTTGGTAATGTTTAGTAATGTTGGTAATGTTGGTAATGTTTGATAGTGTTTGGTAATGCTTGGTAATGTTTGGTAATGTTGGTAATGTTTGGTAATGTTTGGTAATGTTGACAATGTTGGTAACGTTGGTAATGTTTGATAGTGTTTGGTAATGTTGGTAATGTTTGGTAATGTTGGTAATGTTTGATATCATTTGGTAATGTTTGGTAATGTTGGTAATGTTGGTAATGTTTGATAGTGTTTGGTAATGTTTGGCAATGTTGTAATGTTGGTAATGTTTGATAGTGTTTGGTAATGTTTGGTAATATTTGGTAATGTTTGGTAATGTTGGTAATGTTTAGTAATGTTTGGTAATGTTTAGTAACGTTTGGTAATGTTGGTAATGGTTGGTAATGTTGGTAATGTTTGGTAATGTTGGTAATGTTTTGTAACGTTTGGTAATGTTTGGTAATGTTTGATATTGTTTGGTAATGTTTTGTAATGTTTGGTAATGTTGGTAATGTTGGGTTAATGTTTGGTAATGTTAGCAATGTTTGGTAATGTTTGGTAATGTTGGTAATGTTGGTAATGTTTGATAGTGTTTGGTAATGTTTGGTAATGTTTGGTAATGTTGGTAATGTTTGATAGTGTTTGGTAATGTTTGGTAATGTTGGTAATGTTTGGTAATGTTGGTAATGTTTGATAGTATTGGTAATGTTTGATAGTGTTTGGTAATGTTTGATAGTGTTGCTAATGTTTGATAGTGTTTGGTAATGTTTGGTAATGTTGGTAATGTTGGTAATGTTTGGTAATGCTGGTAATGTTTGATATTGTTTGGTTATATTTAGTAATGTTTGGTAATGTTGGTAATGTTTAGTAATGTTTGGTAATGTTGGTAATGTTTGGTAATGTTGGTAATGTTGGGTTATTGTTTGGTAATGTTTGGTAATGTTGGTTAGGCTTTTTTCATCCCATGGGCTCAAATTGGGCTCGTTTTCACAACCTTTTGATTCATCTGAATTGTTTTTACTAAAAGTATTGCTTGTATGAAATCTATCTAAACCGAGACACTGCATAAATGAATCCTAAATTAACTGAAACCATTTTTCCCCCCTAGATCAGTTGTGTCTAAGGTGTTTATAGAAAAAGAAAAAAAACACTTTAGACACAACAGGGTAATCCCTAAATCCTGGACTGGTAGGGGGTACTTGAGGACTGGGTTGGAAACATTGCCCTAGATGAATCGATTTGGATGAACCAAATGTTTTTGCCTTGCACAAGCCAAAATTGTGTGCATAGAAACAGTACTCATGTTAGATGTGTTTATCATGAGATCATCAAAGGAGAGTGAATATAAAGACCACAGTGGCTAGGACAAATTGACAGTGGCAATCCCAACTTTTATTTCCAGTGATACTGCTTGTTACTTTGCGAATGATGTAAGTAAAAAACATTTCTGACTAAATCAACTCACGAACACTACTGCATGGTGATCTTCTATCTCCAGCTCAGATAAAAATATTCTCTAAACTCTAAATTCTAGTGAACTAAAATCTGAATGGCAAAATATAGGGTAAAACAGCCAAGGGACTAAATTAAAGGGACACTATAGTCACCAGAACAATTACAGCTTATTGTATTTATTCTGGTGAGTATAATCATTCCCTTCAGGCTTTTTGCAGTAAACACTGTCTTTTCAGAAAAAAATACAGTGTTTACATTACAGCCTAGTGATAACTCCACTGATCACTCCTCAGATGGCTACTAGAGGTGCTTTCTGGTGCAGTGCTGCACAGTGTGACTGCCACTCCACCCTCTGCATGGAGACACTGAACTTTCCTCATAGAGATGCATTACATATAATATAAGTAGATGCTGATTGGTCAGGGCTGTTTTTGACTTGTGCTGGCTGTGCCCCTAATCTGCCTCCTTGACAGTCTCATACAATCATATGGAAAAGCATTGTAATTCACTGAGAACAACACTTCTGATGTTGTCAGACAAGCAGGCAGAGCAGCAGCAGAGGCAGCATCTGCAGACTGGAATAAATGTAAGATTTTACTATATTTAGGTGGGCAAGAGGTGACCAAGGGGGCTAGATGGTGGTTTTAACACTACAGGGTCAGGAATACATGTTTGTGTTCCTAACTACTCTATAGTGTTCCTTTAAGGAACTAAAGGGGAATATGAGGTCAATTTCAACTTTTAGACCATAGCCAAATTGGGGGGGGGGGAGGGGGAATTCTCCATGACAGCTTTTTGTTGAATTCAGCTATTTTGGCCCAAAAGTTGAAGAGCACTTTGAATTCTCAACATTTCTTACTTTGGTGAATAACCCTGAGAGTGACAAGCAAAGAAAAAAAATATTTCTTTTGAACTTTTGAAGCTGTGGGACTCTATATACATCCCATCAACTGTTGTAATACCATTTTATTCGCTTTTATTAATGTGATACAACATAAGCACATATATTCAGATAGGCTGGCGATTCTGAAACTCATAAAATGAAGAACTCTTGGGTATTTGTGAACATATTTTATTCCCAATCTAGTCCAGGCTCTGAGAAACTAAATAAAGCCCAGTATTCGTTCTTAGAATATTTTTATTTATATTCAGCCGCTTCTTTTATGTGAACCTGTCGATACTGGTTTTTCACTATATTTTTATGTTCACACTTGTATATATTTATTCGTATTTGGGAGACAGTTTCTCGTTATCAACTGAATAAATAAGACTTAAATATTAGTCTCCATAAAGTGCCTATAAATATATTTTTCAAGTTCTGTTTATATTTGTATGAGTAGTTTAATGCTGGTGAACAATCGGTATGTTTATAAAATTTCAACGTTAACATCACCATTCATCTTTATTTATGAACATAGTACATCTTGTTAAGTGCATCTTTCAACTTATATTATGTCTGTTTCAAATGTGACCTCCGGAGATACATGACTCACACTATCTTGCATGTATTTGAATCTCCATTTATTTATTAACTGGATTTTTTTTCAGTGTTTGCCCATTTTCTCGATTTAAATTGACTTGGTTAAAACTCTGACATGCTTGACAGTAGATGTTTTTTTTTATAAACTTTGTTTTTTCAACTCGGAATCTCTAGAGATTGGTTCTATAAGCTTCCTAACAAAAGCTATTTCATCTTCTCATCTTCCTTGAACATGATTATGGATGTAGAAGTACAATGTTATCATCTGAAAGATGAAAAGTGTGATTAGTGGAACTTCAGGTGACATGTTTGTTATAACTCAGGACTTTACACCTTCACTTGGGCTCCCGGCAGTGTCAGATTATTTAGAGAGGAAAAACGGGAACTGAAGTGAATACCTTGGTGTGAATAATAAACAGCTGACACAAAAGACTGGAGTTTTAATGCAAATCAATTTATCCTACTTTCAATCTATACATTACCTAATGTATGCATGTATTCTCTTGGTGTAATTAAAGTTCTTTTTGTCTTTGTATTTTAACTGTTATTGTTCCTGTTATTGTTACTGCTATTTATAAAGCTTGATCTTTGGTATACTTGCATCTGTTGGCAGTTGTTTAAGTTTCATCAAAGCAATTTAGGGACATGTTTTGTCATTTAATTTAAATGTAATTGGAAGTGTCCCTGAAACATGCACAATCCTTTTTTTTTTTTATACTGCCCGTAGATTGTCCTCATCAACCAGTGTACTTGCCTTAAATATGAAAGATTTTCTATAAAAATGTTTTACTGCTAATATTATGGGTAATATGTTCATACTCATTTCAATTTTCTTTACCTGGTTATTATTAATAGCTGTTCACAAAACTAGATATCTCAGTTATGAGAGATAGGACAGGAAAATATTACCTAATGCAAATGTAGGAAAGAAACTGTCAGCTCTACTTTGCATTAGTGAAATGGATAACAAGTCTGTAGTTTAAATGTTTTTTAACTGGTTATTTAAACTCCAATGCCTTTACTACAAAAAACATTTACTAGAAAGCTTACATCGAAAATCTGAAACAATGGCATCTCTTTATTTTTGTCTTCTGAAGATGCATATAAAATCTCGGAATGTTTACAATTAGTGATGTCGCGAACACGAAATTTTCGGTTCGCGAATGGCGAACGCGAACTTCCGCAAATGTTCGCGAACCGGCGAACCAGGCGAACCGCCATAGACTTCAATGGGCAGGCGAATTTTAAAACACACAGGGACTCTTTCTGGCCACAATAGTGATGGAAAAGTTGTTTCAAGGGGACTAACACCTGGACTGTGGCATGCCGGAGGGGATCCATGGCAAAACTCCCATGGAAAATTACACAGTTGATACAGAGTCTGGTTTTAATCCATAAAGGGCAGAAATCACCTAACATTCCTAAATCACAATGAATATGGATTGACACCTGACATATGACATATTGACACCTTGACATATGGATTGACACCTGTCCTCAGAGCCTCTGATGCACACGGACACAGAGCAGAATAGAGACTGGTCCCCCTACATAGGGTCACTTGGCAGATATGGATTGACACCTGTCCTCAGGATCCCTGATACACACCGACACAGAGCAGAATAGGGACTGTTCCCCCTACATAGGGTCACTTGGCAGATATGGATTGACACCTGTCCTCAGAGATCATGATACACACTGACACAGAGCAGAATAGTGACTGTTCCTCCTACATATGGTCACTTGGCAGATATGGATTGTCACCTGTCCTCAGAGCCCCTGATATACACTGACACAGAGCAGAATAGAGACTGTTCCTCCTACATAGGGTCACTTGGCAGATATGGATTGACACCTGTCCTCAGAGCCCCTGATACACACTGACACAGAGCAGAATAGAGACTGTTCCTCCTACATAGGTCACTTGGCAGATATGGATTGACACCTGTCCTCAGAGACCATGATACACACTGACACAGAGCAGAATAGAGACTGTTCCCCCTACATAGGGTCACTTGGCAGATATGGATTGACACTGTCCACAAGGGCAAGCTGCAGGCTTCCTGGCAGGGCCCATACAAGGTGGTAGAGCAGGTTTGTGATACCACCTTTGTGATCGGTGCGGTCACAGGCACGGGAGGCAAGCGCATGCTCCATGTGAACATACTCAAGCCATACCACGAGCGCACGGAAGAGGTAACCGCGATCTGTGCACCTGCCACTGAAGATTATGATAATTTGCCACTCCCAGATCTCCTAGACCTAGAGGGCCAGAGCGGAGACCTGGGAGAAGTACAGTTAGGAGAACGGTTAGACCCCCAGGAGCGAACCCAGGTCCAAAGACTAATCCAGGACAAGGGGGCCACATTTTCCAACCTACCTGGGTACAGTCCGTTAACCACTCACAAAGTTGAAACCCTAGACCAGACCCCCCTTCGCCAAACCGCCTATCGTATACCCGAAGCAGTTAAAGAAAATATTCAGAAAGAAATTGAGGAAATGATGCAGTTAGGGGTGATAGAACACTCTGACAGCCCCTGGGCCTCCCCGGTAGACCTTGGACCGAAATGGGACGGCACAACCTGTTTCTGTGTAGATTACCAGAGGCTAAACGATAAAACAACCTCAGACGCCTCGTCTATGCCCCGGATAGACGAGTTCCTAGACAAAATGGCCAGAGGCCAGTACCTCACCACAATAGATCTGTGCAAGGGGTACTGGCAAATTCCATTAGCCGAGGACGCCATCCACAATTCGGCATTTGTCACCTCGTTTGGCCTGTATCAGTTTAAGGCCATGCCATTCGGGATGAAGAATGCCCCGGCTAACTTTCAGGATGGTAGATCGGCTACTGGATGGGTTTCAGGAGTATGTCTGTGCCTACTTGGATGATATAGCCATTTTTAGCTGCTCCTGGCCCTAACACCTGACCCACATAGGAGCCGTACTAGACCGGATTAGGGAGGCCGGACTGACCCTAAAGCCCAGTAAGTGCCATATAGGAACGTGTAAAAACCTCCCCAAGATAGTAGTATGGGCCCCAGAGTGTGAACAGGCCTTCCAACAGCTCAAGACGGCGCTCATTAAATCATCTGTACTTTCTGCTCCTGATCCAACTAAACACTTTCTCGTCCATACAGACGCTTCTATGTTTGGATTGGGAGCAGTACTGAGCCAAGTCGGAGCAGATGGCGGTGAGCAACCCGGGGCTTATCTAAGCCGGAAACTTTTGCCCAGGGAAGTAGATACACTGCCATTGAAAAGGAGTGCCTGGCGGTGGTGTGGGCCCTCAAAAAGCTGCAACCTTACTTGTATGGACAACCATTTACCTTACTCACAGATCACAACAAATTTTGGGCACTGCGCGTGCAATCTAATGTGCAACCAGATAGGAGTGGTGTGTTAAGTAGTACTATTCTTATCAGTTTAATCCCTGTTACATCCCCTATCCGTTGATGTGGAGCAAGACGCAGCAGCAGAAGAGGACTCAGCCGAGGAGGTTATGGAAGAGGATGGAGTAGGAGGAGTAGAGGAGGTGGCAGCAGGCCTGCCTGCAAGTCATGGCGGTGTCACCAACTCCTCTGCAGAGCCACGCATTCCATGCTTGGCAGCCGTCAGCAGGTTTGCCCAATGCGCAGTGTAGGTGATATACCTGCCCTGACCATGCTTTGCAGACCAGGTATCAGTGGTCAGATGGACCCTTGCCCCAACACTGTGTGCCAGACATGCCATTATTTCCTTTTGCACAATCGAGTACAGGTTGGGATTGCCTTTTGTGAAAATAAATTTCGTCCGGGTACCAGTGAGTGAGTGGTGGCACTGGGCACAGTATCCACTGTGAGCCTGACACACCTGCTGGCAGACAACTAACTGCTATTCAATCTATAACAGTGAAAAAAGTTTTTTTGTTTTTAAATGCAAGCTATTATGACACCAGATATGAGTGGCACTGTAAACTGGCAGAGTACACGCTGTAGGGCTGACACACCCGCTTTGAGACAACTAACTGCTATTCAATCTATGACAGTGAAAAAAGATTTTTGGTTTTTAAATGCACGCTATTGTGACACCAGATATGAGTGGCACTGTAAACTGGCAGAGTACACGCTGTAGGGCTGACACACCCGCTTTGAGACAACTAACTGCTATTCAATCTATAACAGTGAAAAAAGTTTTTGGGTTTTAAATGCACCCTATTGTGACACCAGATATGAGTGGAAAAGTACACTGGCAGAGGTCTGCAGAGCACACGCTGAAGGCCTGACACCCGCTTTAAGGACACTGACTGCTATTAGCTTACACTGAAAAAAAAAATTTTCTTTGTAAAAGCACGCTATAGAGACACCAGATATGAGTGGCAAAGTACACGGGCAAAGGTCTGCAGAGCACACGCTGAAGGAGGCTTGACACCTGCTTTAAGGACACTGACTGCTATTAGCTTACACTGAAAAAAAATTTTCTTTGTAAAAGCACGCTATAGAGACACCAGATATGAGTGGCAAAGTACACGGGCAAAGGTCTGCAGAGCACACGCTGAAGGAGGCCTGACACCCGCTTTAAGGACACTGACTGCTATTAGCTTACACTGAAAAACTTTTTTTCTTTGTAAAAGCACGCTATAGAGACACCAGATATGAGTGGCAAAGTAGACGGGCAGAGGTCTGCAGAGCACACGCTGAAGGAGGCCTGACACCCAGACGCTTGCAGACAACTAACTGCTATTCAATCTATTACAGTGAAAAAAAAATGTTTCTTTTTAAATGTCAAGCTTAAGCTATTGTGACACCAGATATGAGTCGTGGCACTGGGCAAATGGGCACAGTATCCACTGTGAGCCTGACACACCCACTTTAAGGACACTGACTGCTATTCAATCTATAACAGTGAAAAAAGTTTTTTGTTTTTAAATGCAAGCTATTGTGACACCAGATATGAGTGGTGGCACTGACTGGGCAAATGGGCACAGTATCCACTGTGAGCCTGACACAGAAGCTGGCAGCAGTGGCAGACAACTAACTGCAATTACATTACACACAAAAAAAAAGCAGACTGATGTTCTAGCCCTAAAAAGGGCTTTTTGGGGTGCTGTCCTTACATCAGAGATCAGATGAGTCCTTCAGGACTGTAGTGGACACTGTATACCCTAACCTAGCTATGCATTTCCCCATCTAATCAACAGCAGCTACACTTTCCCTCCTCTCACTAAGCATGCAGCTTGAGAATGAATCTAAAATGGATGCTGTCCGGTAGGTGGGAGGGTCTGCTAGGGAGGCTGTGCTGCTAATTGGCTGGAATGTGTCTGCTGACTGTGAGGTACAGGGTCAAAGTTTACTCAATGATGATGAATAGGGGGCGGATCGAACCGCGCATGTGTTCGCCGTCCGCGGCGGACGCGAACACGCTATGTTCGCCAGAAACTGTTTGCCGGTGAACCGTTCGGTGTATCACTATTTACAATGCTGATACTGCTGAAAACCCAAATTGTGTGGATACATGCTAATTTTTTACATGTTATTTAGAGAAAAGGTAAATTAAAGCATTGAAGATCCATCCATTGTGGTGACCATCTTGGTGGAGGAATTGTCTTCTAAATGGTTCTTTCTAATCTAGTAAAAGTAGAATGCTTTGGGAGATGCTGTTTTTAAACCTCTGGGCACTTAGACATTGGAGGTATATTTGATATCTAATATAATGCAACACCCTAGGGAAAACCACTAGGAGAACCACAAAGAAAATGGTTCTTCTACTAAGACGTTTTGGCTACACATGTGAATATGCATTTTCCCTCATCCTTCCCCCCCCTCACCCCCCGTCAACTGTGTGCCTCATAACCCCTCTATTGAATTTCTTACCCACTTTAGTGTTACATATCCCATCTTGAATGTGTTATCCCTGTGTGTGTTACACCCCCTTTAGTGTATTATATCCCGCTTTAGTATCTTACACCCCCCATGTCTCTTATTTGCCCACCAGTCCCTTTCTGTGTCACTGTGCTTTAGTATGGGGGATAAGGACTTTATTATTATTATAATATATATAGCGCTGTACCGCTGTACAATAGGGCTTTAGTACTGTGTGTGTGTGGGACTAGGGCTTTAGTCAAGGGGAGATAGGAGTAGTATTGGGGAATCGAGGCAGTATTGTCGGGGGATAGGAACTTTAGTATATATATACATGTAAGGCAAAGCAGAGATTTCCCCTTAAAACCCAATTTCCCCTTATTCCAATTGGAGAGTTAGCATGGTAGACATTAAGATTAATACAGATTATACTGAACTATCTTATGTCTACTTGAATTAACATATTACCAGTGAAAAATGTAAAAGAAAACACATTTGGAAGGAGTTAAACATTTGATTGTTTTATTTTCATTGTTTAGAACTGAGTGTTAAACTGAGTTTGGGCACCGTGACAATCATTGTTAGAAACTCTGCCTTTTATGTCATTTTTAAAAGCAAGTATACCACTGACTCATCCTTACTGCTATCAAATAACTTCACACAGGCAGAGATACTCTCAGTGGCTCGAGGGAATGAAGCAAGTGGAAGACTAGAAAAATAAATAATCTCCCTCTTAATGCAATAGTATACTGGCTGCACCTTGACCGAACTACGTTGTGATGTCAACTTTTTAATAGACATTTAAAAGAAAACAGAGTATTGAAGAAAAAAGGGTTAACAGGTTAAAAAGTTCTATATAATTATTAATGTTTCATAAATGGTCCTCTTTTCTGTTTTATTGTTGCCGCTATTTTTCTTACTCAATTTTCTTTAACAAAAAAAATGTAAAATAAAAATCACATCATTACAACTTCAAACGTGTGTTAAGAACACATGCAATGAAATATATTTAATGAGGTGACAAATACAAAAGATATTTCTGATAGCGTCAGTGAACAATATTGTGTCAGTAGGTGAGTGAAGGTGCCACTTTGTTTGATGGGATTTCTTTAAGAAAATCAGAGTTAATAATTATAAAAATAATATATATTATTTAGTGCAAAGTGAGATTTGACAGCGTGATTGAAGAACGAGAGGATTGAAATCTGGGTATTAATAGCTATGGTTCTAAAATTAGACAAGTCGATTTTAAAATATGTACATTAAATAGAAACAAATTAATTATGCATTCGGATAAAGAGAGAATATAAAAAAAATATTATTTGCAGTACAATGTGGTATTACATTTTTGAAACGTCCACCATGAATAGTCATAAAGTAAAGTTATCATCTAAATTTAGTAAAATAAATAGGGCAGGAAATGTTCTACAGGGGGAAAAACAACTTGGAGTCTATTTACCATAACACATTATGGGGAACTAACAGTGGGATTGCCAAATATTTTAGGTTTATATGCTAAATAATTTCAAACTGAAATTCAAATTGTAAAGTTTAGGATAAAATATGATTTAGAAAAATGATCCATCCAAGCTTTAACCACAGTTTAATGAATATCTCTGATAGAACAATAGCCGTGTAACAAAAGAACACAGTTTAAAATGTTTGCGTTTTATAAATGTTCACATGAATATTGCAGTTTGTTTTTCCATTCCCTTAGTGTTCATTGTTCAATGTTTTTCACGGGTAAACCTTTAATTGTTTTGTCAATAATGATATTGTCATTCAGGAAAGTGTGCATTGTCATAAGTTAAATTAAATTCAATACAAAATGAATGCCAAAATAGCTCAACTGAAAATATAACTAACTTGGAAAATTTTCTCAGATCAACTATTTTGGCGTAAAAAAATCACTTTGAATTTCCAGTAATTCACATTTTAGTGGATGAACCCATCAGTCATTTTTCCTAAATGTTGCAATTCAGATTGTAAATTGACTACCATTAGAAGTTTAGTAAATGAAGGTAGGAGTATTTTTAGGATTAACTGATCCATGCTGAATATGTTGATTCTTCCTTTATTTGTTCATTGTTTAAGGCAGGGGTAGGCAATCGTAGGCAACCCAGACATTGTGGATTACATCTTCCCCAATGCTCTTACAGCCAAAACGCCGGCAAAGCATTAAGCAAGATGTAGCCCACAAAATCTTGAGCAGTGGTTCCCAACCAGTCCTCATGTCCCACCAGCAATCCAGTATTTATGCATTTCCCTGTTTTATTCCAATGGAGATTCTGGCAAAATCTGGACTGTGGTGGGCCACGAGGACTTTGGTTGGGGAACACTGATCTAGAGTACCAAAAGTTGCTTACCCC
Organism: Pelobates cultripes; assembly: GCA_933207985.1. Classification (NCBI taxonomy): domain Eukaryota; kingdom Metazoa; phylum Chordata; class Amphibia; order Anura; family Pelobatidae; genus Pelobates; species Pelobates cultripes. Next base: position 111,702,719 of record OW240921.1, read on the forward strand.
TAGTTTAAGGATTTATAGTGGATTAGAAAAAAGCTTTAAGCATTATATAGCAGCTCTTACCTTGTAATATTTCACAAAGGAGCTAAAAAATTGGTAAAAAAAAAAAAAGAAACGAAACCTCAGAAATACCCTTTTACTAAAAATTAGATATTGGGAATATAGATAAATAGAAATGGTCACATACCTCGCTAAGAGCATGTATTGGCTTAGGAACAGAGATCAGGGTACTCTGACATGTTTTTACCCTCCACCCTACCAACAAAGGAGTGGAGGAAGGAGTTGAGAATCTTACCCTATATAATTTGTACTTCCACTCCCCAACTATGCTGGGCTCATCGATTAAACCCTCCCCATCACTTTTGCTTAATTGACCTTTTAGATTTAAGACAATGCAGCTGTTTCACTCTTTGCAGCTGTAATTAAATATGTGTAATTCAGGTTTTTCTTACTTCTGGATGTGACTGATTATGGCCTTGATTTAAGATTTTTAGATACACTTTTAATATGATGCAATATTATGATTTTTTTTTTATATATAGTGATATCTATTTTTATATTTTAATATCAAATAAATAATTTTAAAGGTGTATCCAAAAATATAACATAATTTGAAAATGCGTATCCAAAAATATTAAATTGATTCCTATGCATCCATATATTTCCCAAATGAAAATACAGTTCATTAACAGTGATTTGAGATGCGTTAATAATGCAATGAAAATCAAATACTGATTCTTAAATTAAAAAAAAGGAAACACACAAAACTATATTAATATAATAAAATTATGTTTCAAATCTTTCAAAATCATTTAAAGAAACCTACATCAGGCATTGGAAGGTCAGCTACGTAGCCTCTTAATGGAAGCATTAAGGGTGTCCTTAGTTTTTCTCACATGGCTTCTCCATGCTAGCTTTATTTTTGCGAAATAAATCATGACATTGTGTAATAGGTCATGTGCTGTTGTATTTGCCTGCTTTTAAGATCTGATTGTTTTTATGTTGAGATATGTAAAACCATAGAATTCACAGAGGGTGTACTTTATTTTCCCCATCACTGTATATATATCCATTATAGTATATAACTAATTGATTCATCATAATACAGCCTATATGTCACACGTTATGTATAATGGGTTTTTAACAAGTAAAGTGATAATGTTTGTATTTTAAATGGTGAGCGTTATTAACTACTGTTTCCCCTTGTGGGGAGTATTATTTTATTCATTTTCCTTTGGTTATAGTGAAGATTACTTTCTAAACCTACATTGGGGAAAATAGACAAAAAAAATTGCAAATATTAAGTCACATAGCCAAACAAGTGACTAAGGAACTGATTTAATATTTTTGAAAAACATTTAAAAATGTTTAATTTTTTTGTTTTTTTGTTTTTTTTTGTTTTATAAGATTTTAATAGCTCTTTAACTTGTGTTTTTATGGGTTTTTCTTTCTTTATTTCTTTTTTTTAATTCTTTATTTTTGTAGTGCAGGTTTGTATACATGCTTCAATGATAACGTATAACATGAGAGAGGATAACAAGGCATAGTTATGTATAGTCACGATATGCTGCACTTTTGTTTTTGTAAACAGGAGAAAATTAAGAGAATATCATAGAAATAAATTAAATTAATACATGCACACTCTATATGTTGAGTAAGATATGAACGCAACACCTACATGCCTGATAAGAAAGATGTATTGTTGAGGTGAGATGGTGTCTAGACTCACAGTGGTACTAGAGGTATACAGAATATGCATATGAGATGAAAACTAACAGTGCTGAACTGGAGACACATGTCTACTATGGGGAAGCCAAGTGTTAACAAGTATTAGCTGGTTATAGTAGGAATATTGTTACATAACAAGGTTAGAATTTTTAAGCAGTGGGGCTTCAAGGACCACCAGTAGGTCACCATACTTCTGCAATCCAAAATGGACATATAAATAATAAAATAACAGGAGAAAGTAAAACAAAACTCAGCAGCTTTAAATGTGCGCCTAGGCATGCGGTCATTCAGTCGGTACCAAGGCTTGTTGAATGCACAGTTTGTTCAAGGAGATTGCATACGTGTGTATAAGTGGCATCCTATAGCGGGGAGGTCATGTGTTGAGCTGTTGGTGCTGGGTTGTACATATTGCACTGGATAAGCTCAGGCTGTATGGGTGCTAACTAACGTTTGTGCAAAAGAAAAAAGAAAAAGTTAAAATTATTAAAGGATAAGAGACAAGACTAATTAGTGTGTTTGAGGGAAAGCTTCATTACTATGGAAGATCCCTCTAACTGAGAGGGTTGGGGTTATTCTCACCATGCTGGTCATAAAGCTTTCACATTACATGTCTGATTTACCCTGAGGTGTTGAGGGGAGGGATGTTATGTGGTTGACAGACAGTCGGGCATTGTCATGATACGTTATGACACTAAATTGAGAACTTGAGGAGAGGTAACCAAAAATAAATGCTATGAAACCTTCACATTTGGTTAAGCCCAGTAGAGAGTCAATTCGTGGACATGGCAAAAGAGTTTGAAGTGGTTGGTCTAGATACAAATTCGCGGGTGGTCCCAGGGTCCCAGCCATGAGGATTTGTGTGTCCTGTAGTCTGTATGAATGGGCCAAGCAAATCAGGAGGAAGACCCAGAGACTGTAGGTTCTTCGCGGCTTACTGTAGATCGTGGATGGGGATGGTAGTGTCTCCCAGCGAAACTAGCACAGTACGGGCTTGATTCCAGCGATAACTGATGTTCTTTGAATGTAGGAGGAAGCTAAATGCTCAGAGAGATCGCTGCCAGGCTAGAGTTCCTCTGGAGAGGTACACACATCGGGTGAAGTGTGGCAATTTGGCCGCCGGTACACTCTCCAAGACCCCCTTGATTTTCAAATTTTTGTGTCTTCCCTTATCTTCCTGGGTGGCAAATCTGTGTTTGTAGGTTAGGTTCTGTTGCTGCAGCTCTCTGACCGCCTGTTGCAGCTCTGTTATGTGTTGTGTGTGTTTGAGCAAAGTACTTTCCACTACACCAAGGCGGCCAGTCGTGTGGGCCACCGTTTGTAACACTGCTGCTGGTGTTAGTTCCCCCTCCACTTCATCCAATGTCCTGTCAGAGACGTCTAAGCAGCCGCCATGTAGGGATGCCATCTTGGGCTCATGGGCACCATGTGCCTGCCGCCACAGATGGCCAATGCTCATACCCTGCTGGGGTCTGTCCGTTTTTCATCTTTCGGCCCATGATGTAGGTGCTAGGTCAACCCTGGGCTTTATCTGAGGGTGGGGTAGCTTGATTATAAGGTATTTGTCCACTGGTATTATGGAGCTTCATTCGACCATTCGACCATCCGCTTCAATAGTTAAGATACGCAAATTTTTGTTTAATGTTTAATATTTTTGGATGAAAAATTTTTTTTTCAAGATATTAAAATATCAAAAAATATGTCATATACAAAAATATATACAAAATATCACAATAAAAAATATTCAAATATTTTTTCAAAATATTAAATTTTTTAAAAAAGTTTATCCAAAAATATTAAATCATTAGAAAACAGATCCAAACAGCTTAAATCTAGGCGTAAGTAATGAGAGACTGATAACTGAGGCGTCAATATAATAAGCTTTACAATAATTCAATGCTGCTAGAAAACCTATTTTTTTTTTAATTATTTGTCCACAGAAATCACTGTTAAAATATATGAGAATTTGTGTAGATAAATCACTTGGAAAGTTTTTCTAAAAGTATTGATTCATCTGGAATCTTGTGAAATCGAAGTTGGATGGAGGATTTTCAATTATTTTTCCTACTATTCTAAAAATCTTGACTAATTTTCTCATTGCCTACAGTAACAGCTATATAAATATGAATAAAAAATAAATAAATTTTGCAGCAGAATTTATTACTCAAAAAATGTCATTGATTCGCAAATAAACCCTATAGAACGTATTCACTTAACAACAAATTGTTTTATATTAAAAAAACAAAAAATTGCAAAATGTAGGAAATATATAGCCAAGCTTTGACTATTCCTGATTCACTATAGTAACTCCTTTAATTTACTACATTTGTGAGCTTAGGGAATAAACTCCTGTGACAAATGGACAACCATATCCATGTTTAAAAGGCATATCTGCATTATTGTGCATTTGTGAGCTTAGATTTGGCTCCTGGGATTCTTGAAACATTGTCAAACTCCCTGTAATAGATTGCAGGTTTACCTTATTCCATTCTAACTATACAATGTTTTATGGCGTAGATTATCTGATCTAGATGAACTTTATAAAGTGAAGTTGTGTTTGCTTTTTCTCTCTTCAAACTTAGACAATGCTGCACTTGCAGGTTAAGTGCTAAATCATTTTTAGACATAATATCATACCGCTTTTTTAGAATTTCTAGCAAGTGGATCCGCACTTAGCTTTTTAATGCACACATAATGACTATATTCATAAAAACACCTGCTGGTGAAAAAAGAACACATTCTTGCAAAAATAAAGCACTTTGCATTCATGTGACTTTAAATATATTGGATAAAGAAGTCATTGTCAACTTTAGTACACAATTAGTGTTCACGCATAGTTACGTAAAACAGAGGTACTTTGAGAAACAGAAAAGTAGAAAACATGCTATTACAATGCAGGAGCAAATCCTTCCCTATTATAACATGCTGTTTTTTGTCATTTATGTCTAACCATATTCCCTTGTTGGTTAGTGGTCCATAATAACCATCTCAGCTAGAGTCAACAATGTGAAAGGGGTACTTATATTTGGAGAGTCGCATTTTATTACATCAATATCTGTATTTTTTTTTTTTAGCATGCCTGTAGATTGTATGCAAAAGTATGGCATGTTTTTTTCGTATTCAGGGTCACTGTGAATCACAAATGCCGACTACGTTATTAAAGGGATGCTGGCCATATTTAAATAACATACCTTCAACTCCCATAACTCGCATAAAGGATTTAGTAAATTACAAAATGTGTGAATATTTGTTCATGTACTTGCACAATACATGTTGCAGTGCTGTATTACGATCCCCAGTGTCCTAAACAGGTGGCCAGATTGGGGCCACTGCCTAGAGCCCTATGCATAGTGTTTCACCATCTGCTCCACAGTGTGAGTGCTGGATGTATGTGATGTCTGCACTGACTGTGTGTGCTGTATGGTTGTGTGTGCATGCTGTCTGGCTTTGTGCGATGTTTGTGCTGACTGTGTGTTGCATGGCTGTGTGTGATGCTTGCACTGACTGTGTGTGCTTTATGGCTGTGTGCACATGCTGTATGACTGTGTGTGTGTGCGTGCCGTCTGACTGTGTGTGATGTTTCCACTGACTGTGTGTGCTGTATGGCTGTGTGCGCATGCTGTATGGCTGTGTGTGTGCATGCTTTCTGGCCGTGTGTGATGTTTGTACTGACTGTGTGTGCTTTATGACTGTGTGCACATGCTGTATGGCTGTGTGTGTGCGTGCTGTCTGACTGTGTGTGATGTTTGTACTGACTGTGTGTGCTGTATGGCTGTGTGTATCTGCTGGCTGGCTGTGTATTATGTGTGATGGCTCTCTATGCTTTGTTTCCTTCATGGAGTCCTAGATCCCTGGTGTTAAAGTGGGATTCAAGACCCCCCCTCCCGCCGATGGTTCAGTGGGAAACCATGTGGTCTGCACCACTCAGTAGTTGGGTAATGAACTAACTGTAGACTCCATCAAACCTCCCAAATTGGCTATTTTGCCTTATGTTTTGTAAAATTGCAATATACATTTTATTACATTCACCATAAATATTTTAATTTTTAGTGAATACACGTTATTGTTATTTTTCCTTACTATTACTAAACACTGTAACTACTTTTTTTTAATTTTGTGTGATTTTATTGAGTCAAATCATTCACTGCTGTACATGCTGTGGGACATTTACCCCTTGAATGATTATTTTTTTTAAACACTGATTGTACTTTTCGTAGTCAAAAGTCTATTATATTCATTGGAAGATGTTTGGTATCTTAACCCCTTCAGGACCAGACTGAAACAAGTGCCTTGTTATCATGACAGATCTGAAGTATTTAAACCCTGTGCTCAGAATCTGACTACTCATACTATCCCAACTGCACATTTAAATAACAGAGGTCTAATTACCACTGTCATAGCCATTTAAGGAACATTCCAAGCATCATAACTTAAATGGCTCCCGATGGGCGCTGTCAGCCAGTGATTGGTGTCCTACATAGACCCTGATTTGCTTTAAACAGACATCTGTCTTCTCCTCCTAGGGAAGACCGTTGGGGTAAATGTGGTGTGGGCAGCTGGTGGTTGCCTGGTACGTTGTCATGTCAAGCTAAAACGTTATAAAATCTTATCCAGGGCACTCCTGACACCATAACATGAAAGTGTAAGTCTACCTGCCAATGTCCTCAGATATGTATTTCCAGTTAAAACTTTCTCAGGCAAAAATAAATAAATGCCTAATTTATTTTTTAAATATGCAATTAATAATGTAAAATGAGAAGTGAAGTGCCGAGCTAATTTATCACGGGCTAAGTTGGATGTCAGTCAGCACTATCATTTAAATTATGCAAATGTAACAAGTGAAATATCGCTTTGTACATCACGTTAGCGTCTCCAGTGTATATTAATAAGTAGCGTTGTTTAGTTATTCCATTGTTTGTGAGCTGCAATCTATCAAATTTCATATTCCACATTGTTTGACTTAGACAAGTACTTTTTTGCAGAATAATACACCTGTCCAATGCAACAGGTAGTGACGGAACCAATACAGATCAACTTAACAAGCAGCCAGCCTTGCTTTAACAACTACTTTGTGTTAGAGATCACTGCAGCAGTTATGTACTTTACAATAGCATTTGAATAGAAATAATTAATGGTAAATAATGACAAGTATGCTAAAGTGCCATAATTGAAGAAATAATGTGAATACGTTATGCTAATGAAAATTCACACAGTATACTCGTCCTTGTAGTATTTATGATACTGTATGTAACAAATGTTTCAATTGTACACTCTTACAATTTACTGAAATGTGATAATGCTCTCACTGTGGAGATACAGCAATAAGCCACGCTCATTATATATAAAACACAGATTGACAATCCATTACAATGGCACATTTTATTTTTACCACTGGTAAAATGTGCCAATTGAACACGTTATTAAATATTTTCAGCAAGAAAAACAGAAAAATGAAAACTAATATTATTGTGAGTCTTGACTCTGTCCATCAAGAGTGTACAGTCAGTGTCTGGACTCGAGAGGAAGTGTGGGGAATGTGACACAGAAAAAAAATTAGAATAATGTTGATGGTGTGATGGGAACCACCATTTGGGTCAGTCTCCTAGCAAACCTAACCATTAAAGAGGATGTATACAAGATTAATATCTTGTATTATCAAATTGGAATAGTTTTATCTTCATTTATCGTTCCTGGCATATCCTAAGGTGGGGATTATACCACCCACGCGAATAATAGAGTGCAGAAAGGACTGCACTCTACTTGTGAGTATATTTTATTTATTTTCAATTCCTTTGCTAGCTACCTCACCAGAGAGCACTATTGGCTGTTTTTCTTTTCCTGAGAATTGGACATCAGCGCTCTCCAGGAGGACAAGCACCCCCATAAGCGGAGGGTTATCTGCTGTATGCCCATCATACTAGAGCTGGTCCTAGCTCATGGAAATGTGAGTGCGCAATTTATATTTTAAATTCACTATCACTTATTTATACAATCTGCACGACTGGTTCTTTCCCATTGTGTCTTTCATATCGTGAGACGGACGACTATTAACAAAGAAGACATCATACCAGTTCGGACAATATTTAATACTGGGACTCTTTTATATTATACTCAACAATTTTATACTGCGACTCTTTTATATTATACTCAACAATTTTATCTGTACAATATTTTGGCTCAACCTTTTCTCTGTTTTTCTGTATACATTTGAAGAATAGTGTGTATAAGAGGATGTAGTGTGTATTTCTGGTCTGGAATGTAGAGTGTGTGTAGTGTGTGTCTATATGGGTTTGAGTGTGAGAAGAGGAGCCAGATTGTGTATAGGGAAGCTAGTGTGTGTATGTAGGTGGTGCAGTATGTATATAAGGCATGCAGTGTCTATAGGGGATTTAGTGTATGTAGGGGTGCTGTGTGTAAGAGGGATGCAGTGTGTGTGAGGGTTGAAGCATGGTCTTGTCACCAGTGGAGTACCTCAGGGATCTTTACTTGGACCCATTCTCTTTAATATTTTTATTAGTGATATTGCAGAAGGTCTTGATGGTAAGGTATATCTTTTTGCTGAAGATATGTAACAGGGTTGATGTTCCAGGAGGGATAAGCCAAATGGCAAATGATTTAGGTAAACTAGAAAGAATGGTCAGAGTTGTGGCAGCTGACATTTAATGTGGGTAAGTGTAAGATAATGCATATTGGACGTAAAAACCCAAGGGCAGAGTACAGAATATTTGATAGAGTCCTAACCTCAACATCTGAGGAAAGGGATTTAGGGGTAATTAAATGTCAATGTAAAAACTTCATGGAAATTCCAATGCAGTCAGACGATACAAATCAGACAAAATAGAGACTTCTTCATTTCTGGTAAATGCTTAGTTTTGGCAAAAGCTTTGTAATGGATACCCTATACTCGACTGAGTATATCCACTGAAGAGTCTCCCTATTCCGGCAGAGTTAAAATGTGTTATAGCCTTTGCATCCCCAAATATCAGCCAAGACTCGATGAAGGGTAAATCAACTGGTTTTATTCAGGCAAGCATACAAATAGTTATGCCCAGACCCCCAACATGAGGTCTCCATTCATTCTGTCCCAATCCCGACCAGGTGTTGCTGGGTCTGGGAAAAATTTTTAGTTAGACCTCGGTAAATCAGTTATCTCCCGGCTACAGAGAACACAACATAAAATACCCCAAAAAGAAGTACAAAACAACAAGGTATCCTTACAAGTCATAAATGAACTGAAAGGTGGAATCCGAGCATCCATCTTGTGAAAATAGCGCTCGGATCCATTGAGTATTGTCCAATCACCACCCAGTTAAACGTTTGGCCGGTACCATGTCACGGTCTTTTACCGGGGGCTCCAGCTGGTTGGGAAAAGTGAGCTTCTTCCTTCTCACAGGGAGCGATTGTTCAGGAGAAGGTGTAGAACTTACGCTCCAAAGAGCCCCCTCCTAGCTTGTGAGGAAAGGGGTTAGAACAAGGTATTAAAATGACCGGTGTGAGGCACTGAGGGTAGCCAGACTGGAGTTCCAGAGAGAATGTCAGTAACTCCCGCTGGTAAAGTTAATCATTCCGACTAGCTCAAAAAGGGTGCAACGAATTGGGAAAAAGGGGTAGCTGGTACGGAGGCTTGTGAGGGAGTATGCAAAGAGTGATAATAGTCTTTCTAGGCACAGTTCATTACAAGCTTTAAGCAACTTTTGCAACCCACCTTGCCATTTCCTATCAAATCTTTCCAGTTACAGCTGAATGACATTTTAAAGCTGTCCAAATACTGAATAATTAAATCGCCATGCGTGGTAAGAACTAATGATTTGTGATTATCAAAAGAATGCTATTTTATTAATGACTGGAGATATTACTTTGATGCGGGAGCAGACAATCATGTCAACATTTTGGGGCATATATGAAATAAATGACCCATTCTCTGGGTGCTTAGGACTTGATATGATATTGTTAGATTAGCTTTTCAAATGATTTTTCAATGATTTTCAAATTATTTAATATTGGGAAAAATATTAACATGTAATAATTAATTTTTGATATAAATACATTTTTAAATATGAAATATTTTAATATTTTAGTATGGTAATCATTTCAAAGGTTTATCCATAAATACTAAAACGAGAAACTTTGTCCTGCAATATTAAGTTAATGCATTAGTTTGCGCTAATAAGATTTCTAATGTCACGCATTGTTTATGTAATGAAATGTCAAATAATATGACCTAAGACATAGACTTATGTATTGTATTATGTTAGAGATGTAAGTGTTCTTAATAATAATTTTATAGTGTTAGGAATACAAATCAGTATTCTTACACTATAGTTCCCTCTAGCCCACCACTCCCCCTTCACCCCCTTGACCCCCCTCCTGGTTCAGAAAGGGTTTAAAAAAAACCTTTAGTTGCTTACCAGATTTGAATGCCAATGTGCCTCAGCACTGGTTTGTCAATCCGACTCCTCCGAAGTCATCCGCATGTGCGGCAAGCTGTACGAGTGCATTTGACCCTACCCATCGGAAAGCATTGCTGCAATACTTTCCTATGATGATTTAACTGATGCTGTATGTCCTCAAAAGTTGTCTAGCAAGCAGGAAGTGCCTCTAGTGACTTTCTGATGGACAGTAACTAGAAGCAGTGTTAGGCCTGCAATGTAATTATTGTAGTTTCTCTGGAACGGCATTGATTTACATTGCAGGACTAAGGGAGACTGGGACTCTACACTTAAATAAGACAAAGTGGTCTGGGTGCCTATAGTGTCCCTTTAAAGTGGTTGTTGCTTCCCATTTATGTGTATTTTATATGTTTAACACGGCATGATCTCTCATTGCATCAGGTTCTGAGTACACGTGCAGAGCACAAGTCAGGGGCCAAAGTAAAATTCCAGGTGTAGAGTCTAACTCTCCACCAATTTAGTTAAAGGGACTCTCCACTGCCAGGAAAACAATCTGTTAAATCTACATGCGTGGTAAGAACTAATGATTTGTGATTATCAAAAGAATGTTATTTTATTAATGACTGGAGATATTACTCTGATGCGGGAGCACAATCTGTTTTCCTGGCACTGCAGGTCCCCTCTCCCTCCCATCTCCAAATCACTGGTTGCAGAAGAGGTGAAAACCCCTTCAGTCACTTACCAGAGTCAGTGACATGTCCCACGCCGCTGCTTCTTCCTCCACCACCGCTCCTCCTCTGCATTACGTTGGCCGGTGGGCGAGACTGATCCCGCCGGCCGGCCGGGGAGACCTAACGCGCATGCGCAGCAATGCCGCGGATACGCATTAGGGCTCCCCATAGGAAAGCATTGAAAATGCTTTTCAATGCTTTACTATGGGGAATTGAGCGACGCTGGAGGTCCTCACACAGCGTGAGGACGTCCAGCGACGCTCTTGCACTGAAAATCTGTGCTAGGGATACGGAAGTGCCCTCTAGTGGCTGTCTAGTAGACAGCCACTAGAGGTGGAGTTAACCCTGCAAGGTAATTATTGCAGTTTATAAAAGGGTAGTGGGAGTTGACACCCAGACCACTCCAATGAGCAGAAGTGGTCTGGGTGCCTGGAGTGTCACTTTAATTATGAGTCTCTTTGTTCATTTAAAGCATTAAGCATTTTAAGTGTGAACTCACCCCCCAAAAATACATATATTTAAAAATGACAGTTTAGTTTTGGCTTAGTTTGATTTTCACTGCGTCCTGTCAAGGTACCAATGAAATGAAATGGACGTTTCTAAAAAGTTGCCATCGTCAAAGGGATAATAAGATGTATCTACGTCAGATTTTTTACTGAGCATCCAATTTATTCATGAATTTACAGCTTTGTGCATTTAACTTGCAATATTTTGCTTTGCAAAAAAAGACTAGTGAGCTGTCACAGAGAAGATAATATACTTTTTGTGTGTCGTGCTCAAATATCTGTAAAAACTAGGGGGAAAAAAGGAAATGAGTGAGTGAACAAAAAAGAAAAGATATTGGTAGTGAAGAAATTATACATTTTTCAGCGGGATCTGCGGTTATATTCCGTATACTGTTAGCGATTAATCTATCTACCTTTTTGATGTTACATTAATCACATAAACGGAGCTGTGAGAGCCGATATGATATCTCAGGCTGGAGAAACTCGTCTTCTTGAGAAATCATTTACAAATATTAGAGTTCGGAGCAATGTTTTTTGTGCTTTTTTACAGAGCTTTGTCACTTTTCAATTGGATAAAGACAGCATTCAAAACATTATCGCACAAGGCACCCATTATGTGATATAAATGCTTCTCATTCTGGGTAAACTGATCTCCAGAACATAATTATCTCTTATGTGTCTCCATAGTTAAATAATAGATAAAATATGAGATAAAGAATAATAATAATAATTGCAAACTATAACTATACCTACTTGGATTGCCCTTAAGAAATAAGTGATCATAGGTATTTAAGCAAGTCTAGTAACAGTAAAGTAAAAGAACAATCCTGACTCAAAGTATAATTTTAATTATATTTGTATGGTTTGTCTAAGACAGGCTTCCCCAAACTCTGGCCTTTCAGATGTTGCTCAACTACAACTCCCTTGATTCCCAGCCTATCTATTTCATTCATAGAATCATGGGAGTAGTTGTTCAGCAACATCTGGAGAGCCGAAGTTTGGGGAAGCCTGGTCTAAGGTGTCAGAACTCTACATTCTCTAGACCAGGGGTCGGCAACCTTCGGCACTCCAGATGTCGTGGACTACATCTCCTGTGATACTTTACAACATTACAGCTTTAAGAACAGTATGGCAGATGTAGTACACAACATCTGGAGGCCAATGGTCTAGTCTGTCGACAGTTAGAAATATTTATGTTTGCCTGCTCTTGCAATAGACAGACTCACAGTGATTCCTTTACCAATACAGCTACATCTATTAAGGCCAGCTACATACATTAAAGAGAGTGAGACAAAATAAGGACAATGCAATATATGTCTGGCTACAATGTCACATAAAGCAGCAGAATTCGAGATTAGTTGAAAACGTGTATGTATGATGTCAGCAAGAATTAATTGCATCTAGAATGTAGCAATTTCATTGCAATTCCAGTGTCCTTAAAGGTCACCAACATCATATTTTCTGGATGCTCCGATCAGAAGGAGGCTACAAGTGTCAATACCAGCTGTGAATAGCATATTGTATGTAGTCTATGTAACAGATAAAGCCTTCGCCTGGGCAAAGACCCGACTATCTCCACCACCTGTATGAAATGATAGGTAAGTGGTCACACATTAGTCACTAATAAGTTGGGATACAGGCATAGAATAAGCTACATGATGACATCCCTTAGCATAAGAAAGTGAATGCATGAGCCATATACATTTGACATGGAGACCCCTTCTCGCCAACAAACAAACCACCAACTCGTGTCCTCTGCATGACAGCACTAAAAGAACACTAAAGACATTCCAGGTTTGGTGGGCAAATACCTTATATGTAATGAAATCAATACAAATACGAAGAACTCAACATGTAAGCCTCAGTTCAATAAGCATCACCCACCACTTCACTATGGGCATACTCAATATGTGTGGCTCAATCACCTACCCCTCTTTCACCAGCCCCCATCTTATAATTTGCAGTGATGAACACAGATGGAGAGATATTTTAGGAATTTGATAAATACATTGACTTTTACCAATCTATGATATGTATGGAATAGGGTGTTTTTATTTGCATTGCTATAATGTGAACACAGTATACTGTATTTGAGATTGTATCAGCGATCAATGATTGCCTTGTTATTTATTATTAACACATAATTTTTTCAATCTTCTAATGCACTGGGGAGATATCACATATGTGAATTATTCCCCACAATTCCGACAGTATCGCCTCGAAATGCACCTGTGTTGAGTTACTGTGAGGATTCCTATTTGAGAATAATATGGGATGCTCCTTCTAAATAAGTCCCTTTTAATGTAGGGGCATTTTTGGGGGATGTGGCAGGTGAGCTTACACTTAAATGTTCATTGGAGTGATACTAAAAACCCTCCAGTTATTTAAACGTGCATAGTCATCTACGATAGTGTGCAAGTAACCTTTTTCATTTTCTTTTATTGTATGTATTGGGGCTGGCGTGTACTATAGTCATTGCTGCTGCTGCCTAGGAGTAGTTGGAGTCTGAGTGGAGGGCTTCATTTTGTATGTTTGCATTTCTTGTAAGGTTTGTTCACTAAGCAGAGAGCAATGGTCATTGTAGAACTGGCCTTCAAAATAACAGGTAAAAAATTCCTGGATCTGCTTACTGTAAATGAGCATGATATTTTTGTCTTGTCACCAAAGCTCACTATTTACTTAGTGGATCCTGATAATGATAATTTTATAGATTTATATAGATCTTGTATGTTGTATTGTGCATTGTTATGACAATATCTGTGTCTCTGCGTGTGTCTGCTTCTGTTGCATATCTGTGAAGCTTTCCTTTCTCAGTTTATATATTGGGTGTGGTGTTGCTAAGCAGCAAGGTGCCTTTCTAACACAGCAAGGCAGTGAGACCAGAAATGCAAAACCTGTTTGTTATTTTACTGTACATAGCGTGAAGAAATAAATACCTTAAAATCAAATAATTCCAAGTTTAATGTTACTCACACGATGAATGGGAAAAGCCACTCATGTCCACGATTCAACAAAAGGTTAGTAAATAATATTTATCTGTATGTTTCTATATAGATATGCCTTACTTCCTGTAGCTAGTTTCCAATATTACCAAAAGCCACACTGTGAGATACTGTAAATAATACAGAATACATTTTGGTGAATTGGTAAACTGAGGCCAAAATAGCTGCATTGTGGACTTTTTTTTCCCCAGTTCAGATGTTTTTTTCAAATCAGCTAGTTTAGCCTACAACTTACAATTTATAGATTTATTCATTTTTATTTTTTATGTTTTTTGTTTTTGTTTTGTTTTTTACCAGAATTCACTGTTCAGTGAATTAACAACAAAGGGTAGCCATATCTTGTATCAGTTAAACAAGTGATACAAGGTGACATGTTTTATGTATAAAGTAGCAACATCACTAATTATTCTAACAATTATTCCCTAAAGTGAAAATTCCAAGTGAATTCAAATGGAATTTCCCATTTAAGGCCAAAGTAGCCGAGCTGGTAGCATAAATGGTTGGAGAATGCTTTCAGTTCAGCTATTTTGACCTTAAATTTGAAATTCACTCTGAATTCACTTGGAAATCTCACTTTAGTGAATAACCGTGTAAATATTAATAAGCAGCAGAGTGAATAGAGCTAGAACCCATTGAATTAACCCCTTAAGGACTGGGCTGTTTTTGCGATGTTGTACATTTGCGACCAGGCATATTTTTACACTTTTGTGGTGTTTGTGTTTGGCTGGAATTTTCCGCTCTCTCATTTACTGTTCCCATACAAATTATATATTGTTTTTTTCAGGACAAAAGGGGCTTTCTTTACATACCATTATTTATATAATCTCATGTATTTTAATTTAAAAAAAATAAAAAAAATATGATGAAAAATTGAAAAAAAAATACATGTTTTTTGACTTTTACTTGAAAAATCTTTTACTCATCTACAAAAGCGAATTAAAAAAACTGCTAAATAGATTCAAAATTTTGTCCTGAGTTTAAAAATACCCCGTGTTTACATGCTTTTTTTTGCATGTTATAGGGCTATAGGTACAAGTAGAATATTACGGTTTCAAAACATAAATTTTTTAAATTTATCAATAGTGACATTGTAACACTATTATCTGTCATAAATCTCTGAATAACACCCCACATGTACATATTTTTTTTAAAGTAGACAACCCAGGGTATTCAATATGGGGTGTGTCCAGTCTTTTTTAGTAGCCACTTGTCGAAAACACTGGCCAAAGTAAGCATTCATATTTGTTTGTGTGTGAAAAAAGTAAAAAAACTAAATTGAACGCTAATTTTGGCCAGTGTTTGTGACCAAGTGGTTACTAAAAGACTGGACATACCCCATTTGCAATACCTTGGGTTGTCTTCTTTTGCAAATGGTATGCCATCATGGGGGTAATTCTCATTCCTGGGCTACCATACGCTCTCAAAGGCAACGTAACCAAACTGGCCATTTTCAATGTAAAAATATTTGACCCATATATTTGACCTTGTAACTTTCAAAAATGCTATAAAACCTGTACATGGGGGGTACTGTTTTACTTGGGAGACATCGCTGAACACAAATATTAGTGTTTAAAAACTGGAAAACGTATCACAACAATTATATCATCAGTAAAAGTGCTGTTTGTGTGTGAAAAATGCAAAAAAGGTCACTTTCACTGACAATATCATCGCTGTGATATGTTTTACTGTTTTGAATCACTAATATTTGTGTTCAGCGAAGTCTCCCGAG
This sequence comes from Pelobates cultripes, assembly GCA_933207985.1. Lineage (NCBI taxonomy): Eukaryota > Metazoa > Chordata > Amphibia > Anura > Pelobatidae > Pelobates > Pelobates cultripes. The sequence goes on from OW240921.1 coordinate 111,718,799, forward strand.
TAAAACAGTACCCCCCATGTACAGGTTTTAGGTTGTCGTAGAACGTTACAGGGTAAAATACAGTGCTAGCAAATTCAATTCTCTGGAATTTCGGCCTGGGTTGGCAGGCAGGTCCCTTAAATTGCAATCAATAAAATTACTGAATTATGTAAAACTATTACATAAATAAGCTTGTAGAATTTAAATATATATGCATATTTATATATTTGAAGTCTACGTGTATATTTATATAATTATTTATGTAATTTTGTATATGGACATATGTATATTTCTTATTTTATTTATTTTTATATACATAGATATATATAGAAATTCATTCTAAGTGTATTTTGATATAAATATAAATATATATATATATATTAATTTTAAAATACAGTTAGAATAAAATTTCATATAGATATATAATTTTTTTTATTATTATTTTAATTTTTTTTTATTTAATTTAAATTACTTATTTATATTTTATAATATATATATATATACAATATATATAATTATTATATATATTATATATACGTGTGTAATTTAATTATAAGTGTATTTTTATATTAATATAAAAATACACTTAGTATGGCATTATATATATATGATATATAGACATATATTATATAGATATAATATATGTCTATATATCATATATACACATATATAATTATTTATTTATTTTTTATTAACATTAACTTTATTTATTTTTTTGATTTTACACTAGCAGGGAGACTGCCTGTCAGCACAGGCAGTCCCCCTGCAGGCAGACACATGGACACCTATTGTGACCATGTGATCGCTGTGTTAAGCGATCACATGGCCACAGGGGGTCCTAATTCAGTGTGGGGAGACTGTCTGGGCTGCAGGCAGTCTCCCCACAACCGGAGCCACGCTGATCACTGCCGGGGGAACGACGGCGATCAGGTAAGTAACGGAGACCGTTAAGACGGTTCAGGACCGTCATCGGTCCTCAAGGCAAAAATGCCGATGACGGTCCTGAACCGTCCTCGGTCGCTAAGGGGTTAAACAAATATAAAGTCTGGAAGAAAAAAAGAAATTAATAAACCTTCTGTTTCACTAACACTCCAACTACCATAACCACCACATTCCTCTGTGGTGGTTATGGTGCCACGAGTGCAAAACGCCATGCCACAGAAAGCTGTCACAGTGTTTTAAACATATACCCGTGTTTCACCAGCTGCATTCGATATTCTCCAGCAGACGAGCCCAGACAAAGCCCAACGTCACTTTAGCGCAAAGCAGGACTGTAAATTTGTGCCGATAGCGTTAGCTGAGTGCTTGCAGCCAATTATTACAGTCCTGAATTTGTTCTGCTTTGATCTAAAGTGAAACTCACCTCCTCATGCTGGAAAAGACCAGATGCTGTGGGTGCAGTGCTGGCACTCAGTGGGACCCAGGTAAATTGATAAACCGTTCAAAAACAATTGATATTTTGCAGTAAAACTGTGCCAGGGCATTCCAGTTACCATAAACACTACAGCAAATGAGTGTCACTTTAAGGCATAAGGATTAAAATTAGGTAGAGGGTGCAGTTGTGCCAGGCACATTGATTGGGAAGGGGACAATTCTGTCCTGCAGCACTCAAAACAAGATTTGGCAAAAGTCTTCTTGTACTGAGCTTGGCTAGATTGGCTGGCCACAGAGGTTCTGAATGTTTTAATATGACTAAAGTTATAGTAAATAACATTGTCAGCTTGTTATCTGCCTCGATGATATAGTTTTTGCAAGTTCCTTATTAACATTTATTGCATGTCCTAATATATTCCTAGTATGTTGTATTTTATTTGTAATGTATCTATACCACTAGGTGGCGTGTATATAAAAGGTAGTTATTTATTTGCCATGTACAGTATTTGTATCAAATTTATGGAACGCTTTGAAATTGTGTTGGTCTAAATGAAAAAAAAAATGATATATGTATTAATGGCTTTCTGTATATTACGTTAAACTATGGATTTTGAGAAAATTTGGGAGTTAAATTGTGCCATATTTGTTACATCATTAAAATCTTGCGGATGTACAATATACTTTCTCCAGACCAGGACATTTTATTCACGTCTGCTAAAATGGACTTGTCTTTGTTATACTGAATAATATTAAGTTGTTTTCATGATTTAACTTTTTAAGCCACTCCAAAGCTCTTGTTAATAGTTCGGCATGCACGAAGCAATAAACTGTGTGTAAAAAAGAAATGAATGCTCCGTGCTAGGTCCGGTGTGTGTTAAAAAGACTGTAAAATTACCACTTGCATTGAGTCCATGTGAAAATGTTCTGTTTTATTTGAGGGTCCTAACCCATTTAATGAACCTCCAAACTCCAATACGTGAAACTGCATTTTGTAGCTAAAAAAACAGAATAGCAAAAATATTTCCACAGCACCAAAACAAATATAAATGCCGGAACCCTTAGAAATAGGAAGCATTCAAAATGGTGACAGTCCCCCCCTCTTCCAAAAACTAAAATTCAGACAAGCAATACATCAACCCACTCAGGTGCATCATGGTTTTGACATCCTGAATATTATTGGACTTGTGCATTCGATTTCACTCCGATCGCAATTTGCCTGGATGTTGATTTATCTGTGACTCATCCAAAACTTCAAACTTCTGAAACAGCATAAAGCTATTACAAAACAAACACAACAGACAATGGATCAACAGTTTCTTTAGATTGGTGATTGATAATTCCATCCATGGTACCAACAATAGATCATTGATGGGGAAAAAATGATTGTTAGGGGACAGCTTCTACATGTTGCTTTTATTCACAAACTAAGCGAGAAGTGACCAATTGAGAGAAAAAAAAAGAGTAGCTGGAGAAAAAAAATATATAGATTATAAATAAGTGGGTGTTTTTTTACTGGTCTTCCTCTTCTTCCCTCCTATTGGTTACTTCTTCTGTGGACCAATTAGTGCAAAGATGCGCCTATTAGTGTACTGCAAACTATATATATAATATTTATATGTTGCAGTATATTCATTTTTTTGCCATTTTATATCTTCGTAATTGTTTTTTTTCTCAAAATACATCTGAACTGGAACACCACAAAGACTCGTGCCAGAATTAAAGTAAAAAGGGTCCAGGTGCGAAACTCATTCTCCCGCCCCATGTAGCAAGGATGGCTAAACGGTAGATCCTCATCTGTCGTACAACTTGCACAATGTTTTGCCAGCTACCATTTCTACCAATCTACCATTTGCCCATCCTTGCAGGGTTGTATTTAGTAATGTTAACATGTTTATGTATGGATTATACATACACAGACACATATGTAAAATGTGCGTTTTGTTTAGCTTCTTTCCTGTTTCCTACATTTTGAATTCTGGAGGGTGGCTTCCCTGCAGTCTAGTCTGCTGACTGAGGCTGTTGGGAGCCAGGGGCTCTCTCAGTCTGTGCAGCCTTCTCTCTGCCTCCCACGAGGCTCTGTCTGTTAGCTGGACATACGTGACCTGCTCTTACTTCCTTAAAGCGGCCCAGTGCGCTTCTTAAGGGCCACAGTGCTTACTATGCCCCAGAAGACATATTGCCATCAGGTTGCCCTAAGTGCATGAGCCACCCAATGGGCCCCCTCAACATGCGGGCCTCGGGTGACCTAAAACATAATTTTACATTCTATATAGAGGCATGTGTGATGTATTGCAATTTTAATGATATCATGAGTTGCATATTTTGCATACTCGACACATTTGATTTTCACCACTATTTATATCAAGTGTCAGAAATTAATATATAACCCACTAAACATTTGAAAAGCCATTCATAACATGTAATTTAATTAAAAGATTTAAGCAATGCTTCAGTAACCATTACACCTGAAAAGGTGATTTTATTAGCATTTCCAAACAATTAATCTCTCTTTAAGAAGTACTATCAACAAGCTTATAGGAAATCAATGTGTTTTGACATTACCTACATGCAGAATAACATATTTGTGTATTAAAAAAAAAAGTAACTAAAAAGATTCAGTCCAATTTTGCTCACTCATTTGCATAGTGCCCTAATGGAGATTATTTTATTATTGGACTGCTAATCATGTTCACGTAACTGATTGATCATCCTTGAAGTAGAAAAGCTATTTGACAAAGCACCTTGGCCGATATTGTTAGAATGTTTAACCCTTAAATAGCTAAGTAAATTTTATTTTATAACGTATGCCAAAAGCATGCTATTTAAGGATGTCATGATTATTGGGCATTGTTTGCCATTCAAGGAAAGATAAAAAAAAAGATTTTATATAAAAATGTTTTCATATTTACTTATTGATTCTATACAGTCCATTGTTTAACAATTCTTGTAACTGGTTAAATACTACAAAAGGATAACTATCAATTATAGAACATACAATGGCTGATGACTTGCACACCTACCAAATATGGTAGAATTAGACTGGGAACAGGCAGCACTACGTTTGCTGCTGCTGAAAAAAAAGCTAAAATATATTTGAGCGCGATTTAGGCAAAATAAAAATATAAGTGAAACATTATCTTTGAGCTAAAATAAAATTAATTATAAAAAAAAAAAGCAAGTTGCAGATTTTTAGTTAGCGGTTTGGTGGTGTAAAATTAAGAAGATATTTTCTCGCTAAGTAAAGAAATTGGCTAACGAAAATTCTGCGAGAAAATACAGACGTTCCCATGAAGATGATGAAAACATTTCCACCCACCAATCATCAAAATATGTTCACTTACATGTAATCGACACGGTTCGTCTATAGCCATATAAATAAAAGGGAGTTCAAAAGGATATTAAGAATGCAGAAGAATTGTGAGAAATAAAAAAGATCAGCATTTTATTTCAACCTGGGGGTTTTCTTCCAGACACTTTGTAGGGGGAACTTGAAACATTAAGCTTTTTTTCACACCATGAATTTGCATTTCTGTGATTTAAGACCTATCAGTGCCTTTATGTTAATTTCCTTTTTTATGACCAATGAAGGAAAGCACCTGGTTACTCATTCCCCTAGTTTTCTTAGGGCACGTTTTGTTTTTGATTTTTACATTTTGATTCATTTAAATAATCATTGTTCAGAATAATGGTTTCTTGAAGGTAACTTTCGATCATCAACGATAACCAGGTGTATCAACGAAAAAGAAACTGTCATCACTATAATTTTGGATTAGAGATTTGGATCTGGATAAAGATCTGCAAACTTTGTATTTAGTGATAGAACAACAGACATACCTGTTTTTAAAATTTGAAAATCAAGATTCAAACAATGATTTATTTTTCCAGTACACGTTTATAATTTTATAACTAATACACGGATTAGCTAATGCCCAAAGGAAGGGGTTTCATGTGTCTATCAGCGCATTATCATTTTATTAAGGAACAATGTGCAAAGATATCGTATTTGAGTAAACCGTGGCTTCTAGATAGTTTCTAAAAGATGTAAACTAGAAGCTGCTACCAGAGGTATGACGTAGTAAACTTTGTTTATGTTTAACATAGAAAAATATATTCTGTTTTATGACAATATGCTGAATACACACAAAACTGAACTTCCAGCATACAAAGAGATAACATTATGCATTGTTCTTCTAGTGACTAATGGCATCAAGTAAAGCCACTGCAACATGGGCAGAGCTTCAGGAAAGGTATTATTTTGTATCTTTTATTGTGTAAAATGAATATGTACATGGACTAAGAAGATACATAAAGGGACACCATAGTCACAAATGCAACTTTAGCTTATTGAAGCAGTTTTGGTGTATAGATCAAACCCCTGTAGTCTCGCTGCTCAATTCTCTGCCATTTAGGAGTTAAATCACTTTGTTTATGCAAGCCTAGCCCTACCTCCTTGCATGTGATTTGCATAGTCTCCCTAAACTCTTCCTGTGTATAGAGATCTAATTTCTAATCTCATGCTCTGTTAACAGCCTTCTAAACCCTGCAAGATCCTCCTTTGTGTGATTAAAGGTCAATTTACCAAGTAAGCAATAACAACTATTAAAGCAAGTTAACATCTAATTGAAAATGTAAAAAAAAATTTTTTCATGCAGGCTGTGTCAGTCACAGTCAGGAGAAGTGTGGTAAGAATTGCATGGAAAGAAACTGTAGTGATTTACTCCTAAATGGCAGAGAATTAAGCAGTGATATTGCAACCACAAAAACTGCTGCATTGAGCTAAAGTTGTTTTGGTGACTGTACTGTCCCTTTAACAATGGCGTGTCTGTCATGTATTTTAACACCCCCTGCTCTGTCTCTTTCTATTGACATTACATTGACACTTTTGATTCTTTCTCCATTTTCCTCTATATCTCACTTCTTCTAATCCACTATCATGTGGGTGGTGTGGGAACCTGATTGCTGCCTCTTTTAGCTCGTATGTGTCAGGATCGTGACAGGGATCCAACACGCAGAATACAAACAGGGGATAGGTACGTATACCGGACCTTAGAATGGCCGGACTAACGTAAGGAGAAAGCAAAAGAATAGTCAGAGACAAGCCGAGGTCGAGGGAACGAGAGATCAGGTAAGCGAGAGACAAGCCGAGTCAAAAGGACAAGAGAGGAAAGCAGGGTCAAAATACAAGCCGAGTCAGGAACCAAAAGACAATAGAGGTAATTGCACTGAGTGACCAGACTAGCTAGAACCACGACAGGGCAATGAATCATTCCACAGAACCCTTTTTTATACCTTGGCTCTTTAACTGTTGGCTCCGCCCCCAACGAGTCCTGATTCGTTGTTCGGCACTTGGTTGCCGTGATTGACGGGTCGGAACGTGATTGCCGTCATGACGTCGGCTACTGAGCGCCGCGTCATAAAAGGAGGCGGAGCTATCGCGGCCGGCGTGTAAACGACCGGGAGGAGTGCAAGGATCGGGTGAGTCAGCCCCCCTGGGAGGATGGACATCTAGGTGTCTAACCTCCTCCGAGGTAGACACCAAAGGTACCCTGACAGTACCCCCCCTCTCAGAAACGCCCACCGGGCGGAAGGAACCGGGGCGGGACGGAAAACGAGCATGAAATGCCCGGAGGAGACGAGGGGCATGCACATTTTCATGGACCACCCAAGACCTTTCTTCAGGCCCATACCCCTTCCAGTCAACAAGATATTGCAACTTCCCCCGAGAAATACGAGAATCGAGAATGGATTTGATTTCATATTCCTCCTGACCCTCAACCTGGACAGCGAGAGGGGAGGACTCAGGGGAGGAAAACCTGTTGCAAACCAAAGGCTTCAATAAAGAAACATGAAAAGAGTTAGGGATGCGCAGGGCAGGCGGAAGGGCAAGACGATATGCAACCGGGTTAATTCGACACAGAACCTTGTAAGGGCCTATGTAACGAGGAGCAAATTTCATGGAAGGAACCTTCAAGCGGATGTTTCTGGTACTCAACCACACCCTATCACCCGGGGCAAAAACCGGAGCCACCCGTCTCCGTTTGTCAGCGTGTCGTTTGAACACCATGGAATTCTGAAGAAGAATTCGTCGAGTCTGATCCCACAACTTTCTCAGATTGGCGACATGAACATCAACCGACGGAACCCCTTGGGAAGGGGAAACCGACGGAAGAATGGAAGGATGAAAGCCATAATTCAAGAAAAAGGGGCTAGAACGAGTAGAATCACAAACGAGATTGTTGTGTGCAAACTCTGCCCAAGGAATCAGACCAACCCAATCGTCCTGGTGTTCAGAAACAAAACAACGCAAATATTGTTCAATCTTTTGGTTGGTGCGTTCGGCAGCTCCGTTGGACTGGGGATGATAGGCAGAGGAGAAGTTCAACTTGATGCCTAAGTGAGAACAGAAAGACTTCCAAAAGCGGGAAACAAATTGGGAACCTCTATCAGAAACAATTTCAGAGGGAATACCATGTAGACGAAAAATCTCCCTCGCGAATATCTCAGCTAATTCGGGAGACGAGGGCAGTTTAGGCAAGGGCACGAAATGAGCCATTTTAGTAAACCTGTCAATCACCGTGAGAATAACAGTATGTCTTTTAGAAACAGGCAAATCGACAATGAAATCCATAGCCAAACACGACCATGGCCTCTCGGGAATTTCTAAGGGATGCAAAAGTCCACAAGGGAGCGCGTGAGGTTGCTTAGTCTTCATACAGACAGCACATGCCCTGACGAAATCCCTTATATCCTTACGAAGGGAAGGCCACCAGAAATCTTTAGAAATCAGGGAACACGTTTTGCGTGTGCCGGGGTGCCCAGCAATTTTACTGTCATGAAAGCAATGCAGCAGTTCCACTTGGAGCTCAGGAGGAACGAAGTATCGATCCCCAGGAACAGGTTTGGGAGCTAGATGTTGTACTTTCTTGATCTCAGCAAGCAATGGCGAGTGTATCCTGACACAAGTGTTGGCAATAATATTACACTTAGGAACGATAGAAGACAAAGCTGCTTCAGACACCGTAGAGGGTTCATGTTGACGGGACAATGCATCTGCCTTAGAGTTCTTAGAACCAGGTCTATAAGTGAGCACGTAATTGAAATGTGTCAGAAACAAGGACCAACGAGCTTGCCTGGCGGACAAGCGCTTGGCCTCCCCTATGTAGGACAAATTCTTGTGATCAGTCAAAATAGTAACCGGGTATAATGTCCCCTCCAACAAATGTCTCCATTCCTTTAAAGCCATAATGACCGCTAACAGTTCCCTATCACCAATGTCATATCTACTTTCAGGCCCAGATAATTTCTTGGAAAAAAAACCACAAGGATGTAACGGTTTATCCAAACCTAGCCTTTGGGACAAGATAGCGCCTATACCTGTCTCCGAGGCGTCAACCTCGAGTAAAAAAGGCAAAGATGTGTCAGGATGAACTAATATCGGTGCTGAGGCAAAATGTTCCTTGAGAGTTTTGAAAGCAGAGAGAGCCTCTGTGGACCAAGTCTTGGTATCAGCCCCTGTCTAGTCATATTAGTAATAGGAGCAATAATAGAAGAGTAACCTTTAATGAAGCGCCTATAATAATTGGAAAATCCGATAAATCTCTGAATGGCCTTGAGTCCCCTGGGCAATGGCCAATCTAAAATCGATTGGAGTTTAATGGGGTCCATCCTAAATCCGTCTCCAGAAATAACGTAGCCAAGAAAGTTTATCTGAGATTGGTCGAAGCTACACTTTTCCAATTTGCAGTACAATCCATGTTGTAACAGTTTGCGCAGTACCCTTCTGACTTGTCTGTGGTGAGTCTCAATCTCTCTAGAGTGTATTAGTATATCATCCAAATATACTATAACGCATTCATGCTGAAATTCCCTAAGAACCTCATTAATAAGGTCCTGGAATACTGCAGGTGCATTGCAAAGCCCGAAGGGCATTACCGTGTATTCATAGTGGCCATAACGGGTATTGAAAGCTGTTTTCCATTCGTCTCCCTGTTGAATTCTCACCAAGTTATAAGCTCCCCTCAAATCTAACTTGGTAAAAATCTTGGAGCCTTTCAGTCGATCAAAGAGCTCAGTAATTAAAGGAATAGGATAAGCATTTCTAACCGTTATCTTATTCAAGCCCCGATAATCAATGCAAGGCCGTAGAGTGCCGTCTTTTTTATCTACAAAAAAGAAACCGGCCCCGGCCGGAGAAGATGATCTCCTAATAAAACCTTTGTCTAGGTTTTCACGTATGTACTCCTCTAGGACTAAGTTCTCCTTAGTGGATAAAGGATATACCGTACCCCTCGGAGGCATAGTACCAGGTAGGAGTCTAATTTTACAGTCGAAAGACCTATGTGGAGGTAAAGTATCAGCCCTCTTTTTGTCAAAGACTGCCTTTAAATCCTGGTACTGTGATGGTATCTGTAAATCTGTAGGTTGGGAAGAGTTAACCGGGGCGTCAACCCTGCAAATTGGTGAGACTTTCTGCACACATCCTTTCTGGCAACCCTGACCCCAGGAGACTATCTCACCCAGTTCCCAGTCAATGATAGGGTTATGCTTCTTAAGCCAGGGATACCCCAAGACTATAGGAACTGAAGGAGATGAGATCAGCATGAGGGATATTCTTTCCTCGTGAAGGATACCAGTGGTTAACTTAATTGGTATGGTTTCACGAAAAATAACAGGTTCAGATAATGGTCTACCATCTATGGCCTCAACGGCCAAGGGTGTATCCCTTAGCTGAGATGGGATAGAATGGTTAGTGACAAAGGCTTGGTCAATAAAGCTTTCAGCTGCTCCGGAATCTATCAAAGCCATAGCATTAAATACTCCCTTTTCCCAAGCTAAAGAAACAGGTATCAGAAGCCTATGATCTTTATAATCATAAATAGAGGACAAGATAGAAACACCCAAGGCCTGTCCTCTTGAGAAACTTAGGTGCGAGCGTTTCCCGGCCGGTTAGGGCAATTTAGGCGTAGGTGACCTCTAATTCCGCAATACATACAAAGACCCTCCCTTCTCCTGTACTGTCTATCCTCCTCTGAGAGTCGAGTATGACCTATTTGCATAGGTTCGGGGAGAGCTAAAGTAGTAGAATCAGAAGTCTGAAATGAGGGAGCTAGTCTTATGGAGGATCTGCGGGTTCTATCCCGAATATTCTGCCTCTGTCTCATACGTTCATCTATTCGGGAAATAAATGAAATCAGATCCTCCAAATTTTCAGGAAGATCTCTTGTGGCCACCTCATCTAAAATCTCATCAGATAACCCGTTCATAAATACGTCCATATAAGCCTGTTCATTCCACTTGACCTCTGCTGCCAAGGATCTGAACTCCAAGGCATAATCCACTAGGGTTCGGTTATACTGTCTAAGACGTAACAGTAGTCTAGCTGCATTGGCCTTTCTTCCTGGAGGGTCAAAAGCTCTCCTAAAAGCAGCGACAAAAGCATTATAATTATAAACTAACGGGTTATCATTTTCCCACAGGGGGTTAGCCCATCTAAGTGCCTTGTCAATGAGCAAGGTAATTATAAATCCAACCTTTGCCCTGTCAGTAGGGTAGGCGTGGGGTTGTAATTCAAAATGAATACCTATCTGGTTTAAAAAACCTCGACAAGTGTCAGGAGCGCCGCCATAGCGTGACGGGGACGTAACACGGGAAGAAGTAGCCACTGTGGCTACCTCTAGGCCTGTACTTATAGGAGAGATAGATGGGGTACGCATCTCCTCTGAGTGACTACTAGGACGAGATAGCAATGCTTGCAGAGCTAGAGCCATCTGGTCCATTCTATGATCCATGGCCTCAAATCTAGAGTCAGGAGAACCGACCTGAGAGTTTGTACCTGCAGGATCCATTGGCCCTGTCGTAATGTCAGGATCGTGACAGGGATCCAACACGCAGAATACAAACAGGGGATAGGTACGTATACCGGACCTTAGAATGGCCGGACTAACGTAAGGAGAAAGCAAAAGAATAGTCAGAGACAAGCCGAGGTCGAGGGAACGAGAGATCAGGTAAGCGAGAGACAAGCCGAGTCAAAAGGACAAGAGAGGAAAGCAGGGTCAAAATACAAGCCGAGTCAGGAACCAAAAGACAATAGAGGTAATTGCACTGAGTGACCAGACTAGCTAGAACCACGACAGGGCAATGAATCATTCCACAGAACCCTTTTTTATACCTTGGCTCTTTAACTGTTGGCTCCGCCCCCAACGGGTCCTGATTGGTTGTTCGGCACTTGGTTGCCGTGATTGACGGGTCGGAACGTGATTGCCGTCATGACGTCGGCTACTTAGCGCCGCGTCATAAAAGGAGGCGGAGCTATCGCGGCCGGCGTGTAAACGACCGGGAGGAGTGCAAGGATCGGGTGAGTCAGCCCCCCTGGGAGGATGGACGTCTAGGTGTCTACCCTCCTCCGAGGTAGACACCAAAGGTACCCTGACAGTATGTGACAGAACTCAAAATTAAATTCATGCCACAACATATGTCACAGAAGGGGCAGGATTTCCGTGTAATTTACTTCTCCATCTCCACCATTTTACTTTACACAAAAAGTACTCAATACCAGGACTTCAGTAATGAGACGTTGTAGATAACACATGGCCTCCCTGTACCAGTCACCAACCAGTGATAACATGGGAGTAGTGTAATCATGACATAAGAGCAACCCTGGTTGTTGGAACCATTACAGTAGCCCTCTCTCGATCAATGCAAAACAGCTGGGAAATAGGCCTTTGGTCATTCCTTGGTCACACATTTTCAGTTAGATCTAATCCCCCAGACTTTCTTACAGAACCAAGCTGTTAAAATGAGCAGTCAACCCTTGAAAAAAAAAAATATATATAAATACTTTGGTCCTGTATCTTAACCTATCAAACAATTTAATGACTACCCAGGACGTCCTAGTGTAAAACTTCAACCTGTTCCTCTGAACAGTAAAGTAAAAGTCATCTACATTAAAAGATGGCATAATACAGTACTGTACCCTTGATACAATTTATTGTGGTTTTTGAATTCCGTTATTATTGTAGCCTTGCAACATTGTTAACAAACAACTGAATGTCATTGCTCCTTTTATCATCTCAGCTTCACTCGTGTTCGAAAACAATATGGACTTTTACCGCAAGCAGAGTGGGAACCTCTTCTAGCTGTGACTGTCCAGGACAATGCTGCTACTTCAAAACAAAGAAAGGAGACTACATCTATACCACCCTTGCCAAGGTAAAGGTCTGCATGTATGTTTGTTTATATGTTTTTATTTATTGATATGTGTATTTATATGCTTATTTACATGGTTTTCTTTATTTATATGTTTATTTATATATTTCTATGAGCAAGAAACGAGTTAGTCCATTTTAGTCCTCTTGTCCAGTTGTAACACAGGCCCTTAAATTAAACTCTGTGTATTCTGTCTTTCACTTAGCCCAAGGATACTTTCACAACCCAAATATTTTACTTAGCAAGGATACTGCTAATATACAGCAAAACATGGAAATCTATTAAGTAATTAATCACCATTGAAATTATGTGGCAACATCTTAGTTTGGTTTCTGAAGACCCTGTACCACCATAAAATGCTTAAGCAAAGTGATTTAGCACTGACCGTTCTATACAGACCCTCTTATAGAATCTAATCCTACCCTGATTGACTCTGAGTTCATTGTTTATAGTTCTGTGTTTGTTCCCGCTGCCTATTTCTGTTACAAGAAGAGGAGTTGCTTTTTTTCCTTTGCATTTTACCTTGCACTATAATAGCTTTTACCAGGGTAGATAAAAAAATACAACCCACCATAGATAGGGTGGAGGAAAGGAGGGCATTGGTCGGATCTATGAAAAACCTAAATTTGTATTTGTTAGATTATTTCCTGGAACACTTTGGAACACACCTGCTGGAGGTGCAGACTAGATGCTCCCTGTGCGTCTCTGCTGCTTTGTGTACTGGTCTTAATAAGTCAACCCTTTCAGTCCCATATACAGTGAAGCTTAAACATGGAAAAACTGTTAAACACATCACTTACATATATAGTGCTCAAGGAACATTTTTTTGGGGTGTTTTATAACTTTTTAAATTATGTCTGCTTTTCCACTTTCAATTTATTATCCCATGCATCTAAATAGCTATAGAATTCATGTTTACCTGTGACGTTTTAGACATTTATTCCCCAAAGTAGCCCTCAACAGGCCGTTACATTGAGCACTTTCTCCATATCTCTTCTAAAATGAGTTTGATTAGTTTACCATTGTATATTTGTACTTTCTGTCTTTTTATTTCTCTCTTTTAACATGTAAAACCCCAGCATCAGACAGGATGTCTCCAAATCGAATGCGCAAATCAGAAAAGGAAACAAGCATCGTAGTGAAGGCTTTTTACGAAACCGGCATGACAGGTAAATTACCTTTCGTTCAATTTGAAACCTCTTTCACTCTTTCAACGGGCTGCAAAGCACAATATCCCCATCTATTTTCCCGATCGTAAATATACAAAATGGTATAATATTAAATGACATGCACACAATTTTGAAAATATATATATTGGTCTACCTGTCAAAAAAGGAAATTTTGTTTTGATACAGTTGACTATTTACAGACTGACGATTCATCCAGATTCTAGAGCCCTCAGGGGAGAATACTATAAATAAATGATAAAAAAAGTGTTAGACATTTCTCTCAAAGGTTGGTGAAGAATCTCTCATCTTTTCACTGTATAGCAAATCTCTCTTACCATAGGTGAAACTAATACATAAATAGCTTAAGCAGTTGCGTTGAAGTCTTTTTGATTTAAGAGGTTTTAATCAGAGCAGAGAATTACACACGAGTGATATTGCCACAGTGCATTATAAAAAATAAAAAAGTGAACAAACAAATAAAACATTTTTAGAATTCAGTCATCCAGTTATAAATGCCACTCAAAATATTTCCTTTTCGGGTTCATAAATATTTTGATTTATATTGTAGTAATGTAGTTAAATTATAAGATCGAATAATGGACCACAAACTGCCCACAAATATGGCAAATATATATGTAGGGCATTGCTATATTCTTCGGTACTAACAGAGTACAATTAGTTCTCACTGCTTGTCATATTTGTTCTATGAAGTCTAAAAATGTATTAAAATTCTAGATATATAAAGCATATATATTAGTACTACAGGTACTTAGTACCATGGGCAAAACTCCAAATCACTAATCAAAAATGCTTGTCGATTGCGAGAGTCGTTTGTTTCATTAAAAGTCCATATGGTAAATCAGAGTTACCAAATTCAGACAACTCACTAATCAGCCTTAATTCAGTTGAATTTGAGTGCTTGATAGGTAGCTTTTAAGGGTGGTAAGTTAGCAGTAGAAAGGATACAAGGAATGAGAAGGGATTTATGTATTTTGTGTAGAGGGGGGGTGCATAGCACAGTGCCTGTTTATTTTACTTTTTTTCACTATGTTTTTTTTCACTACATTTTTACCAGGGAATGGAAACTAGAACTCCCACCACTACCGGCGGCAAAAAGGTATGTTGTCAGATTATGAATGTGCTCTTCCTGTGGACCATAATATTCCAAAAGGCAGTACCCTACTGCAATCGCGTTATGGTAACTGTAGCAACATTCCTTTCTTATGTTGAATAGAAAGAAATTATGTATAATTTATCATATACCGGGACTACTAGTTATAAGCTAAATTAAATCTGTCTATAAAGAATTGTTATGCCTACTTATAGCCTTTCTTCATGATCTATCTGTTAATTTTCACCAACAGATTGAATTCTATCATATGTCATAAATATTGTTTATGAAAGAATTTTAAGATATCTTCAGTGCTAAAATATATGAGTAAAAAAAATACCTCTCAGATATGGCTATTCTATTTGATGTTATTTACTTCAAATACTATTCAATTTATATACTTATTATGTTCAGGGGGTGGGGGGGAACAAAGCTTGTGTAATTATGTTAAATTGTTTGGAAGAAAATAAGGAAGAATTTGCGACTTCTGGGTTTGGAAGTGTAAAAGCACACACATAATATTTAGCACATTAAATATACTTTGCAATATTTATGAATATGCAAGGATGATCTGTAGAATGACACAGTTACTGACCAGTGCCTTTATACACAATTTAAAGAATGCATCCTTTAAAATGTACTATTCTTTTAATGTCTAACAGCTAAAAGCAGAACTACATACGTGGTCAAATTATGTAAATAACTGTGATATCTAGGTATGGTTTACATTTCTGGCTAAAAAGCAAGAAAACTGGAAAATTAATAGCTTTCTTATCTTGGGTGAAATCCCTGAAAATTCCCTATGAACCTCTGGATTCCACAAAACCTCTCAATTTGCGTGCATTAATGGATTCTATGAAGTTATGCATTTATATACATTTTCATTTAGAAACCCATAAAATATCACTGGCACATTTTGCCTTCTGCGAGTCTTACAATAAAGAAATTGAGCTCCTGGCGTAAAAAGTAATTCCTTGCATATCAATTATAATTGATCCTTTCAATAGCAGGCAGTTATGTGACATTCACCAATGAATGTTTCTCATAAAACATCCATTTCATACTCTTTTAGTACCAGTATGACAGTCCCTACATATGTTTTTGCCATGCTGTGGAGATAGGATCATCAACAACAAAAAATAGCTACCTAATCTACCAGTGTGGTGAATGAGCTACTGATAATGGGTCGCCAAACCTTTTCACACAAGACAAACCCCCAAGAGTAAATATTTCCAGTAAAGGGTTATGTTTTTAAAGGGATCGGATACTAGATGTGTGCATTCATTTTCAAACTAATCAAAAAATGTACAAAAATGTAGTTTTTCATTCATTTAGTCTGAAAACAAATTATAGTTGAAATAGTAACAAACGACAGAGTGAATGAATGGACCAGTGAATGAATTTATCTTGGTGCCATTCGTTTATTTGTTAAACAACTGCTTTGTGAATATCCTCTTTTAGGGGGGTTGTTGTGACTGCCACCTTTTGGATTCATTCATTAACGTAGAGAGTAATGGTCATCCAAAATTAATTTAATAAACAAAGATTTTTTTATCAAGTTTTGAATAAACTGAATAGATATTTGAATGTCCTTAGCACCGAAAGGATTAAACTCCTTAAGTGCAGAATTTGACCTGCACATACAGACTCCAACCACTTCAGATAATTGAAGTGGTCATTGCGCATGTAGTAACCGTTTAATTGAATTGAGATAATTTGACTGGGCAGACCAATGCAGAAAGCTGAAGCAACTTACATGTTCATGAGACGATTCTTGCATCATGGCATCGGTGATCATAACGATGAACACATTCAAGAGAAGATGTATATCCTAATGCAGGGACTTGACTTCGATAAACATAAAAAGACAGTATTCCATGGAAGAGGAAAAACTGGACATGTTATTAACGCACTCATACAATTTATTTAAAAGCACCCTACTAACTAATAAAATATGTTCCTAAATAGTATTAACATCAAGGGACACAACGTCTAGTAATGTGGGATATATGTAATTTCATTTTTGGTAAACCAACTACTTAGAGAGGCTCGGTTAATTTAATTCAAGTTACTCTTTAAATACAATTTCTCTCGGCCAGGCTTACCATGTATGTCTGGTTGATTGACAAAAGTTACATGTAGAACATTGTGGGAAACAACTGAAAACAATGATAAATTAGAAT
This sequence comes from Pelobates cultripes, assembly GCA_933207985.1. Taxonomy (NCBI): domain Eukaryota; kingdom Metazoa; phylum Chordata; class Amphibia; order Anura; family Pelobatidae; genus Pelobates; species Pelobates cultripes. The sequence continues at coordinate 111,735,820 of OW240921.1, forward strand.
AGAATGAATCAGCTATACCCATCGTACAGCGCTATGGAATTTGCAGTCGCTATATAAATAATAATAATCCTTTTAAAAAACAACTAAGATAACATTGTCAAGCTTACTGATAGGACTTTTTAATTCCGTCACTTCAGGCAACATCACCAACATTAGAGGGATGTGAAGAAGATGAATGTTATGTAGATTAATCCATTCATTAAATGGATAATCTAAGCAATAAAACAACTTTAGCATAATGAAGCAATTTTAGTGTATAGAATATGTCCTTCAGTCTTACTGCTCAATTCTCTGCCATTTAGGAGTTAAATAATTTTGCAGCTCTAGCCACACCTCCCCTGGCTGTGATCCACATAGCCCCCTTTGAAAAAATATGGTAATCAAATCATACAGCTCAGTGTGTTTACTCGAGAAGGTTTATAATTGTCTGCTCTGTTAAGGGGAAATTGTATAACAGATTCCTGAAGGCGCTAGCAGACTATTAACAGAGTCAGAGTTAAGAAATTTTAAATTAAACATTCTATGAAATATTGACGATAAAAAATATAGATTATTTTTCAGGAAATGTGTAGGGATGTTGTGTTGGTCTTAGCCTGGGGAAGTATGGCTGATTTATACACCAAAACCACTTTATTAAGCTAACATGTTGGTGCTGAGTGTGTCCATTCAAGCAGCCTGTATCCAATAGTCCTTCCTTATAATTTCATCATCCCACAAATTAATAGTAAAAGAACAAAGCATTCCTTTTAAATGAGCAATATGTATTATATTTGCTAAACATGTTATGGTCTGTATTTTATTTTTATTAGGATGGAAACACAAAAGGGCAATTTTTTTGTCCTCAAAACCAGTTTAGAAAAGAAAAAATATCAACACTGGAACATAAAGGTATTCAATACTTACCATATTGGTAAGGTCTAACTTGCATTTCTATTCACAATATTCCAAAGACTAATTTGAATCTTCTTCTAAACGTCAATTATTATGCTAAAAATTTATTATTTCATTGAAGAATTGAGAAAAGGAGATGATCAAACTGGTGGCATAAACACTAACCACTATTAATACTCTTTGCCCAAAGTCCTGATTCCCTCTTCAGATTCAACTCTGAAATACAGATGTTTTTAATGAGTGTAGTCAGTTAGAAGAATAGGTAGCTTCCCTAACAAAACCAAGGGCATAAAACCCTGGTGGGAACTTGGACAAGTTCAGAATATACTACGTGGTGGAAAATTTCATGTGAGTAGGTTCTATTGTGGCACTATTTAAATGTAAAGGCCCATTCCTAGATATGGATAGTTCAACAGTTGTTTGAATAAGCAATATTAAGTCACTTGGAAGATTAAGTGATAGGTTTAAATACTCCTCTAGAAACTGGGGATTTTAATATGTAGAAGTAGAAAACCCCTAATGACCCTCAGACTGTTATTAGGTGAAAACATGCAAAATTAAGCCTTGCGTTCAAACTCCCACTTCTCGTTGGTGGCATCAATGACTATAGTGCACATTAGCCCCAATACAGTAAAAACAAAAGAAAAAGGTTTGCATAGTGTGTAAAATAACTTTTTTCTTTTGTTAACACGCGGGTGTGTAGATCCCTTCATGTAATTGGGAGGATTAATAGACATTGATCTCGATTTAATATGTTTGGATACGCTTTGCAAACGATTCAATATTGTTAGTAAAACTTGCCGAATAATTTATAACATAAGATTCCCGTAAACAGATTTGAATAATTTGAAAAGATTATCCAAAAATATAAAACTGAGGCCAAAAATAGAAACATATCAGATATTGGCCTCCATGTCATGTTTTTGGATACACTTTTAAAATGATTAAATATTTTGAAAAATATTTTGATATTTTTTAATTATATTTTTTATATATTTATATTGTTGATTTTATTTTTAATATTTTGAAAAAATCATTTTAAAACTGTATCCAAAAATAATAAATTGTTTGAAAAGCTTATCTATAATAATTTAACTGAGGCCAAAATATGGAATCTCCACATTTTGCACTTGGACACTAAGTGAATCAACTCACTTGAGGTGGACATGACAGCCACTCCTGCCACACTCCCCTCCAACATGTGAAATTGTCCTATTTTAGATTTAAGATGAACACAGAAGGCTATCAAAGGCTTTTTTTTAAAGGTCATCCTCATTAGGATGAGATACAGTAGCCTATCTAGGATGGAGCCTAACAAGAGATATCATTATTAATGATCACCTAGATGTAGAGCTACAAGAAGGGGAAAGTCACATAGATATATCAAATATTATATTTGTTCTGTGATGCGTCATAGAAATTTTTCATCCACAAAAAAATGCCCTCTCACAATGCATTCTTCTATGTTCCCTTTGAGACCGAAACATATGAGATAATGAGTGTCTTCACATATATGTTTTTCTTCTTTCACAGGAACATGAACTATTCAATTACTTCTCAGAGAACCAAACTTTTGCTTTGACGTTTTTGGATACCTTTATGTCGGAGATTTTACTTAGTGAAATCATCCCCGATGTTTTAATGGAGGCTCTAACCAATAATGCAACACAGGTATGAAACAAATTATATTCCTGACAACTGAGGTTCATATACTTAAAAAAAAAAATATATATATACATATTGATTCGGCATCAGCTTAGTGTGCAAGACCAAAACCCCTCTTTGTATATTTTCTACATGATTATTCAGCCACGTTCCTTCAGCTGTTGTTATACTACATTTCCCAATATTTCTGCCTAACGCATGGACTAACTTGATCAGAAGAGTCAGAATCCTTCATAGTTAGCCTTATCCATTTCTTTCTACTTTACCTTCTCTCCACAATGCAATGCATGTAGCACTATAAAAGCGGTTACAATGATGTGCCTTTAACGTTGCATATGGTCACTTTGCTTGACAGAGCAAAATAAGATACAAACAGGATGAAGACTATTTAGTAACCACAAGGTATAATCAAAACATTATGAAGAACTCATACACAACTGTGTTCTAAGAACCGTAATTAAATGTGACGCCTAATTGCTTTTATTTTAGCACCTATATGTGTATTTTAATTTTTCCATGTTTTAAACCCAATTTGTCTTTACTTACATTACGTTTTTTTATAACATACAAAAATGTATTCTAGTTCTAGAGCTGCAGGAAAGCTAAGGGAATAATCCAAATAACTCAGGCACCATCAATCTTTATGAAAACCTTTGTATTGCCATTGTGCATGTGTGGCTTTGTATGTTTCAGAAATTAAATATACATGAATATAGCTTAATTCTCAAGCTATGGAAACTGTGCTGTATTCAACACAGTCATAATGAAATTAACTTAAACATGAACTACTCTCTAAACCAGCAATTTTTAAACTTTTATGCTGAGGGCAAGTCTTGCATGCTGAGTATTTTAAGACTAAAGTCATTAACACTTTAAATTGTGTTTTCATTTAGCCATGTAAACACATTGGAGCCATGTGATTACATTTCTTTTTAATGTGTTGTTTTATTTTTATTTTTAGATAAGGGTGCACCCACAGAATTCATATGACAAAGCAACGAGAAAAGAACAAAAAACAGAGTAAGTAATGGAATATACATTGGCTATCTTACTTACATCTCAATTTTGTTTCCTTAGCAAGGGACAAGAGAAACACAGATGCATATAGTAAGAGAAGTCGATTAAAGTGGTTTCATTGTGTTCCCCTTGGAAATATGATAAAGGGAAGGTTTCACTAATTGAGAAGAGATATGTGATTTTTAGTATGTTGACAGTGGGATGGATTGTTTAGGTGGAGCCTTGAGGCCGGGATGGGAGATTGAATGCAAAGGGTAAAAGAGAGGACAGAATGAAACATTTCATCATCTGCAGGTAATTTAGGTTTCGTTACTTTGTGATGGAGGTTGGACCATTAACATGATTATGGCAAAATTAACTATTGATCTTTGACTATTAACGAAAAGTAAAATCACTCTTCTGATAAGATCAACATTCCTCTTTACCTATAATAGCATTTTTCTTATGTAGACTAAAAACTTATGGGATGACAGAAAATCCAGGAAGCCGTAGCTCAGCCTAATACGTTTTTAACAGTCACTCTTAATAATATATAACTGATTGTAAATTGTGTGGTTTTCTGGCATTTTCACATAATCCTTTGAATATGGGATTTGTTTTTGGAAAATACAATTAAAAAAAATTTTGGGGTGCAGATTGTGTGAGGGTGGTAATGTGTGAAAGTGTTGGTTGATATATGGCCTATATTGTATATTGTGGGTGGGGGTGAGTGAGATGGGACTGAGAAAAAAAAATAAAAAAAAAAAATATATATATATATATATATATATATATATTGATTGCCTCCCATGTCCTCTTCTTCACTCAATTTCCACAGTAAAGGGCTACTGAGCCAGTGAGGGAGATATTTGATCTCTTCACTGGTCCATGAAGGAAGATAGCAAGGCTGGCTGTGCATTGGTCAACAGGGAAGATCCTTTGATCTCATCTGATGGCCTCGGCCCATGACCATCGCTGCCCACTGGGCATTTGCCCGGTTTACCCAATGGCCAGTCCAGGTCTTCTGGCTGTTGTCTGATTGACGGTTAGTGTGGAAGAGGGGAGTGTAAAATGTAAACAGTGCTGTCTTTCTCATAAATGGCACTGTTTTAAACAGCAAAGCTGCAAAAGTAGTGTGTAAGAATACCCCATCACTTTCAGCTCCTTTCGCACATACGGATTCATATTTAATTTTACTTTGTTTGTTTTGTTTGATTCTTGAACCAAGACCACCCCAGAGACCCATTAGAACATGTAACGTTGAGTATCCTGTAAAAGGAAATAATTAATAGAATGCTCCACTGGGTGGCTGCCATTTCATGCATGCGAACGCACGTGGTTGGGACAACGGATGGCGGCAATTTCGTCTCCCGAACTCTGGTAGCGGGACTTGGTCGTCGAGTTCCCGGAACTCATTTCAGCCAGGCACTCCTGCGAACACCAGTCACTATGGACCTATTGCCCGTTCTCGTTGCAGTTCACCTATACGAATGGCGTTCGGGAGTTACAGATTACCGAACACGGGGAGCATTCTACACAAATCAGCTTTCATCTACCTTAATTTAAATAGGAGGGATTATACACTTTAGGATAATTCACATTCTGCCAAGGAGTTTGTTATTCATAGGTATTTTGATAATCTGTTGCTAGCACATATGGGAAGATCTTTTTCTGTCAGATAATATTTTCCATTTGAGGTTTGAAACATATCCATAGCATCATAACACCTAAACAATAACTCCTCTAACAATAAATAGATAAATTCGGAGATCCATCGATTAAGGCAAGGACTCCTGATATGGCCCAGTGACAAAAGCTGCGAGTAGTTGGGGCATTGTGGCTCAATATACAGCAATACGTACATCATCCTGAATTAGAGAGAGGTGGAAAAGAATCTGGTGTGGGTATGACCTCTCTGACTGTTGATCTTGCAGTATGACCATGTTACTTTCTCACTAAGCATAGCAGGGATTTATGTTATCACATTCAGCGTTTCTTGTTTTATACCTTTCCTCTGGTTTCTCACACCCAGTTGTACTAAAGCTCCCTAGATCCAATTCCCTCGCATCTAATCAGTACTGTCTTCTTCTCTTTCACCACCTCTCACTAAAATTCTCAATCTCTCTCCCTCCTTTGGTATATTTCCATCGCATTTCAAACATGCAACTGTAACCCCAATTCTAAAGAAGCCTAACCTTGACCCTAACTCCCCATCCAACTTCCGTCCTATCTCGTTACTGCCTTTTGCATCCAAGATCCTTGAAAGAATTGTGTATGCAAGATTGACAGATTTCCTTGAGTCCAACTCTCTGCTAGACCCACTTCAGTCTGGTTTTTCGCGCTAAGTACTTTGCGGAAACGGCACTGACCAAAGTATCCAATGATCTACTCGCTGCAAAATCTCGTGGTCACTTCTCTATCCTAATACTCTTTGACCTGTCTGCAGCTTTTGACACTGTTGACCATCAACAGCTTCTTTTCATCCTTCGCAATATCGGTCTACAAGATATTGCTCTATCCTGGTGCTCCTCCTACCTCTCCCAGCACTCTTTCAGTGCTTCTTTCTCTGGCTCTGCTTCTTCTCCCCAACTCATCTCTGTTGGTGTCCCCCAAAGTTCAGTCTTTTGTCCCCTACTGTTCTCCATCTATACTGCTTCCCTTGGTAAACTCTTTAGCTCCTTTGGCTTCCAATATCATTTCTATGCAGAAGACACACAAAACTACCTGTCCAATTCCTTAAACTAAACTTGACCAAAACTTAAATTCTGGACTTTCCTCCTTTGTCTGTCTCCCTCCAAGTCAATGGTGCTACCATCAGCTCCACCACGCAGGCTCGCTGCCTAGGTGTTCTCTTTGACTCCGACCTTTCCTTCAAGCCTTATGTTCAGTCTATCACCAAATCCTGTCGTTTCCATCTCAAAAACATTGCATGCATCTGACCCTACTTAACGCCAAATGCGACTAAGGTGCTGGTCCATTCCACTGTCCTTTCTCGCCTTGACTACTGTAATCCACTTCTCAGTGGTCTTACATGCTCCCAACTTGCGCCGTTACAATCCATAATGAATGCGGCTGCGAGGCTCATCTTTCTGTCCGCCTGCACCTCCCATGCCTCCCACGCCTGTAAGATATAGGGCTCAATTTGAAATTCAGGTTCTTACTTTCAAATCTCTACATAATTCTGCTCCCACCTATCTATCCTCCCTGATACACAAGTATGTCCCGTCTAGGCCCTTACGATCTGCTGAAGACTTAAGTCTACCTTCTGTCTGTACTCCCACCTCTGATGCTTGCCTTCAAGACTTCTCGAGGGCTGCACTGTTCCTGTGGAACTCGCTTCCCTGCTCCAATAGATGCTCACCAAGTCTCCACTCCTTCCTTGTAAGATATAGGGCTCAATTTGAAATTCTGGTTCTTACTTTCAAATCTCTACATAATTCTGCTCCCACCTATCTATCCTCCCTGATACACAAGTATGTCCCGTCTAGGCCCTTACGATCTGCTGAAGACTTAAGTCTACCTTCTGTCTGTACTCCCACCTCTGATGCTTGCCTTCAAGACTTCTCGAGGGCTGCACCGTTCCTGTGGAACTCGCTTCCCTGCTCCAATAGATGCTCACCCAGTCTCCACTCCTTCAAAAAATCATTAAAAACCCACTTCTTCATTAAAAGCGTATCAATTAAACTGTTAATAGCTCCCAACTGATTCTGCTTTTGCAACTGTCACTAGTCTAATACTATCCTTACCTTTTTGTTTCACTTTACCCCACTCCCTCTAGTATGTAAGCTCATTGAGCAGGGCCCTCAACCCCTCTGTTCCTGTGTGTCCAACTTGTCTGGTTACAACTACATGTCTGTTCGTCCACCCATTGTAAAGTGCTGCGGAATTTGATGGCGGTTAATAAATTACATAATAATAATAATAATAATAATAATAAATTGCACTTAAAAAATGTTTTGTTTTCTTTGTATAGTGGATGGATGGATAAAGATAGAGATAGAGATAGATAGATAGATATCACCAAATCCTGTCGTTTCCATCTCAAAAACATTGCATGCATCTGACCCTACTTAACGCCAAATGCGACTAAGGTGCTGGTCCATTCCACTGTCCTTTCTCGCCTTGACTACTGTAATCCACTTCTCAGTGGTCTTACATGCTCCCAACTTGTGCCGTTACAATCCATAATGAATGCGGCTGCGAGGCTCATCTTTCTGTCCGCCTGCACCTCCCATGCCTCCCACGCCTGTAAGATATAGGGCTCAATTTGAAATTCAGGTTCTTACTTTCAAATCTCTACATAATTCTGCTCCCACCTATCTATCCTCCCTGATACACAAGTATGTCCCGTCTAGGCCCTTACGATCTGCTGAAGACTTAAGTCTACCTTCTGTCTGTACTCCCACCTCTGATGCTTGCCTTCAAGACTTCTCGAGGGCTGCACTGTTCCTGTGGAACTCGCTTCCCTGCTCCAATAGATGCTCACCCAGTCTCCACTCCTTCCTTGTAAGATATAGGGCTCAATTTGAAATTCTGGTTCTTACTTTCAAATCTCTACATAATTCTGCTCCCACCTATCTATCCTCCCTGATACACAAGTATGTCCCGTCTAGGCCCTTACGATCTGCTGAAGACTTAAGTCTACCTTCTGTCTGTACTCCCACCTCTGATGCTTGCCTTCAAGACTTCTCGAGGGCTGCACCGTTCCTGTTGAACTCGCTTCCCTGCTCCAATAGATGCTCACCCAGTCTCCACTCCTTCAAAAAATCATTAAAAACCCACTTCTTCATTAAAAGCGTATCAATTAAACTGTTAATAGCTCCCAACTGATTCTGCTTTTGCAACTGTCACTAGTCTAATACTATCCTTACCTTTTTGTTTCACTTTACCCCACTCCCTCTAGTATGTAAGCTCATTGAGCAGGGCCCTCAACCCCTCTGTTCCTGTGTGTCCAACTTGTCTGGTTACAACTACATGTCTGTTCGTCCACCCATTGTAAAGTGCTGCGGAATTTGATGGCGGTTAATAAATTACATAATAATAATAATAATAATAATAATAATAATAATAAATTGCACTTAAAAAATGTTTTGTTTTCTTTGTATAGTGGATGGATGGATAAAGATAGAGATAGAGATAGATAGAGAGAGAGAGAGAGAGAGATAAAGAGAGAGAGAGAGATTTTTCACAATTAGTATGTTAACATTCCACATATAATACGCCCAAAGCTTTAACAATATAATTTTAGATATTACTTTTTTTTTAAAGTATCTCTTTAAAAATAAAGCTCAGGAATTTTGTTCATCCACATATGCTGAAAAAGAATTAAATTTGCTTGTAGGAGCAAACGAAAGGTGCTTATTTATCACCTTAATCTTATCTATTAGCAGTATGTGATCTGAGAGAATAATAATCCCTGTTTGTTTGACATTTTGCCTTCTCTGCATCCTCTCAATCTGGACTCCTCTCTGTGTGTGGGAACAGTATACTGGGTGGTTGTGACATGTTTGTTTACCATACATTTATTGCCTTTCATTATTATTTATTTCTATCGTTTTATTTGTGTATATAGATTGCACCATTATTCTACCCTTATTTGTTGTTTTTGTTGATAAACACCATTTATAGGCTCTAACTCCAAAGATTCTGAAAGCATCGCTTGACATTATTTACCTGTCTTGTTTAGAAACACACTATTTAAACTGTTCTAGTTTGTATTCAGGAAAGTACAAAATCTCCCATCCATTATCACTGACCCCTGTTTAGCTGTAATCCATTCAGCATGCCCACATGGCTGCATTATTCAGAGACTCATTAAACTCATCCCTGTAGAGTTTCCAATCACTTGATCTTACATGACAGATTTCTTTAGAACTTGCAAACATTGTGCAAACTGTTAAAAAATACCAATTGTGATTACAGAAGCATAATTTATCTACTCCAATGTTCATCTTGCTCAAAACAATATGTAGGTCAATCAGCCCAACTGTAAAAAAAATAACTAGACTTAAGGAACATCCGGTGAGTACCTCTTTTGGAAAGTACTTTAAATTCTACAATAACAACACTACAGATATGTGTAGAATTGTATTGTAAACAGAGAGTAACACTGTCACCTAGTGGAGAAAGCATGCTAGCATTATAGAATGATGTTTTTTTTTAAACACTCAGAATGCTGTAGGATTAAAGTGGGCCTGTTGCTCGTAAAATTTTATACTATAAAATATTTATTAAAACTCTGTTTATAAATGTCATTGCAAGATAAATATACCCTTAAAACCCAAATCGATAGTATAAAAAGCTGTGTTTGAAACAGTCGCCGTTGCTAAGTTTGCCTGCAGAGATGCAGAATGAAGTTTGAAGCATGATGTTCAACCATATAAGAATTAAGAACCCACAGATTCCTAGGAATGTTACAAGTTACTTCATTCTTCACATCTGTATGGTTGATGGGGCCAGGCACATTTGCGGACCTCTGAGCTCTAAGCAATCTCCTGGATTTACCTTATGGTTAATCCTTCTCTGTGCCCATCTGCAATCATTTTCATTGTACGTGAGAAGGAACCAATTCTATTCAGGTTCAACAGAAACATTTCAGCTTTAGTGTTGGTCTTTATAGATGAGCTTGTTAAAGGCCTAGGCTAAGGTCGAAACATTACTGCTTGCTGAGGAACCTCAATAAAATTGGAATATTTTTCATGTATAGTGGTGTGCTGAATTATTACTTTTTTTGGGTTGCTATTGTGTACTGAGTGGCGTAACAATGGTTACATTGCACATACAGAGTTTATGTATTTTGGGGGCGGCAAGTGCTGGCGATTTTGTATATATTTTTGTGTTCATTTGTACGTCCAGCTTGGAACTTGTGGAAAGATGATTTCTCGTGAAGGTAGAAATATGCCAAGTTTCACATTGAAATATTTATTTTATACTGATTTCTAGACTTTTGCATTTGGTTTCTGACAATTTGCAATTCGTATGAAATTTGGGCAATTGGCGAGTCGTCTGCATTTCTGAAATCCATGAATTTCTGAATTTCCATAATGCTATATGATCAAATCACAAAACAAACAAAATGAGGGATGAACGAGCCATTTGATATGATTTGTGATTTAGAGTTCAGTCTGTGGTGTAAAAAAAAACATGATTGATTGCAAAAAGGATGAATAATTTACAATACGAACAGATGTAACCTGGGTGCTAAATAATTTTCAAAATTGTTTTCAAAATTGCTTCACACTCTGGTGTAATCCCAAAACTCCACCAAAAAGAGAAAGTAATGTGTGCTAGTGAGTGGAGCAATTTATACCATATATAAGACAGAAGAAAGAGTATATATATACAAACTGGTTTCGATTTTAAGTGTAACTTCCAGCAATAATGGTATATATGTAAAGAAAAAAGGGAAAAAAAGCAATGATAGTGCAGATTGTATAAAAAATATATAAGCATATATACTTATAACAATTCATAAATTGTGAAGTATCACTTTAAGAAATATTTGGTGAAACCCCAATAGGAAAAAGCTGACATAAATTTATTATCTGCCACATGCAGAAAAAGCAGTACATATATACATAAAATAGAATAATAAAAAATGATGATAAAAAATAGGGTGACAAGCCCCTTACTAGATAAGGTGGTGAGTTTGACACATATATGTCAACTCACTATCAGAGTTCAATCATTAGGGTGGTAGGCTGCTGTCCGGCGTTCTTCCTGTTCGGCTGCTAGAGAATCTCCTCGTGTATTGTCTGCTGCCAGAAAACAAACGCCTCCGGACTCCGTGGTCTGTAAGCTCCTCCCCCTTTGTATGACGTCAACGCGTTTCGCCAATCGGCTTCCTCAGGACGTGCTCACAACCTTCATCTTGGTTGTGGGCTTAAATAGGGCAACAATCCCTCATGATTGGTTTATCACTAATTCAATTGAAAAAGTCCAATTGTTCAATTAAATTAACTAAATATCTTGACATAAAGTTTAATGGGACTTGGATTCAAATCTACAGCTGTCATTAAAGACTCATTTAAGACTCTTTAAAGGATTGTTCATGGCAGAAAAATAAATAACATGGCAAAATTAAACAGCAAAAAGGCATTGATAAAATCACAAAATCACAAAGATACACAGCAGAAAAAATAAAAAAAAATAATAACATGTTCTCTAGCAGCCGAACAGGAAGAACGCCGGACGAGCAGCCTACCACCCTAATGATTGAACTCTGATAGTGAGTTGACATATATGTGTCAAACTCACCACCTTATCTAGTAAGGGGCTTGTCACCCTATTTTTTATCATCATTTTTTATTATTCTATTTTATGTATATATGTACTGCTTTTTCTGCATGTGGCAGATAATAAATTTATGTCAGCCTTTTCCTATTGGGGTTTCACCAAATATTTCTTAAAGTGATACTTCACAATTTATGAATTGTTATAAGTATATATGCTTATATATTTTTTATACAATCTGCACTATCATTGCTTTTTTTCCCTTTTTTCTTTACATATATACCATTATTGCTGGAAGTTACACTTAAAATCGAAACCAGTTTGTATATATATACTCTTTCTTCTGTCTTATATATGGTATAAATTGATCCACTCACTAGCACACAAGGATGAATAATTGTTAAGGGACAGCCCACCAATTTCTCCAACCAATAGAGGGGAAATGGGAATGTAGTAAACCAATCCAGTTATATATACTATATATTAACCCCTTAAGGACACATGATGGAAATATTCCGTCATGATTCCCTTTTATTTCAGAAGTTGTGTCCTTAAGGGGTTAATATAGTATAATAAATTAATAAGCATTGTTTTCTTATTTTATGTATATGTTTTGCAGTACACTAATTGGCCATTTTCTTGCCATTTTGGTTAGTTTTTTCCCTAAAATGATTGCATGGATGAAATTTGTCCGAACCGAAATGCTACATGGCTGAATCTTAAATCGAGTGAATTAAAAAAAAAAAAAATTGGGCAAATTGATTTAGACAAACTAATTTTTTATCGCCATGCTCAAGTTTTATGTTTGTGCTCCGCTTAGTTATTTTCCGTATTTAGAGTATCCCAACTTGAGTTCCTTTTCACTAAATCTCTATATATGTGTTTGTGTGTTTGTGTGTGTGGGTGTCTGTATGTCTGTTTGTTTGTTTGTGTATGTGTGTGTGTGTGTGTGTATATGTGCTTTCCATAAGACACCTTCTTTCTTGTTAATATCGCCCCAAAAAAATGATGGTAAAGAAAAAATGTGAATCAATTAAAATAATCCATGTTTGCCCACTGAGGGCACTATACAGACTGAACTTGCATGTCTAGAGAAGCCCTTATAAAGACTTTTCCATGCTATGCAATCTTGGTCTAAGTGCTCTGGTTTGTAAGTCTCACATCTCTTCCTTAAGGTAGGGAGGGTAGGTTTTTATTTGGGGGTGGGGGATAGGGGCTTGTGTATATTTTTCTTACAGTGCCAAAGGTATGTCCACCCCCTTTTATATTTCACTATTTGCCCCCACATGCTGCCCATGGGTGGAGGCTGCGGGGTACGGTCCCCCCACTGGTTAATAAATGAAGAGCCTATTGTTGAATCCAAAAAGGCCACTTTAACCGGGATCATTTTGCATGTAAAATGTTGGATTCAGTGTCAATATTCAAAGCTATGTTTATATTCAAAGCTATATTTATCGCTTTTACATAAATCTTTAACGGTGGGAGTTTATTCAATCTGAACCATGAAATGGAGCCTATAAACCGCCATTACACATAATCAGCTTTATTCTTATATATATTTATATATATTTTAATATTACGCCAAACTGCATGTGTCTGATTAAATTACAGGTGAATAAAAAAAATTATGTTATTTACTGCAACAATGTCAAGTAATTAAGTCAGCTGTAGTTACTATTTCTTATTAGCTGGTACATCAACAGATATACAATAAGTAATGTTTTATCAAATAGGGTGTGCAGAATTGTTATGAAAACCTTGTTTAGAATGGTTCTCTGAATATGTAAGTATGTGTATGTGATCCGATTCTCCATGTGTAATTTTCCAGCGATAAGTTAAATTTTCCAGTAAGGAATCGGATAAATGTTTGCATATCACTCTGACTGCTTTTCATTCATCGGCCTTTCCTTCCTAACTTATTGCTGCAATAGATTCCATTGTGACCTTTAATCTGACATTAGTTCCACGTATTACAGATACTGATGTATAGGAATTCACTGCATTAACGATGCTCCTGCAAGGAACATTTTTCTTGTGCCACATTAACAAACATGCCATATCTGCCTAAATACATCATTTATTTTATAGAAACCAGTAAACAACTATTTAAGTAATAAATAGTCAGTAATGAATAAATCTAAGCAACAGTTAGGAAATAGAATATGAAAATGCATTTATCCAAGAATGCGCACCCTATGTAATAATAGCATTGAACATACATTTTTACAAGCATTTACCCTGAGAGATGATTTGAGCTCTAGATTAACAATCACTTCTCGGGACATTTCACCATCCTTTCAAAAATGAATAATACTTAATGATTGTTAACCTTTTTTTGTTCGAAGCTTACTTTTCTTTCAAATGTAGACAAAAGAGTTGGCAAATTACATCAGAATCCATTTCAGTCCTGGCACAGGCGAGGCACACATTGCTTTGAAGGATTGAAACATTGCTTCTGTTTCTCCCACTCTCTCTATGCTCTCTCTCTGTGCTGACTGACAAGTTAAAAGAGCAGAGCATGTTATAAATATTGACAGGAAGCCAAGATAGAATCACTCCAATATGGAGAAGAGAGAGTCAGAAATCAAGCTTAAAGGGTTGATCTAAGCACCATAACTTAGTCACTGATTTGAAGTGGCCATGGTGCCTGGAGTCTGTACGTGCAGTGTTTTGCTATGAAATGCTGCACATACATAGAAACATAGAAACATAGAATGTGACGGCAGATAAGAACCATTCAGCCCATCTAGTCTGCCCAATTTTCTAAATACTTTCATTAGTCCCTGGCCTTATCTTATAGTTAGGATAGCCTTATGCCTATCCCACGCATGCTTAAACTCCTTTACTGTGTTAACCTCTACCACTTCAGCTGGAAGGCTATTCCATGCATCCACTACCCTCTCAGTAAAGTAATACTTCCTGATATTATTTTTAAACCTTTGTCCCTCTAATTTAAGACTATGTCCTCTTGTTGTGGTAGTTTTTCTTCTTTTAAATATAGTCTCCTCCTTTACTGTGTTGATTCCCTTTATATATTTAAATGTTTCTATCATATCCCCCCTGTCTCGTCTTTCCTCCAAGCTATACATATTAAGATCCTTTAACCTTTCCTGGTAAGTTTTATCCCGCAATCCATGAACCAGTTTAGTAGCCCTTCTCTGAACCCTCTCTAAGGTATCAATATCCTTCTGAAGATACGGTCTCCAGTACTGTGTACAATACTCCAAGTGAGGTCTCACCAGTGTTCTGTACAATGGCATGAGCACTTCCCTCTTTCTACTGCTAATACCTCTCCCTATACAACCAAGCATTCTGCTAGCATTTCCTGCTGCTCTATTACATTGTCTGCCTACCTTTAAGTCATCAGAAATAATCACCCCTAAATCCCTTTCCTCATATGTTGAGGTTAGGACTCTATCAAATATTCTGTACTCTGCCCTTGGGTTTTTACGTCCAAGATGCATTATCTTGCACTTATCCACATTAAATGTCAGTTGCCACAATTCTGACCATTTTTCTAGCTTACCTAAATCATTTGTCATTTGGCTTATCCCTCCTGGAACATCAACCCTGTTACATATCTTAGTATCATCAGCAAAAAGACATACCTTACCATCAAGACCTTCTGCAATATCACTAATAAAAATATTAAAGAGAATGGGTCCAAGTACAGATCCCTGAGGTACCCCACTGGTGACAAGTCCAAGCTTCGAATATATTCCATTAACAACAACCCTCTGTTGCCTGTCACTCAGCCACTGCCTTACCCATTCAACAATATTGGAATCCAAACTTAAAGATTGCAGTTTATTGATAAGCCTTCTATGTGCAACAGTGTCAAAAGCCTTACTGAAATCTAGGTAAGCAATGTCTACTGCACCACCCTGATCTATAATTTTAGTTACCCAATCAAAAAAATCAATAAGATTAGTTTGGCATGATCTCCCTGAAGTAAACCCATGTTGTCTCTGATCTTGAAATCCATGTGTTTTTAGATGTTCAACAATCCTATCCTTTAACATGGTTTCCATCACTTTCCCCACTACTGAAGTAAGGCTTACTGGCCTATAGTTGCCCGACTCCTCCCTATTACCTTTCTTGTAAATGGGCACAACATTCGCTAACTTCCAATCTTCTGGGACTACTCCTGTTAATAATGATTGGTTAAATAAATCTGTTAATGGTTTTGCTAGTACACCACTAAGCTCTTTTAATAGCTTTGGGTGTATTCCATCAGGTCCCATTGACTTATTTGTCTTTACTTTTGACAGTTGAAATAGAACCTCTTCCTCTGTAAACTCATGTGTAATAAATGACTCATTTATCCTTTTTCTTAACTGAGGTCCCTTTCCTTCATTTTCATCTGTAAATACAGAACAAAAATATTAATTGAGGCAGTCAGCTAGACCTTTATCCTCTTCTACATACCTTCCTTCTTTTGTTTTTAATCTAACTAATCCTTGTTTTACTTTTCTTTTCTCATTTATGTATCTAAAAAATGTTTTGTCCCCCTTTTTTACTGACTGTGCTATTTTCTCTTCTGTGTGTGATTTGGAAGCTCTTATAACTTGCTTAGCCTCTTTCTGCCTAAACTTATAGATTCTGTCTTCCTCACTCTGGATTTTTTTTATAATTACTAAATGCTAACTTTTAGTTTTTTACTATTTTGGCCACATCTGCGAGGTACCACAGTGGTTTCTTGAATTGTTTTGCTTTTACTGACAAGCCTAATGCAATTTTCTGTTGCCTTCAATAGTGCAACTTTTAAATAATCCCATTTCTCTAGAACTCCATTTAAATTGCTCCAGTCTGATAATGACTCCTCTACACATATTCTAATTTTAGAAAAGTCTGTTTTTCTAAAGTCTAAAACTTTTGTTTTTGTGTGGTGGGACTCAGTCACTGTTCTTATATTAAACCACACTGACTGATGATACAGGTTTAATACCTCTGCTGTCCAAGCTGTGACTACATTTTTGGCCATGTCATTGGGATGTCATTGCCGGCCCAGAACAAAGGTTCCAAGTGGCCAATGTAAATCCTGTGCAAATATGTCAATGAGGACATATTTGCCAGACAGCCAATGGCAGTACAGTAACCCTCTCCTTTCCCCCCGTGCTGCCCATGTCCTCCTCTCAGCCCGTCCCTCCTGACCTCCCTCTCCCTCCAGCAATAGATCGAGGTGACTTTAACCTTTGTTTGTTTATTTATTTCAATTGGGGATGGGAACGGATCAGCATAGAAAGAGCTACTCTTAACAAATCCAGTGTTTTATATAAACACCCTTTTGATTGGAGTAACCTTTTAATGCAGGAGGTGTAGTTCTAACTAAATATTATTTTAAGACTTCACAAATTCATATTTGTTAAATACAGGGAAAAGTCAACATAATATTAAAAATCCTGATTCCAGGATTGAGACAGTTCCTCTTTAAGAAAAAAAGAAACACGCCATCATGTTTAAGCCATGTAAACCAATCCACAGAAGAGTTAACAAAGCAACAACATTGCTACTGTTTTCAGTTTTCTTCAAATTGGGAAATAATTCCTCCTCAATTCCAAAGCCTATCAGATTATTCCGTGGATCAATATACACTAGTGTTTAATGTAATTGTTATAACCCTGTATGTTCACTTTGTTTGAAACATTTCACCTTGTGTTTTCTAGTGATATTGACTGAATCTGCCAGGACAACTTTCTTTGGTAGTGAATTATAATGTAATTGTGTGAGTTAAATTGTATATCAGCAGAAACTGTGAGATGTACTTCCTTTATAAAACATGGGTTGTCTTTACAGAAATCTGTGTGTATTGATTGACCTTTACTAATATGGGTTAATCGAAACCTCCTGAAGGTGTTTTTTTTCTCTTATAGATATCACAACCAATTTGGAAATCTTGTTCTTCTAAAATATTATTCTCCAGGTATAGCTCTCAGGTTTACTGTTAGTCTACCTACTGTGGTATATTTGTTAATCTCTTCAAAGAACACTCCATGCACCTAAAGCACTTTAGCTTGCTTAAGTGCTTTATGTGTATGTCCTCTTATTTCTATTTTGCAAATATTTCTACAGAAATTGGAGCTTTTATGAATTAACCTTGTTACATCCCCTCGCTGTCAATCAGACAACCTGTCCTGTTACTTCTTGGTTTGGTTGGCTCAGTGGAGCTAAACTCAAGAGGCAGCAATTGCTCAGAGCACCTGCCTTGCAAAGTCTTCTCAATGAGCTGCATTGGAAAGTCTGTGATTGGCCAGCCACAGAAAGTCTGGGCGTGGTTAGGAGGGGAGGGCTTGCAAAAGCTTTAGACAAGAGATCTGCAGCTTTTCCAAGTTGTGTTGAAATATATCACAAATGAAAAAAATGCATAATTAAATGCACAGAAGTTTTTATTGGGGATATACCTGCTAAATAGTTATTTTTTTGTATTTGGGCAGTGGAGTACCCCTTTAAGCTTGTATGCTTCAATGGCAAGGTTTCACAAATTATAATCTTATTATTCTGAAAAGGTTTCCATAAAACATAACATAGAAATGTCGGTTGATATATTGAAACTGACTGTGCTCGACTGTGTTTTGGCTTTTCCTAAAGAAATTAAATCAATTATTAACACAAATAAATACAACAGCTCGCAACTACAAAAATAGTTAAACAGAGTACAAAGAGCCACACAACATCTACACATCAATATCAAGCCGTAAAAAGAGCAGCACAAAAATATACTTACAAGACAAATTGGAGAGAAGACACGAGGCAAACAAAAGAGAAGGAATCTCAGAGGAGCTAGATTCAATATGTGCTCATTGGGTGGTACACATTGCAGAAATTACAGAAATAAACATAACAATGAGACTTGAACAGCATGAAAATAATTATACCATAAATGTAAAAAGTTAGGTCATTTTTCTTGAATGTGCAACTTTGGAGACAGAGAAGAATCAAAGCTGGTCAGATGTATTATGTATTGAGGAGAGCAAAAGAGATATTTAGCAAGTTTAGAAACACCTAATTATGGGAATTCTTAAGAAAGGCAAATGAAAAAAATGTGCAGAAAGATGGCTAAAGTCCCTTGGGAAAAATGAAAGTTCAGTTATTGAGAATATGTTTTCGTTTATAATTTTTTGTTGTATTTTTATTGGTAGATTAGAAATTGACTTATTATTGTATTTCATTAGACATTAAGTGATCTATGGAAAGGTAGACTCTAGGTTACATGGTTATATGAAGGATAGAAAGACAAGGCTCATGTTATGATTAGTAAATATGGGTTAGATTAAAACTGATTAACGTGAGATGGACCAGATTTTATCCTAAAAGAATTCAGGACAATTCTACATGAAAAGGTGAGTCTCAAATGCACATTGTCTAATTCTGAGTCCATTTTCTGGCTGTGTATGTTTCCTGGTTTGAATATATTGTATCTATTTAAAAAAAATCAATAAAGAAATTTATACAATGAAAAAAAAAATCTCAGTCCTTTTCTGATAACACATTGCAAGAAATACAGTAAAACAACATTTTCAAGTATATTTTGTTGAATTCCAGCCGGGTACATTTTATCAGCGCATGTGAGCTGCCAAACCAAGTTTTTCTTTTCATCAACCTAAAGCATTTGAATAACCTGCAATCTACTTCTGATTACACAAATGAATTAGTAAAATAAAAAGGTACAAAATATTGTTGAGAATGCTCGGTACGGTACATTGAAATATATAGAAGGAGCCGGATTAAATTGCTTTATATTTAGTCATTTTTTGTGCTCTATAACCATTTCTATTACAAAAAAGGGTACGTTTTCTTTTGCACTGGGAAAGCACACGGGGATTCTTTGCAGGTTTCAATAACAGCCTGCAATGCCCTGTACAGTAGTTGCTTGGTGCGCTTGCTTTGAACAGGTAGTGTGCATCTTGTAGACATTATTTTTACATTCTTGGGCCCATATTTAGATAGTTGCATTTGCAGAATTCTATCAGGTTAGTTAATAGTAAGATATTTCACCATATTCAAATAACCTTTGGTGCCAATGAAAAAAGAGCAACTTGTTTGCACTGCGCTCCAATTTTTTGGAAATGACTTAATTTTTTACAAAGAAACCTAACCTTATATCTCATCGGGTACCATAACAAAGGGATTGCGACCTGAAATAGATTTTTGTCCTCCAGAGAAACTGGTACCTCTATAAAGGGTGTAAACCTTTCTTTATACATGTTTAAAATGGCAATCTAATGTTTTCCCCTTTTAATGTGATTCCCCAGAAATGCAGTATTGGACTTGTTCTCAAAGTCGCTCTTCAATGAACTGCTATTGGAAGTTGTCAACGATTTGTCTGTCAACGTTATTAGAAAAACAATGAGAGATTTTGTAGAGGACCATATTCTAAATTCTGCTGTTAATCAATTTACGGATGAAATGATCATCAGCATAATTCAAATGGAGTTACCGACAGTGGTAAGTTGATGTAATATTAGTCTGTATCTTAAGATTAAAGATAAGCTATTGCCTCTGTTTCTTCATTATGAAGCATCATCTTTACCCTTCATCACTTTAAATATAGATAGTTATATTTCATGCAATTTCAAGGCACAATTGAGTAGGACATTCATTAAATCTACTAACCTCTGAACCTTCAATTTGATCTCAATGAGCTCTGTGTTCTAGCCGAAATTTCAATGGGCCTTAAAATGGTCTCAGTTAGCTCAGGAATGATCTATGACACTACTCCAAAAGAATTATCCAAATAAATAATTAATCTACCCAATTCATTCAAATGTCTAAAAAAGACAATGAAAAGGGAATCCCACATACCACTAATAACCAGAAGACGATATGGCATTATTGCCCTCCTATTCACCCTGGCTATCGACCCACCTGCAAATGCCTTGCTCATACCTCCATTCACTGTAGGAGGATTTGTTCAGTGGTCCCCTCCATTATTTTACCCATATATAGAAAAAATGGTTAATATATAACTGACAAACCTCTTATCTACCAAAGATTTGGCCAAACAGGAATATAGAGCATATAGCTGACTACCTACAGATGAAAAACAAAGTAATACAATAGTGCAATACGGTTATAGCACATATTAGTGCGCACCAGATAAGAATGCACTCACGAGATTTAGGAGTATAATATCGCCTCAGGGTGCCTCCCCATATGTGTATTGGGGTATATCCAAGGATCCTTCTCCTCTGGTATAATCACCACCACGGAATGCAAGATAGAACCCAGGTAATAGGTGAAACATGCTAAGCTTTATTATGCCAATGTTCCGTGGGTGTTTCCAAAGGTGTCCAGCTGTCTTGAAGACTCTAAAATTAGAATTCCCAGGTTGATGTTAGTTCCGAAACCACCAATGGGACGATAGTAAAAGGGGAGAGTTATATGCTACTTTTTATCTTGATTGTAGGATTGTTTTTATGAATGTGTATATTTGTTTTATTGGTCCCTGAGGAAGGCTTTTGTAAAGCCAAAACGTGTAGGACCTTGCATATATTTAAATTTTATTTTTCATTGGCATAATAAAACTTAGCATTATGCCACCCCGCATTTAGTGAGTGCCCCACCGTTAGGGCGGCACACTCTAACGATTTTGCGCTCCCCGCCACCATCTTCTTACCTGGACTGGTGATCCTCACTTGTGGGGACTGCCTTAGGAGATAGGCAGTCCCCCTGCTTCCTTTCCGGCCCTCCTTGGCCATGTGATCGCGACAGATGTCACAAATCACATGGCCGCAAAGCAGTCTGAGACTGTCTGCAAGGGGACTGCCTGAGTGTTCAGGCAGTCCCCCTAGCATCTGAAATTTTAAAAAAGTTAGTAAAACACATTCAAATATTATATTATACATGTATAATACATGTATAATATATTATAAGATAATTAAAACACCTGATTAGCATATAATACATATATAAAACATATATAATTTAATTCTTACTGTATTTTGGTATTAAAATAGCAGACAGTTGATTCAATTAATACCAAAATACACTTAGAATTAAATTATATATGTATTATATATGTATAATATGCTAATCAAATGTTTTCATTAACTTATAACAGATTATAAATATATTACAAAATATACATAAAAAATGTAATAAGCGTATCTTGATATGTATACCTATATGCTCATGCCCTTGTACAGAACACTGGTGAGACCTCACTTGGAGTATTGTACCTTTAGAAGGATATTGATACTTTAGAGACTGAGAGAGTTCAGAGAAGGGCTACTAAACGGGTTCATGGATTGCAGGAAAAAACTTATAAGGAAAGGTGAAAGGAACTTAACATGTATAGCTTGGAGGAAAGACAAGACAGGGGGGATATGATAGAAACAATGAAATACATAAAAGGAATCAACACAGTAAAGGTGGAGACTACATTTAAAAGAAGAAAAACTACCACAACAAGAGGACAGTCTTAAATTAGAGGGGCAAAGGTTTAAAAATAATATCAGGAAGTATTACTTTACTAAGAGGGTAGTGGAATAGCCTTCCAGCTGAAGTGGTAGAGGTTAGTGGATGCATGGAATAGCCTTCCAGCTGACATGGTACTAGTAAACAGAGTGAGGGAGTTTAAGCATGCGTGGGATAGGCCAGGGACTAATGAAGGTATTTAGAAAATTGGACAGACTAGATGGGCCGAATGGTTCTTATCTGCCGTCACAGTCTATGTTTCTCCCTGGAAATCTTAATGTCATAAAAAATTATTAGAAATATTACGTGTTTTCTCTTATTTCAGATACAAGAAATTAAAGATGAAATTTATCTTGATGACATCCATCAATATCTTATAAACGATGTTGTTGATAAAGAAGTGAAAAGCACAATACATACAATCTTTGTTGAACATGAAGATGAACGGTCTGTACTGCAGGAAAATCAGGTGAACAATCATTGTTAACATATAAAAAATATAGGGAACTTCATTAACTAATGGAGGCTAATTAGATTACATAATGCCTAATTTTGCTTCATGTTTTAAAACTAAAAACAATTGTTTAGTAAAATTTTAAGATGTGTTATTAAATCTATGGCACCTAAAAAAAAATACATAAAAAAAATACAAAACCAAAAAAAAATACAAAAAGCACCAGGTAAAACATCGGATAATTAAGACATTCACAGCAAAATTTACTGGAATGAAAATTCAATTATAGTACTTAGAAAGCTGAACGAAACTGAATCGCTAATTAGTTATCATGTAGTTAACATAAGACTTTTAAAATGTACAGTTATATTTAGCAGGTTACAATATCTACAAAGTCACAATGTCAAAATGTAGTCAAAATGGTTCTCTATGCATCACATGAATTCCATAGAGATCGCACTGGTTAATGTTGTAAAGTTAGTAAAAGATAAGAGACGTATTCAACAAACATGTTATTACCCATTCCTACTGTGATCCAGGGGCGTACCTAGGGCATTTGGCACCCGGGGCGGATCCTGTGCTTGGCACCCCCACCCAAAAAAAAAACCTGTAAAAAATGTTAAAGGTTTTCTTTCTTTTTTTTTTACAATTTGTAAACTTTGCAAAACCGCTGTCAGCCCCTCCTACAAAACCCTTGTCCTGCCCGCCCCTCCTACAAAACCTCTGTCCTGCCCCTTCTACAAATCCTGTACTGCCCCATCTACAAAACCCCCGCAACCCCCTTCCACAAATCCCCTGCTTATCCCCCCCTTATAAAGACTCCTGTCCAAATACAAAACCCCCGCCCCTTCTACAAAATCCCTGCAGCCCCACACACACATTTACAGGCAGACAGTCACACACTCAGTTACAGACAGACAGTCACACACCCAGTTACAGGCAGACAGTCACACACAGTCACAGGCAGACAGTCACACATACACATTTCCTCCGTGCGGCCAGTTTATCAGCTGTTTGCTTGTGTGAGCTGTACTGGCCACATGGCACCATAACTACCATGGGACACTGTGCGGCCACAGCTTACACAGCCCCCTACAGCCAGGGCCGGTGCAAGGATTTTTGCCGCCCTAGGCAAAAGTAAAATTTGCCGCCCCCCATGTGACATCACAATGCCCCACCCATATGATTTGCCATGTTAACTAACGCCAGTGCTGCAGTGCCGCCGTGTTTACATTAAAAGGCCTGCAGGGACAGGCTATAGACACCAGAACCACTACATTAAGCTGAAGAGGTTCTGGGGACTATAGTGTTTCTTTAATGTGAGGTAAATTAGAGCTTAGTGCCACGAATAATATACTAGATTTCCTACTTACAACCAAATGAGGATGATGATGGGCTCTAGCTGCAGTCTGGCTCCACTGGTCTGGTGCAGAACAGGCTCTCTGGAGGCGGTTTGTAAATGTGGTCACAAAAATCAATGTTCTGGGAGAACGGGAAGCAGCTCCATTTTTTGGGGGTCCTTTACACAGCTCAAGGTCTGGGTCCCAGGGTCCACCTTCATATTCCACCAATGAGTTTGTTCACAGGGGGTGGAGTGTGTAGGGATGTCCTGATATGTGTGTAAGGAATGCATTGTGTGAAATTGTGTTTGTATGTGTAAGGACTGCAAGGTGTGTTTCTGTGTATGTATGGGATGTATTGAATGTGTGTAAGGGGTGCATTGAGTGTGTGTAATGAATGCATTGTGTGTTTCTGTGTGTGTAAGGGATGCATTGTGTGTAACGGTTGCATTGCTTGTGTATGTGTGTCTGTGTGTGTAATGCATTGTGTGTTTTTCTGTGTGCAAGGGGTGCATTGTGTGTATGTGATGAATGTCAATCTCTCCTCCCGCTCCAATTTCCTTCTCCTCTTCCCAATTTCTCTTTCTCCCCCCTCCTAATTTCTCTCCCCCTCCTAATTTCTCTTTCTCCCCCCTCCTAATTTCTCTTTCTCACCCCCCTCCTAATTTCTCTCCCCCCCTCTTAATTTCAATTTCTCTCCCCCTCCTATTTTCTCTTTCTCACCCTCCCTCCTATTTTCTCTTTCTCACCCTAATTTATCCTCCTAATTTCTCTTTCTCACCCTTCTTTCTCTTTCTCACCCTCTTTCTCTTTTTCACCCCTCTTTCTCTTTATCACCCCCTTCTTTCTCTTTCTCACCCCTTTCTCTTTCTCACCCCCCCTTCTTCTCTTTCTCACCCCTTCTTTCTCTTTCTCACCCCCATCTAATTTCTCTTTCTCCCCAATCCCCCCTACCTTTTCTGTAGCGTGGCTGAGCCCTGTATAGTCCACGGGTACAGGGAGAATGATTGTAAAAAAACAAACAAACAAACAAAAACGAAATAGTTATGTATTATCTCACATAGGTAAAACGTTTAAAAGTGGTATATTTTAGACTTCTATGTGAATATATTTTATTAATTGCCTTTTGCTTTAGGTATGTTCAGTTGTTAACATCTTGTCATTATTATTTCAATGCTGCGTTCTTCCGTGTTTATCTCAGAAATAGATCTTTCAGCAAAGCAAAAACATTGTAAAACTATTTCCAAACGTATATGACTTCCTTGATGAAGCAATAGTTGTAACATGCCGTACGTAAACTCACATCCAACAACAATTTTACTGATATGCCTAGGTTATGAACTTATTCTGATTTTCTTTGGGAAGAGGGATAATAAGGAGTAGAAAGAAATGACAAAGTCAGACACAAATAATAAAAACAACATGACAAAGTGTCCGAAATTGGACAAAAAACTGCGAATGAAACTACATGAGGAAGAGAAAAATTAGAGAACATACAGAAAAGCCAACTGTTAAACATCTAACTGGATGCTCTTATTCTGAAAGAATTTAAATATCTCATACAATTATTTTTGTAAATTTCTCTTGCAATTCCACATTGGTCCACAAGAGGCATTTAGTATTAGTAAAGTCGCCATCATTTGCTTTCTCCACTCTTCTAGTTTCCATTTGAGTCTCTCGCATGCTTTCTGTTAAGTTTGTGGTGAAAAAATACAGGGAACAATGAGCTGAACATCCAGATTTATTTAATGTGGAATGCGTGGGTGTACACCATCAATTAAAATAAGTATGGAAAGGTGAAGGTTTTAAAATGACAAGCTATAATCATGTGAATATCAAAATTGTATGTTTGCTTTACTCCCAGATAACAGCAAGTGCAAATAAATATTTGATTGACACATTTCTACTGGAGCATTTAGTTGGACTTATTGGGACACAGACGTTAATTGCATTTGACAAAGATGTCTCTTTGTGCCTCTTAGACAGTAAGTATATCAAACATAATAATAAACTAGAGATTAATCCTTCCGTATACCAATGTTCTTAGGTGAGCTTTTTTTACTGCATTTTTACTTAAAGGGTTACTCCAAACACCATGACCACTTCATGGTGCCTGTAGACTGTGCATGCAGCTCTCTGCTGTGAAATGCTGCACATTTCATTTAACCTTTCTGTTGCCGTAGATTATTGCTACGTCATTAACCAGCCTGAAACAATATTTCCAGACTGCCTAATTTTAATTTTGCTTATATTTAAATGCACATAAGTGCTTTTATTGGCTGGGAGCAATTAGCTGATGTTTTCAGCCAGTGAATGGCCTAACAGATCAACTTCTGGCTTCTGCAGCTGGAGGACAATTGGTATCCTGCAGGGACCCAGGTAAGAATGCAAATGATTGTCACCATACCATGAAACTGGTCCAGGTTACTCCTGGCATCATAACCACAACACTGGGCTGTAGTGGTTATGATGCTTCGAATAACCTTTTAACCATTGCAGCTACAATATAGGTATTTTTGGATTAGAATTAGTTGCTAGGTAGTTAGGTGTGTTTTTTTTATTTCAATTTTTTTAACATATATATATTAGTTTGCATTTAGAAAGTTTCAGCCTGCCGGGTCCCTTTAATCCACTATATAATCAGAGACATTTGTATTTCCCGTGATACCATAGATTGAAAGTTGATACCAGCTGGACCCGTTTTTAACCTCTGTATGAAGATTTCTGTATGTTATGTGAATATTGATTCATTCTTTGCAGGTATGATGCTAGATATCATGTTAAGGCAGCACCTCCGCATACAACACGGGCAACAAGTTACCCTTGAAAATCACAGCATGAAGATTCTGCATCAAAAAGCAGTTAGCGGAATGGTATGTTTACAGATGTGGGGGATATTCTAGCATTCATTCATATAAAATTAACAGAAATTGGGAGGAAAATACATGACGTTGGAATTGAATTTTAAATTTGCTTTGAATTCCGGGCAATTCTCAATTCAGTGTATGAATTTTTTAAGGCAGCAAAAAATTGACACCGACTTTTTCTCCGGATTGACAGTGATCAATACTTTGCATTCACCATGTAAGAGATGATCCATACTCTTTTAAACATATTTAGTTGTTCTAGTGCAAACTGAAACAATTGTCCCTTGTACTCTAGTTACATTAGTTACATAATAGTTACATTAATACATATTACAATATCCAATGTGCGAGGCTGGTCCCTTGCAGGCAATTTGGGAATCAGAGCCTCTGTCGTGTATCTAGATTGCTGTTCTATCATTTTGCTGAAAAAAATGGTAGAAATAATTCAGTTTAAAGATTTTGTCCAAGTAGCAGAAGGAAATGTAAAGATACATCTAAATGATATGACATTGTTAAGTTTAGCAGTTAAAAACATACATTTTAATTTAAAAGTGCTTCTTTTCATAAATAGTCTGTATTACTTTTAAGGTTATTTACTAAAAAGAGAATTGTCGGGAAATCGAAATGAATTCCCAGTTTTAGACAAAAACAGTCAAACTGGAAGCTGACTTGGAGAATGTTTGCAGTCCACCTATTTTTGGCCTTATATTCACATTGAATTCCCAACAATTCTCCCTATAGTAAATGTGACAGTAAAAATTCAAGATCGAGTGCAAAACATGTTTTCTACTTATAAATTTATAGTACAATATTTAATGTTTGCTGCAGTTATGCTGTCCTGTGAAATCGTCCTGTTTTTTTATATGGTATTTTTATGGTACGTGCAAGGTGGTTAAAACGTATTCATACTTTATCTGTTTCAGGCTCTTGAAGTTATTCTGACTGAACTCAAAATGTTGATGGATGAAGATATGGAAGATGTATTTGAATATGAGAAAGACATGGAGCTTGGGAGTTAAAGGGACACTATAGTCATTAGAACTACTACAGCTTCATGTACTGGTTCTGGTGTCTGTAGCATGTCCCTGAAAGCTCAGCAATGTAAACTCTGCCATTTCTGAGAAAAGGTGGTGTTCACAATGCTGCGTAGTAACACCTCTACTGGCTGTCACTCAGGCGGCCACTAGAGGGACTTCCTGGATTAGGTCCTGCAATTTTTGCAGGACCTACATTTAGCATATCCACGCTCTGCATAGAGACCCTGAATGCTCCCCATAGAGATGCATTGATTGAAAGTATCTCTATGAGCAGATGCTGATTGGCACAGCATTGATGATCTCAGCCATGAAAGGGGGATAAGCCATGGTGAGACCAGCGTGGCAATGGCAAAAAGGTGAATTAAATATATTTTTCTCCATTCTGGGGGGGCGGACACCTTATAAGGTAGTCCAACACCAGGGCAGGCCCGGCACTTTTACAGGGGTGGCATTTTGTAACCCCTGTACACTGTAAATGGACTGTTGTGGAGCCTGGGCTGCCAATGCATATATACCTTGTCCTGTGGAGAGGGGGCCCAGAAGTCTAATGTTCCCCTCCTGCAGATTCCTGTCATCTCCTTTCGTAACACCACAAGAGCGTTGCCGTGGGTTGCCATGGAAAGCTCAGGCGTTCATTATGTGCTGCGCGGAGCTTTGCCATAGCAACCCACAGCAACGCTCACTCTGTGTTAGGGACCAGGAACCAGACAGAGACAGAACGTAGATGCAAAAAACCTATTTATAAATAGCAACAAATGAGAAAAACCAAAAGCAAAGTCCAGGAGGCAAACAGGGATCAGGCACCAAAGCGGGTAGTCAGATGAGTCAGAATCAGGAGAACGGAGAGAAGAGGAGTCAGGAACAAGGCCAGAAGTCAGGAACCAATAATATACAGTAAACAAGAAGTCTTCTGGGAAACAGGAAACCACGCAAGGGCTAGGAGGTCCTGGAACTTGCTGCTTAAATAGGCTGCACTGATTAGCATTGAAGAAGCATTTCATCCTTCGACCCAGGCAGCACCATGTCTTGGGCCGGCCCTGTCCAACACTATAGTGTTAGGAATACATTTTGTGTATTCCTTCCACTATAGTGCTCCTTTAATAGTTGGTAGGAATACAAAAAAAATCTTAATCCCTTCAATACCAGATAAGTGATCCTATTGGATTTACTTTGCTTGGATACTTTGGATTTAGTATATTTAGTGAATGTTCCTTACACCGTACTGGGGGCCACTGTCTACACAGCTGAATAGTAGCCAAAAGGAGAGGGGGTTGAAATGGCTATAGGCATTTATCTTTTCCACTTTAATGCTAAATTATTTATTATACAAACATATACATTACGTTAAAAAACAATGTTGTTGGTAGTTTGCATATCTTTCAAAAAATACCATCAGAATC
Organism: Pelobates cultripes; assembly: GCA_933207985.1. Taxonomy (NCBI): domain Eukaryota; kingdom Metazoa; phylum Chordata; class Amphibia; order Anura; family Pelobatidae; genus Pelobates; species Pelobates cultripes. The sequence continues at coordinate 111,765,118 of OW240921.1, forward strand.
CTTATAGAAACTCACCGTCGGTGTAATTTCTATGTTTATGTATTTTTTGTTTTGTTATGTAGCCACTGCATATAAAAAAAGCCCTATTTGTCCTTCTTGTTTATTTTTCTGAACCTGCCTAAATTGCTAGAGAAGGGGTTCTCTATGAACACTAATATGTTCTATTCTACATATTTATGCAAAGAATGAAAGAATATATTTAAAATACGAATTACCGTATATACTCGTGTATAAGTCGATCTCATGTATAAGTCGAGTGCAGTTTTGTGACCAACAATTGTGAAATATGCTATGCCTCGTGGATAAGGCGAGGGTAAAACTTGGGGCTATGAAATTCTGTGATTTTTATAATTATATACACACACACACTCTGCATTACACACACACACTCTGCATTACACACACTCTGCATTATATAATGCAGAGTGTGTGTGTTTGTGTGAATGCAGAGAGTGTGTGTGTGTGTATATAATGCAGAGTGTGTGTTTGTATGAGTGTGTGTATAATGCAGTGTGTGTGTGTATACAATGCAGAGGGTGTGTTTGTATGAGTGTGTGTTTGTGTGTGAACTGGGTGGGGGAGGGCATTTTTATTATTTTTAATTTTAATATTTAAATTTTTTATTTTAGTATTTTTTTATTTATTATTTACTTTTTTAATTTTAATATTTACATTTTTTATTGTAAAATTTTTTTTTTTTATTATTTCATTTTTATTTTCATCCCCGCTCCCTGCTTGTTAGCTGGCCAGGAAGGGGGGCTCTTATTCCCTGGTGGTCCAGTGGATGGGCTGTGTAGGAGGGGGGCTGGCAGAGAGCTGTTACTTACCTTTCCTGCAGCTCCTTTCTCCACTGGTCCGGCCAGCTCCACTGCAAGTCTCGCGAGAGCCGCGCGGTCATAGCGTTGCCACGGATTACCGTGGCAAGGCTCCGCGCGGCAGTCACACCGCGAGACTTACAGTGGAGGAGAAGGGAGCTGACAGGAGCTGCAGGAAGGTAAGTAACAGCTATCTGCCAGCCCCCAACAGGACCACCGGGCTTGTAATGAGCCTGGCGGTCCTGGTCTGTATTATGGCAATGTAAGTTGCCATAATACAGACACTGACTCGAGTATAAGTCGAGTGGGGATTTTTCAGCACAAATAATGTGCTGAAAAACTAGACTTATACTTGAGTATATATGGTACTTTAATTAATATAAGTTATTATTTTAAAGAAACTCCAAATAGCAATATTCACCAAATTATGCTTTATGTCCTAATTTGCTATGCATCCTACTTTTCTAATAAAGGTTATGCGTACATATTTTTTATGAAAATGTGGTGGTGATGTTGTGATGTGACATTCATGAATTACATTCGGTTCACAAATTGGTTCCAATGTAATATTATATTTCACTTCAAAGAGGCACAAAATCGACACTTCACTTTGGCCTTTATCATATTGGGTATTGGGGCAAACCATTTAGTAATGGTTTTCTATCTAACCTGGGTCCCTACTGGATTCCGAGTCTCCTTGCCACCGTGACGACATGCTTCCTGCTTCTGTAGAGCTGCCAAGCTACAAGCTAATCCACATTCATTGACTGAGAGTATCAGCTGACCATTCTCAGCCAATGAACGGCACACTGAGCTACTAATCATTCGATTAGATTCACAAATATTTGCAAAAACAAGTAATGATGTTTATTTCACATTTATACCTCATTATAATTATACTTAGATTTATTTTGGTCCAAACTACAGTTTGTCTGAATTTGGGCCAATCGTGGGATTGGTTGAATTTCTGAACTGCGAGCTGAAATGTACTTGAATCACAAACCAATAGAAATTCACAATGGTGGATGCATGTTCATTTTGTTTTGTGATTCTGAAATTCACCTGTGACACCATAAAACGAGATGATTGATGGGATTATTGATGATAAATTTAAAAACTGGAATTTAAGTTTCAAAGTCTTACTGAGCCAGACTGACATTCGGACAAAATTCCAATGTCATTAAATATTTTCTATTTTTGGGAACAATCGTTTGGCTGACCCAAGTTTTCTCACTGTAAACAAGTGTAATAATAAAAATTAATACTTACACATTATATTATAAGGCATGAAGGTTGCCTCTTTTGCAACTAAAATAGGTTTTTACTTGCAAGGTAGTAGGTTAAATCAAAGCAGATTCTGAGTAGAATTTCACTATCTAATCTTTAAATCCTTTGTTTCTGTAGAATGCCAACTAAAATTTGTAAAAACATGTCTAATCAGGTTTGTGTGTTCCATTAAAGTGTTTCTTACATTGCTGATCAGTTATCTGATTTCTTATATGAAGACAGGGTTAAAGGTGAGTTCAGAATAAAAATAATGAAATATTTGTGCTTGCTGCATTAAGATTACCTAATGCTCTTGTTCTAAAATTCCTCTTGTGCCAAAAAGTAGAAAATTAACTTATGTTCCACGCTGACAAAAAGATTATTTTGTTCGTGATAGCAGAGTGAACCGCCAAATGAAAGGTAATAAAACCTTTAATTTGGCATGACAACAAAACACCGCATTTAAAACATTTATATAATACAATATGGTAAGAATCTGTTCGTTCAGGTATGTGCTTAAATAAAATGAGGTATTTTCATTAAATGGTTTCTTTCATTTAACTCAATTCTCTTCTGTAAGGTAGATTAAAAAAAAACATTTTATCGTTCACTTTATTCACCATCAGTAGATTTAAAACCACATTGAGCAATTGGGTTTCTGCAATTTTTAAACGGATCTTGGTTGGATTGGTTCAACAAGATTCATTCGGAAGTAGCTCATCGGAATTACATCAAAACAGCAACTTTACCACTGTGGCAAATTGCAACCAAATTGCAAAATTTCCCTACTATACTATGTATTACTACTACAATAGAAAAAAACAGATGCCTCTAAGGTAAAATAATGGTTCTTTGGAAGAGGATTTAGAATTGTGTAGGGATTATGGCCGGCTGGCAACAGAGGTGTCCGCATGGTAAGGGAGCTCCAGAGGAACTTGGTTAAAATAGCATTAGTGGGTCAAAAAATTGAGGCTAATACTCACCAATTCTTCCCCAACTGTAAAGCCCACATTGCAAAGACCTAAAAAATGAGAAAATAAATAGATGAACCACTGAGACACAGGACACAAGGAGGAGATAGTGCCATGCCAGGAAAACTTAGATGTGAAAAGTCTTAGCACCAAGGACACAGCTCTTATAACCCCATCACAGATGGAATTGATGTTAAAAGAGGATGTTGCAATTAGAAAAAACTCAAGATGAGCAGATTGAGGCCCATAACAAGATGGTGGACAACGTAAGGGGAATGGATCAGCAGATAAAAACTCTAGCCTTAAAGGTGGTGATCTTGGAAGACCACAGCCATAGAAACAACATCAGAATAGGAGAAATAGTAGAGTTGGTAACCCTGGAAGAATTATTGGGAACATCCGGTGAAACTGTACCTTATGGGTTGTTCCATTACCCCTTATTATCAAACAGTGCCTGCTAGGATCAATATGCTGGAACAGTGGAATGTACAAACGACTCAACCCTTCAAGAGGCCCACCAAAATACTTACGCAGTGGACAAATCAAAAGTCATAATCGGACTTTGGCTGAATTTTTCTGCAGACCCTTTGAATAGTAGGACCCACTTTGCACAACATACATAAAATGTCTACATAAATAAAAACACCTTACTGGTTGTATAGTTGCTACCACTAGCATGCATAAGGTTTTTTTTGAGTGTGATATGAAAGCCTTGCTTTATATTAGATGTTTTTAGCTTCTTTGTTTTGCCAACTGGTATTCCTAAACCAGAAAGCATAATGTTGAAACATATTCTGATTGTGGCTTCCACATCAATACCAAGTTACTGGAAGGTGGGATTTTGCCACCCCGAACAGAGGAGATTAACCTAACATAAATTAGACGAATTAGCATCAAGTAAGGATTTACAAACAATTAACAATCTTAAATTAGTATGGGATGAATGGGATGATGAAGTGGGATAGGTTGTAGGATGGGGAGGAGGGCTGGGCCATAACCAAAGAACTGTTATCACAACCACCTAATAATGACAATTAGACTGATCCCATACAGATGATATCTTGAGGAACAAAATATAAAAGTATTGGTGATACTAATGTTCTTTGTGAATCTCGTAGGTTCATTTTTATACTATTTTTGAATAACATTTATTTATAGAATTTCTCTATACCTTTGTTTAAATATGTATTCTGTTGGTTATATCTGTCCTTTCGATCATTACTTAATGTAACAATGCTCAATGTAACAGTATTAATAAAGATGTTTATTAAAGAGGTGTCGTAACGTATCAGGTTATGGAAAAGTGGAGACTGTGAAGGAAAATAAAGTAACAATCCCCGACAAAGGGAAACATGCTGATATGGCGATCCCTAAATCCAACCTACCTATAAGTGGAACTACAATGTGATATTACAGTACCATAGACCTTAGATGTGTGTATTTGCTATTTGGCACACAATGTACCTTATATGCTGTCATCAGACATTATATACAATTTGTACTTTTCTATGGGAAAAATATTTTGAAGAATTGTTACTCAGCATAAAATGATTAAGTGGGTTGGGAGATGGGTGCAGTTCTCCATTGTCTGCGTCAGGGAAAATTATTCATAAATGACCAAGTTAAAACCAAATTCACTGAATTTAGTTCCATCTAAGTAGTTTGTGAATAGTTGAAACAGCCACATTTTATGGAGTTTCAGGTAAATTCCAAGAAGAATCAAAGAGCAGATAAATCGTACAAATTTGGTTGAAATAAATACATTTTCTTATTATGAATAGTTGAATGGATTACATTCGGCTTACTACAACAAATTGTAGCAATTGAGCGGCATATGGCTGCCTTAATATACCCAATATGTGTTTTTATTAGCAAAACATAAAATGCTTTCATGTTACTCTTCAAGAACTGGTAGAATTGCTAATATTCTATGCTGCTGACCTATTTGTAGGGTATAGAGATTTAACTATTCACTCTTTACAGTACATGAATATACTAGTTCTTACTATTTGTACTTAAATTCAAGAGTGCACTTGTCTCTCTAATAGGACAAAGACAAGGTTATTCACTAAAATGAGAATTGTCAGAAATTCAAATTGAGTTCAAAATGAATTTAACATTTATGGCGAAAATAACGCAAAGTATGGCCAAAGGCAATTGTGGCCTTAATGTTTAAATTCACTTTGAACTCACTTTGAAAATTTAACAATGCTCTCTTTAGTAAATAACTATAACTAGACTGTCTCCACTTCATTGATGGACGTAGAGGATGCAGAGTTCCACTTAATGTAGAAATACAACATAAATTATTTGCATGTAGCTATACGGGAAACATTGTCCAATTTATGCCAAAGATCATCAGCATCTGGTTAATAATGTAGGTATATAAAAAAGGCTCTGGACCTGTTTCTGGGGGATGTTTTCTATCCATATGATCATCATGAATGATTGCATATGAAGTCTCATGGGGAAAGTCCTAGACATTTAAATTGCCATCAATATTAATGTATTAGGAGTAAACCAAAAAAAAAACACAGAAACTATTTTAAAATGTTTCAGATTGTGTTTGTCAAGGGTTTCAAGGCCACAAGAAAAACAAACAATGACTTTGAAGTCAGATAACCATAGGATTACCAGGAGGCCCGTAGGCTTCAGTTTACTGTGTGTTACTTTGCCCTACCAGTGGTGTTGATGGATGATTGCTTAAGCCAGTTTTAGGACACAAGGTTGTGGTCTGGGGGAACTCTATTAATCCACTGCATCTGGGTCCCAATGGCCTTTTCTTTATTACTAAGCATGAATTTATTTTTGTGTCTCTTTTTTTTGATGGACAATTTGCCTTTAATGAATTACATCCGAATCTTCCAGTTCTTTTGACTCACACAATACAACACTATAATCATATAATTCTCAATCAATAGCACTGTGTCTAACTAACCTATTTAAGTTTTATGTCTTCTATTCTGCATGTCTAGATTCTCTTCTTGGCTTGATAATCTTTGGCTAATTCAATAATTTAAACATATTTGACTAGCCTGATTTATTATCTAAAACAAAATGTGCACTTATCTTGAATGCCATGCTAATGTTATCTTATGTCTGCTACTGAAAGGCTTGCTTCTGCTGTTGTGGCATCACAAGTGTGTGTTACATAGTTACATAGTTACATAGCTGAAAAGAGACTTGCGTCCATCAAGTTCAGCCTTCCTCACATATGTTTTTTGCTGTTGATCCAAAACAAGACAAAAAACCTAGTCTGAAGTGCTTCCACTTTTGCAACAAACTAGGAAAAAAAATCCCTTCTTGACCCCAAAATAGCAGTCAGATTTATCTTTGGATCAAGAAGTTATTACCCTACATTGAAAAATGATATCCTTGAATATTCTGTTTTTTGCAAGTTTGCATCTAGTTGCTGTTTGAACATCTGAATGGACGCTGATAAAACCACTTCTTCAGGCAGAGAATTCTACATCCTTATTGTTTTTACATTAAAAAAACTTTTATTTGCCTTAGACAAAATCTTCTTTCTTCCAGTCTAAACGCATGACCTCGTGTCCTATGTAAAGTCCAGTTTGTGAATAGATTTCCACACATTAGTTTGTATTGGCCCCGAATATATTTGTATAATGTTATCAGATCCCCTCTCAGGCAACGTCTTTCTAAACTAAAGAGGTTTAAATGTTTTAACCTTTTGTACTCCTATGCACAGAAAAATAAAGAGTAGCCCAAAAAAAAGGAAAACGTTAATCCTGAATGTTCTAGCTCTAGACTGTCTAAATCCAACAAAATAAGAAATTGGTAAAAAGTTATATTTAAGGAAAAGCAAATATATTCTAAATAATATCTTGTGCACAAGCTCAAATTCTTGCAAAGCTGAAGAGCTGGCTATGAAACACACCAAGTCTGAAAATGATGGTCAGTAGTGATGTCCCGAACTGTTCGTCAAACGGTTCGCGAACGGTTCGCTGCGGACTCATCATTGAGTAAACTTTGACCCTGTACCTCCCAGTCAGCAGACACATTCCAGCCAATCAGCAGCAGACCCTCCCTCCCAGAGCCTCCCACCTCCTGGACAGCTCACTAAGAATGCAGCTTCACAATGAATGTAAAATGGATGCTGTCCAGGAGGTGGCAGGGTCTGGGAGGGAGGGTCTGCTGCTGATTGGCTGGAATGTGTCTGCTGACTGGGAGGTACAGGGTCAAAGTTTACTCAATGATGAGTCCGTGGTGAACCGTTCGTGACGAACCGTTCGCGAACCGTTCGGCGAACCATTCGAGACATCACTAATGGTCAGTAATCAGAAATATTGACCATGCATATATAGGAGCATGCTATTTTTCTGTAACATGTAGCTTATAAACAGGTCTTGATTTGATAAGCCTTCCAAATGGTTTAATACAGCTAGAAAAACGTTCAAAATTATTTATCGACAAAAATTCAGATAGACTTTAATGATGACTTGTGCAGATAATTTTTATTTATTTTTTTAAAGAAAAGTTTTTCTACCAACATTGAATAATTTGGAAAGCTTGTCAATTCATCAGGAAAAATATAAGTTGTGCAGTTAACAGATGTAACACACGAGGGCGCTCTTATACTAAGATTCACAAAACTTCAACACTGGCTGTATCAGGAAACTTTTCAAGCTAATTATTATAAATGCACAGTAAAATATACATGGTGAAATCTTACCTATTTAAAAAAACATGTAATGCGATAAATTATATAACCTAGATCAGGCATAGGCAATGTCATGGCCCCCGGATCGCCGCCTTGTGCATCCGTGCCCGACCGGCACGACCGCACCAACTCACTGAGCTTACCTGCTCAGCGGCAAGCTGGGAACTGCTCCTCCATGCCGCTTCGTGAAATTCAAGATGGCGCCGACCATGCGGTCGCGTCCATCCATGGCTCCGCCCCCCAAAGTTATACGAACGTGCGCGTGACGTCACAACATCAACACACGCACACGTTCTTGTGTCAGAGGTCACCCTCTGACCAATCAGAGCCTAGAGAGGGATATTTAAATCCCTAATTCACCCCAGTACCTTGCCCTGTCTGGGTTTCCTGTTCCTGGTTTCCTGAGAGTGCGTTTTTCCCTGTGATATTGATATTCTGGTATTCTGATCTTGGCTGTTCCTGGTTATTCCGATTTCTGGTTCCCCTGACTGGGCTTTTTTAAACAGTATTATGTATTTCTGGCTTCCTTGACCTCGGCTTTCCCTTTGACCATTCTCTGTCTCTAACGTATTAGTCCGGCCATTCTGAGGTCCGGTTTACGTTCTGTCCTCTTATTACCTTTCTTTTTTCTATGTATTGGTTTACATAGTGTTGGACCACACTAGCAGTCGTGACATTATGACAGGGCCATGTATCCTGTGGAACTATGTAAACATATGATAGCCTGTGAGAACAGGGTGGAGGATATGGACCACAGGTTAGATCAGTTTGCCCAAGCGTTCCAGACCTTACTCCAGAGAACTGCTTATCTAGAGGCACCCCCGGTATCACCTGTAGCTCCACCACCTATACCTGCACCTGTAGTATATAAACCTCCATCCATAACCCTCGTTTTGGAGGTGATTCTAAGAATTCAAAGGTTTCCTTAACCAAATCGAAAATAATTTCGAGGCTTCCCGAGGTTCCTTCCCTACAGATAGATCAAAGATTGGCTATCTTATGAACCAATTAATGGGCAATGCCTTAACCTGGGCCAATCCCTTATGGGAGAGTGGAAATCCAGTTGCCCGTGATTATAATGAATTCCTAATGGCATTTAAAGCTACTTTTGAGCCAAAGGGAAGAGAGAAAAACGCTGCCAGAGCCTTAATGAGAATAAAACAAGGCACCCGCTCTGTAGCTGATTACGCCATATAGTTCAGGACATAAGCATCTGAGGTTGACTGGACCAATAGTGGTTTCGTGGCTGCTTTTTCTGAAGGTTTAGCGGAAAATATACAAGATGAGCCCGCAACCAGAGACCTTCCGGTTAATCTTAATGATTTTATTGCATACATGATTGACATTGACAACAGGCTCAGAGAGAGGGAGAAAAACAAACAGCGTACTAGACGAACAAACTTGTCTATAGCTCCTCGTTTCTCTAACCCAGTGACTGTTAGTCCTGCTCCACCTTCAGAAGCCGAACCCATGCAATTGGGCTTTGCCAAATTGACTGAGGCGGAAAGACAACACAGATGCAATGAGGGGTTGTGCCTATATTGTGGCTAGAAAGGACATCAGAGGCTTTCATGTCCGGTTCATCCGGAAAACTTGCACACCTAAGGCACGTTCGGGGACCAACCTTAGGTGTGATGTATATGTCCCCTAAATTGACTAAGAACCGCTTTCTTATAAAGATTACTCTGTCTTGTAAGAAAACTACTGTTCAGTGTGAGGCCATGATTGACTCTGGGGCAGCGGATAATTTCCTTGATAAGGAATTTTCTGCCAAACATCTTCTTCCTTTAAGGCAGAAAGACAGACCCATAGCAGTAGAGGCTATCGATGGGAGACCTCTTATTCATCCTCTCATCACACACGAAACAATGCCAATCACTGTCTCAGTAGGTGTCTTACATTCTGAAGAAATGGTTTTCCAAATTATATCTTTGTCAACATGCCCAATAATACTAAGTTTTCCTTGGCTCCAGAAACACAATCCATATTTAGATTGGGTTGAAGGAGAGATTGTAAGTTGGGGAGAGAGTTGCAGATGTCATTGTTTAAAACAGGTGCCAAAACGAATCAGTACCATCAATATACCTATAGCACCTCCCTTAACCACAGAAATCCCACCGCAGTACTTGGACTTAAAAGAAGTATTTAACAAGGTTCATTTGGAGGTATTACCTCCACATAGGCCCTACAACTGTGCCATTATTTTTTTACCTGGCACTATGCCCCCTAAAGGAGGAGTTTATGCACTTTCTCCTCAAGAAACCCTTTGTTTAGAAGAATACATAAAGGATGCTCTCAGAAAGGGTCACATAAGAAGATTCTCTTCACCTGCTGGGGCTGGGTTCTTCTTCGTTTCTAAAAAAGCAGGAGACCTACGCCCTTGTATCTATTATAGGGGTCTTAATAAAATTACGATTAAAAATGCCTATCCTATTTCCCTTATTTCTGAGCTATTTGATAGGTTGAGAGGTGCCCAAGTATTCACAAAACTCGATATAAGGAGCACATACAACCTGGTCAAAATTAAGGAAGGGCATGAATGGATGACCGCATTTAATACGAGAATGGGACATTATGAATACCTGGTTATGCCGTTTGGCCTATGCAACGCCCCAGCAGTATTTCAGGACTTTATTAACGATGTCCTTAGAGAATATCTACACATGTTCGTACTAATGTATCTAGACGATATTCTCATCTATTCCCCAGACCTAGAAACTCATCACGAACATGTGAGAATCATACTAAAAACCCTGTTAAAGAATGGCTTATACTGTAAGCTGGAAAAATGCCAGTTTGACCAGACTGAGATACAGTTTCTTGGCTATGTTATATCCCCTTCTCGTTTCAAAATGGACCCACACAAACTGGAAGCAGTCTTGCAATGGCCGTTACCCAAAGTCCTTAAAGCTGCACAACGCTTTATAGGTTTTGCAAATTATTACCGAAAGTTCATTAAGAGTTTCTCATCAGTAATCGCTCCTATTACCAACCTAACCAATAAAGGAGCAAATTGCAATTTATGGTCCAAAGAAGAAAAGGAGGCATTTGAGAGATTAAAATCTTTATTTGCTTCAGCACCTGTCCTGACGCACCCTGATCCGACCAAACCTTTTATTTTAGAAGTAGATGCGTCAGAGACAGGAGTAGGAGTCATTCTGTCTCAAAGAGAAAGTCCTGATGCGCCCTTACATCCCTGTGGCTTTTTCTCTCAAAAACTCGAAAACTACCACTTTATTTCGGGAGGGGAGGATTGTAGAGCGGGGATGCCCTCAAAGTCACAAGCGGCTAGTATAGGTTTTTCCCCCTTTCTTTTATATATATATAGTACCAAGCCAGTTTAGTTTACCTAGATCACTGGTTTGCAGCTGTCAGAGTGTGAGGCCAGACTGTACCGAGTCTACTACCATGTTGCTACTCTTGCTAATTAATCAAGTGAAACTTTCCTTCACCTTATCGCCGGCTCTGTTTCTTGTCATTGCTACTTTGTTTATTATTCCATTATACAGGCAGTGTATATCACATTGTAGCAACATTATGTTGTTGGTTCTGTATGTATACAATTTTTAGTTTTTTGCTTGTATATATTTATTTAGTTTTTTTTATCTATACCAATAAAAGTTTTATTTACTCTTGGGATGTATTTAGCATATATTTGGCTCATATTAGTTTTTCTGAGGTAGATATCTTCAACTGTATACTCCTTTTCCACACCCCTCGTTGTTCTTGTTTTTTTGTTAGTGATTATAAAATGCACCAAACAAAATTATAAACGCAACACTTTTGTTTTTGCCCCCATTTTTCATGAGCTGAACTCAAAGATCTAATACTTTTTCTATGTACACAAAAGGCCTATTTCTCTCAAATATTGTTCACAAATCTTTCTAAATCTGTGTTAGTGAGCAATTATCCTTTGCCGAGATAATCCATCCACCTCACAGGTGTGGCATATCAAGATGGTGATTAGACAGCATGATTGTAGCAAAGGTGTGCCTTAGGCTGGCCACAATAAAAGACCACTCTAAAATGTGCAGTTTTATCACACAGCACAATGCCACAGATGTCACAAGTTTTGAGGGAGCGTGAATTGGCATGCTGACTGCAGGAATGTCCACCAGAGCTCTTGCCTGTGCATTGAATGTTCATTTCTCTACCATAAAGGCGTTTCAGAGATTTAGCAGTACATCCAACCGGCCTCACAACCGCAGACCACGTGAAACCACAGCAGCCCAGGACCTCCACATCCAGCATCTTCATCTCCAAGATCATCTGAGACCAGCCACCTGGACAGCTGCTGCAACCAAAGAATTTGCATAACCAAATAATTTCTGCACAAACTGTCAGAAACCATCTCAGGGAAGCTCATCTGCATGAGATACCGTGACGAGATCCAGGAATTGTGTACAGATCCTTGCAATATGGGTCCGTGCAATATCATGCTGCAACATGAGGTGATGGTCGTGGATGAATGGCACAACAATGGGCCTCAGGATCTCGTCACGGTATCTTTTCATTCAAAATACTATCAATAAAATGCACTTGTGTTTGTTGTCCATAACATATGCCTGCCCATACCATAACCCCACCACCACCATGGGCCACTTGATCCACAAAGTTGACATCAGCAAACCGCTCAACCACACAACGCCATACACGCTGTCTGCCATCTGCCCTGTACAGTGAAAACCAGGATTCATCTGTGAATAGAACACCTCCCCAATGCAGATGAGCTTCCCTGCAATGGTTTCTGACAGTTTGGCAAAAATTATTTAGTTATGAAAATTCTTTGGTTGCAGCAGCTGTCCGGGTGGCTGGTCTCAGATGATCTTGGAGGTGAAGATGCTGGATGTGGAGGTCCTGGGCTGGTGTGGTAACTAGTGGTCTCCAGTTGTGAGGCCAGTTGGATGTATTGCCAAATTCTCTGAAACGCCTTTGGAAATGGCTTATGGTAGAAAAATGAACATTCAATTCACGGGCAATAGCTCTGGTGGACATTCCTGCAGTCAGCATGCCAATGCACGCCCCCTTCAAAACTTGTGACATCTGTGGCATTGTGCTGTGTGATAAAACTTCACATTTTAGAGTGGTCTTTTATTGTGGCCAGCCTAAGGCACACCTTTGCAATAATCATACTGTCTAATCAGCATCCTGATATGCCACACCTGTGATGTAGATGGATTATCTCGGCAAAGGATAATTGCTCACTAACACAGATTTAGATAGATTTGTGAACAATATTTGAGAGAAATAGGCCTTTTGTGTACATAGAAAAAGTCTTAGAACTTTGAGTTCAGCTCATGAAATATGGGGGCAAAAAACAAAAGTGTTGCGTTTATAATCTTGTTCAGTGTACAATGAAGCATGCTATAGATTGTAAATGTGTTGAACTGAGCAATATCGTTTTATAACTAAAGGAATATATGATTCTGCTTCTCTTTGTTAATACATATTCATTCATTTGAACCCTTCTCAAGCTTGACAGAACTTTTTCAGTTCAAATGGGCAGAATATGGGGTCAGACGCTCTAGAAGGATTTACGAGTTCAATGAAAAGTGCTTTGAAAGCTACTGAAAAACACATACAATTAGGAGGAATTAATTTTGTGTGAGTTTAGCTGTTGAGTCAAGTTTACAGTTAAATTTATTGAGTATTTGCAAACATAAAGAAGCCTATTCGGTGAATAGGCTTCTGTCACCTTAATATGCTGTTAATTGACTAAAACCAAACAGTAGCTGTAGGTACATATATATTGGATAGTTAAAGCAAACAGATTGACACAGGTCATAAATGGTAGCTCAAACTGTTCTAATGACATGTGTCTCTCATAAACAAATGAGAATATAAAGGTCCACCTGGCTAAACATTGTTTGATGTATATTGTTTGTGTTTCAATTTATCTTTGTTCGAAAGATAGCCTTACTTAAGTAGTGGGGAAAGTAATGGAAACCATGTTAAAGGATAGGATTGTTGAACATCTAAAAACACATGGATTTCAAGATCAGAGACAACATGGGTTTACTTCAGGGAGATCATGCCAAACTAATCTTGTTGATTTTTTTGATTGGGTAACTAAAGTAATAGATCAAGGTGGTGCAGTAGACATTGCTTACCTAGATTTCAGTAAGACTTTTGACACTGTTGCATATAGAAGGCTTATCAATAAACTGCAATCTTTAAGTTTGGATTCCAATATTGTTGAATGGGTAAGGCAGATGCTGAGTGACAGGCAACAGAGGGTTGTAGTCAATGGAGTATATTGGGCTTGTCACCAGTGGGGTACCTCAGGGATCTGTACTTGGACCCATTCTCTTTAATGTTTTTATTAGTGATATTGCAAAAGGCCTTGATGGTAACGTATGTCTTTTTGCTGATGATACCACGATATGTAACAGGGTTGATGTTCCAGGAGGAATAAGCCAAATGGCAAATGATTTAGGTAAACTAGAAAAATGGTCAGAGTTGTGGCAACTGACATTTAATGTGGATAAGTGCAAGATAATGCATCTAGGATGTAAAAACCCAAGGGCAGAGTCAGAATATTTAATAGAGTCCTAACCTCAACATCTGAGGAAAGGGATTTAGGGGTGATTATTTCTGATGACTTAAAGGTAGGCAGACAATGTAATAGAGCAGCAGGAAATGCTAGCAGAATGCTTGGTTGTATAGGGAGAGTTATTAGCAGTAGAAAGAGGCAAGTGCTCATACCATTGTACAGAACACTGGTGAGACCTCACTTGGAGTATTGTATGCAGAACTGGAGACCGTATCTTCAGAAGGATATTGATACTTTAGAGAGAGTTCAGAGAAGGGCTACTAAACTGGTTCATGGATTACAGGATAAAACTTACCAGGAAAGGTTAAAGGATCTTAACATGTATAGCTTGGAGGAAAGACGAGACAGGGGGGATATGATAGAAACATTTAAATACATAAAGGGAATCAACACAGTAAAGGAGGAGACTATATTTAAAAGAAGAAAAACTACCACAACAAGAGGACATAGTCTTAAATTAGAGGGACAAAGGTTTAAAAATAATATCAGGAAGTATTACTTTACTGAGAGGGTAGTGGATGCATGCAATAGCCTTCCAGCTGAAGTGGTAGAGGTTAACACAGTAAAGGAGTTTAAGCATGCGTGGGCTAGGCATAAGGCTATCCTAACTATAAGATAAGGCTAGGGACTAATGAAAGTATCCTAACTATCCTAACTATAAGATAAGGCTAGGGACTAATGAAAGTATTTAGAAAATTGGGCAGACTAGATGGGCCGAATGGTTCTTATCTGCCATCATATTCTATGTTTCTATGTTTCTATTTAAATTATGGTAGAAAGTTCGTACCTAAACTATTAAGAAAGATGATGTGTGCTATTTTTTATTTTCATGGAGTACTTCGAAGCAAAATAAATATAATACTCTTGTTTTGACTCCAAAAATTTGAAATTGGTGCTTTTCTGAAAAAATATAAAATTTCGATAAACTTTTCCCTTCTACTAAAATTTCGTCACTTTTTTGCTTTTGCAAAAAAAAAAACTGTGAAAATAGACTGTACTGTTACAAAAAAGCGAGTGAAATTTGAACTAAGTTAATCTCTTAAAAACAAAATGAAGGAACACAGGACCCAGGCATGAAAAATGTGTGCATGGGACTTGGTTCGGTGGGTGCCAGTGTTAGAAAAAATTAATATTTATTTGTATTAGATCCAAAATAATTATTACCTCTCCCTTCCCTGTAAATATCCCGCTCACACTTTTACCGATATAAAAACCGTTACCACCAGGACGATTTAAAATGCTTAGAGTACTCTAGCCACTTAAATACTACATCTTCTTTGGTTGATTTATTGAATAGATGGTGTTCTTTTTGTCTTCTAATGTAAAATATTGCTGTTACTAAGAAATGGCAATATTTACATTTTATCTGAAAACAACTCCAGTGGCTGTTAGACAGATAGTCTCTAAAAAACATGTTATTTTTAAAGACCCTTACTTTCAGTGCCATCACACACCGCATGATGATGCTGAATGCCACTAATACTTCTCACAGAGAAACCTTAAAGGGACACTTTAGTCAAAAAAACAACTACAGTTTATTGTATATGTTCTGGTGAGTAGAATCATTCCCTTT
Source organism: Pelobates cultripes (assembly GCA_933207985.1). Lineage (NCBI taxonomy): Eukaryota > Metazoa > Chordata > Amphibia > Anura > Pelobatidae > Pelobates > Pelobates cultripes. Next base: position 111,780,977 of record OW240921.1, read on the forward strand.
AGGCTTTTTGCAGTAAACACTGTCTTTTCAGAGAAAATGCTGTGTTTACATTACAGCCTAGTGATAACTCCACTGGCCACTTCTTGGATGGCTGCTAGAAGTGCTTCCTGTGGCAGTGCTGCACAGTGTGCCTGACATTCAGTGTCTCCACCCTCTGCATGGAGATACTTAACTTTCTTCATAGAAATGCATGGGCCAACAGAGAGATCCAAAGATCTAATTGATTGGCCTTGTACCCTCACGCAAAACTGAGGGCGTGTGTTTATATCCCAGATGAGTGCACACTCTGCCCCATTGTGGCTCTAGTGATCCTCAGTGACACAGAGCTCTGCAGACAGTGATATGAATTATTCATCAAGAAGAAAGAGCACTCACTGTGATCTGCACCCTCACAAGGTGAAGACTGCATGCTCTCCTAAAACATTCCAGGGATCTTTTTACAAAAAACCCATGCTACGATTTATGGGGAAAAATGCAACACTATCTCCATATGTATTTATAAGAATAGGGGGAGGGCAAGAACATTGTTAATGTGAGATGGGATCTGGGCATTCCATGGTACTTGGTATATAACATGTAGGAAAGGATTAGAGAAGGACAATATATGTCACAATAAAAATATAGTTGAGGGAGGTTTATTTATAAAATTCACTAATTTGGCAAATATTTTATAGCGTGTTTTACAGCGCTGGGAAGACAAAAGAATCTTTGTTGATTGTCCATTGGACCATTTATCATTTTTAAAAGTGGAGTGCCATAAAACAGGTCCCCCATTTAGGTACATGGAGCTGATTGATTCCCAAATGAATCAATGTAACCAAGCCATATCTAGAGAGTGAGGGAAAGAGAGTGTAGGCAATACCACTATCCCAGCTGCTCTATAACCTCACACTGCCCCCCGTTGTGTGATGGAAAATAAGGGACCATATTGCCTGGACCCCACAGTTAAAAGGGTGTCTTTGGGCATTGCTTCTTTTATTGCTTGTTTTATTTCATGTTGTTTACAATAAATTTACCTTGACTGCTTGAAACATTATGCAGATTTTTTTTTGTCATTTGCCTACAAAAAGAAAACAAAAACAAAACAAAACAAAAGAAAAACAAAAACAAAAAAATAATTCTCTGTTCCAGGTTTGTTGAAATGTGGGCATTGATTTTATATTGTTGGATACACTTTTTAGATTATTTAATATTTTGATATAAACTATTAAAAAAAATGTTTAAATCTTCAATTATAAAACATATAATATTATATGTGGAAAATGTATCCATATATCAAAAATATTACCTACTTTTTTGTAATATTAAATCATTTGGAAAAGTCTAATTTTTCTCTCACTTCTTCTTGATAACAATAACAAAATTCTGCCTGTTTCTTGCATTCTTCATATTTGCTACAATGAAGAAACATTATTTTAAAAATGCTGCCATTTTTTTACTATTTGAACGTGTTTTTGTTTAGTTTTGCATATTTTGCCACTTGTATGCTTTCTGTTGGCATTTTCTAAATCTCAAGATATTTTAACATTTATCGGAACATTTTGTCATATAAATATATCTTTTCATATTGTTCAAGATATTAAAAATATGCATTTTTAAAAGCAATATCCTAGAGATTACCAGTCGGTTTTAAATATTGTTTCAACATTTTATCCCCAAAATTATAATGTCTGCATTCGAATTGGCATCTGGCAAGTGCCATGCAAATATCTGAAGGCAAATTAGATGTGCTAGTTACACATCAGTGAATACAACTACTATTCTTCTGCTTACCTAATGTTGTGTACTCTGAATATTCCACAGTAAACACACAATAGTTCCCATTCTATGTCTCTATTTATAAACTCCTCATACGCGGCAGTAGATAAGGAAGGATAAGCATCATTAACATTCTTATTTATCCTCTTCCAGTGAGGGCAAATCACCCAGAGACTCCAGATGTATTCAGAGAGTTGATCAATGAGCCCACAGAGTAATTTCACCTGCATGTTCTCAAGAAAATATTTTCAAGGAATCACTGAACAAAAATACAATTGATTAATGTAGCTTTTTTTTAAAAAAAATTATGAAACTTGTTCTTTAATTTAGTGTACACATGTTTTGCCTCGTTTGCAAAATTTTCCCTTATGAGCAGTTTTATCTACCAACTTTATTCATGTAGCAATGGCTCATATGCCAATCAGGCAGCCAATCGTGTAACTTCCTGGTTTGATTAGCTCAGTGACACTAAACTAAAGAGGCAGCAATTGCTCAGAGGACGTGCCTTGCAGAGACTTCTCATTGAGCTGCATTGGAAAGTCTTTGATTGGACAAACTCAGAAGATCTGGGCGTGGTTAGGAGGGGGGGACTTATAGAGGGTTTAAGTTAAGAAATTTGCAGCTTTTGCAAGCTGTTTTTGGATATACCCCCAATGAAAATTTTTATCATTTTTTTTTGTTTTGAACCTTTAATGACTGAAATGGAAACAATTGATTTTATGACAAACTAGCAATCTCTTTAATCCTAAAATGATTTTAATGGCACCTAACCTGAACCCACAAACTCTTATTTCTATAAGTAAGCATTAACCTTGATTTAATAATTTTGATTATACTTTTAAAATGTTTTTTTTTCACATTAAAAACAGAATGTGTTGACCAATGAATTTGCTTTAATGTCAAACAAGGACTTGAAATGCTAAAAATTTTTTTACTAGTGTGAAATGTGTAATTGACAACATATAACCATATTCAAAACCAAAAGTTACTCCAAGCACCGTGACCACTTCAGTGATCTGATGTGGTCATGGTGCCTGCAGAATGTATGCACACTGTTTCCCTATGAAAAGCTGCACATGCAGAGTTTAACCCCTCTGCTGCCTAAGGTGTAACTTCACCTCCAGCAGCATCATTGAGGTGTCATCGGCAAGCCTGGAACTAGAGTTCTGGACTGGCTAATGTCAATTTTGTACAACTTTCATTGCACAGAATGTCAGTGATTTGCTGAGAGCAGTTATAATTGTGATAGCTGCATCTTTGGACTACCAGGGGACATCGGAGTCTGGTGAGGAACCAGATAAGGGGGAAAACTGTTGCTAAATGGATAGCCACATTACTGAGAAACTGGGCCTGGGTACTCCTGTTATCATAAACGCTAGAGCCCACTGATAATTGAAGTAACTTTTTAAACTTAGATCAGATTCCTTTTCCCCTACCCTGTTCTTCCATGGTAATAATGTATAAGAATGAAAGGTACAATTGTGCCAATTAAGGGTGCATCTGGGTGCGATTGTCAATTTTTTAGACTACTGCAGGGAAGCTAATTGCTTGTCTTGCTGTGACTCCGTGGGTTAATGACAGGTGAATTTCACTTTCAGACTTGCACTTTTAAAAAGAGACAGAAGCTCAATCTGTTTGTCCTTTGATGGTTTATGCAAAGCAATGGATTACCTTCCACCGAAGCTCGCATGGTAGTTGGGATCTAAGCTCTAAAAAAAACAACCACTTCTATTATGTGTGAGTAAACAATTTAATGTTGGACACAATCCTTAGCCGATCCTTTACCTGTTCTCTCTCTATAGAAAAAGAAATGCCCCCAGGATGTGCTTTTGCGCACAAGATAAGTATTGTTAAGTCTGTTTTTGAAGCTAGGTAAAGAAAATCCATTCATAATAGAACATTCAACAAATATTCTAGATGATAAACAAGTCAAACACTACAAGGGAGTTCCACTAACAGGTGAAAGACAGAATATGTTTTTCATTACTAGTAACACCTATATTACCCCATTTAGCAACTTTCAAGCTGTTTAATGCTCTTTAAATAGAAGTCAAACAATTCTCAAGCTTTTCAGCAGTAAACAAATGTGACTAAATTTTTTTTAATTTATCCTTATAACAGACACTAAAGAATAGAAATTTGCTGAAACAACTATTTTATTTAATTGTTGGTCCCAGAAATGTTTTATGTAGTTTTTTTTAACCAATTTTTTTATTAATACAGGGACTTCCAGTACATGTTAACTCTTCTTGTGTTATGGAATCTTAAAGACTATAAAGCTCCCTGGCGCAGTTTACTTTTAAATGCTGTACTATTACACCAAGAGCGATTCCGTAGATTAATTTAACTACGGTATGTGGTCCAAGAATCATATCTGTCCTGGACTCCTTGTGTTGAGTTTCAGTGATGCTATCTTACTCTTCCAATGATTAGAGGTGTCTTGATTAAGACTAACAATTTTAGTCAAATATTAGTAGACTAAAATGTTTGAGATTTAGTCGACTAAAACTAGACTAAAACTAAAACAATTTAGATGACTAAAACCAGGAATCAATAAACCAAACAGGGTCTTGGAAAACCAAAGAAGTGGAAACCACGACAGGGCAAGGAAAAAATAAAGAAATTGGCTTATATAGCCCTTCCCATTAATTCATTGGTGGACAGGGGTCACCTGACTCCAGAACATGCATGTGCACTCTTTGTGTGGCGTCTGCATGACCTCTAACCCTGCTGGAGGCAGGGCTATATTTTGTACTGCTTTAATAGTGGCCAGCATCCATAGAAAAGCCGCGCTCGCTGGGGATGGATGCGCCAGCGGATCTGGCCGTGATCCGCTGCAACATAGGTAAGTTTGGTTTATTTTCTAAGTGAACTGCACTGATCCACCAAACTTAGTGTGATTTATTCAGATCCCAAAGACTAAATTTGCCCTCCTTTAAACCTGGATTGGTCTTTGTCAAGCCTAACTGAAGACATAGAATAGTCAATACATTGTTAAACACAGATCTGCATACCAGTCAAGCCATAAGACTTGCTTTTCCCGCAGAAATCTCAAATTTGCAGTGATGTTACTACTGCAAAGGATTCTGGGTGGGCATTTTTTTATTTTAATAGTGAAATATCAAAAATATATCAAATATAAAAAAATCTATATATTTAAAAAAATCTCAAAAAAATGACAACCTTAAAAAATATTTCTTACAATAGTAAATTATTTCAAAGTTTATCCAAAACTATTAAATAATTTGAAAAGCTTATCCCAAAAAATATTAAATCAAGACCAAAAGTTAGAGAAAGCAATACAAAATAATGGTTGTATTTTTGAGTTATACTATAGTAAAACTGGCATATATACACAACTCTACTGTTGACATATTGTTGACAAAGCAATATTTAAGGGAGTAAATTACAGAGCAGCAGTTGATTTCATGTTGGTTTGGCCAGTCAATACACCATTTTAGAAAATGTAGATATTCTTCACTAACAAATCTAGTTCTGCTTCCTCCATTTCCTTAATTTTCTTTTCCTGACAGTCTTGTATTTGCAAAAATACACTTTTGGTTTTGCTAAGCTGTATTTGTCAGCTCTGAGTCCCCTACATTCTTTTCCAGGATTGTGGTACTCAACGGGTTAACCTTTTCTTTTCATTTTATTATTACCCTTTACCCATTCAAACATTTGACTAAATCAACATGCATGTATTTATCTGCTTTTGACAAAATAAAAACTCGACCATCAAGGTTAAGGGGCCTGGCGGTATTCACCCTCGAGTACGTAAGGAACTAAGTGTGGAAATAAGTAAACCTCTGTTTTTAAACTTTTAAGATTCCTTTCTTTCAGGAATTGTTCTGGAGGATTGGAGGGAGGCAAATGTGGTTCCTATATTAAAAAAGGGTTCAAAATCCTTGCCTAGAAATTATAGACCTGCGAGCTTAAAGGACCACTCTAGGCACCCAGACCACTTCAGCTTAATGAAGTGGTCTGGGTGCCTGGTCCAGCTAGGGTTAACCCATTTTTTTTTCATAAACATAGCAGTTTCGTAGAAACTGCTATGTTTATGAATAGGTTAAGCCTTCCCCCTAATCCTCTAGTGGCTGTCTCATTGACAGCCACTAGAGGCACTTGCGTGCTTCTCACTGTGATTTTCACAGTGAGGGCACGCCAGCATCCATAGGAAAGCATTATGAATGCTTTCCTATGTGACCGGCTGAATGCGCACGCAGCTCTTGCCGCGCGTGCGCATTCAGCCCAGGAGGAGGAATGGAGGAGGATCGGAGGAGGAGAGCTCCCCGCCCAGCGCTGGAAAAAGGTAAGTTTAACCCCTTTTCCCCTTTCCAGAGCCGGGCGGGAGTGGGTCCCTGAGGGTGGGGGCACCCTCAGGGCACTATAGTGCCAGGAAAACGAGTATGTTTTCCTGGCACTATAGTGGTCCTTTAACTAATGTGGCTGGGAAGGTATTTTAAATGTTATTAAGGGATAATATTCAGGAATTCAGTGAGAAGAACATTGGTATTATCAAAAATCAGCATGGTTTTATGAAGCACCGGTAATGTCAGACTAATTGAATTTTTAATTCTGCAAAGGAGTAAGTAGAAGTATAGATCAGGGTGTTGCAGTGGATGTGATCTACTTGGATTTTGCCAAGGTGTTTCATGCAGTTTCACAAAATAGATTAGTGTTCAAACTCAAAGAAATCGATCTAGATTAAAATTCTTGTTCTTGGGTAGAACATTGGCTTAAAATACAGTACAGAGAGTTTTAATTAATGGTACGTTTCAAGCTGACGGAATCAGGGCCGGATTAACATAGCGGCTGATGGAGCTGCAGCTCCAGGCCCAGGCCCATGGAATAGGCCCATTTGTTTTTTTTTACACACTACTCTTAGGTTTGCCACCTGACTGGTATTTTAAGGCACAGCCTGTATTTGAGGCTGCCTGGCCATGATGGTATTGCAGTAATACCGGTAATACAAATGCAAATATTTTTCTCAGTATAAACAGAGATTACTCTGCAATACCAGCACTGGCCAGTAGGGGTCACTGTGTATGGAGAGAGGCAGGGATAGGAAGTTACAGCATATCCCTTCCTGCCTCTCTCTACTCACTGATAGGCAGGGGAGAAGCTACACAGCACAGAGAGTTCAGACAGCAGTTCACAGCCTGCAGAGACAGACTACAGCTCAGGGAAGTGAGGGATGAGGGGAAAGGCATCAGGGAGACACGGGGACATTGAGACACTAGGGGACACATGGTGACACTGAGACACTAGGGGATACTGGGAGACGTGGGGACACTGAGACACATGGGGACACTGAGAGACATGGGGACACTGAGACACATGGGGACGCTGTGAGACATAGGTAGACACATTGGGACACGGAGACACTAGGGACACAGTGTCCCCATGCCTCCCAGCCAGTGTCCCTAGTGTCTCAGTGTCCCCATGGTTCCCAGTGTCCCCATGGCTCCCAGTGTCCCCAAATGTCTGTGTCCCCATGTCTCCCATTGTCCCCATATGTCTGTGTCCACATGTCTCCCAGCCAGTGTCTGTCTCCCCATGGCTCCCAGTGTCCCTATGTCTCCCAGCCAGTGTCCCCATGTCTCCCAGTGTCTGTGTCCCCATGTCTCCCAGTGTCTGCGTCCCCATGTCTCTGTGTCCCTAGTTTCTGTGACCCCATTTCTCCCAGTGACCCCAAATGTCTGTGTCCCCATTTCTCCATGTCTCTCAGTGTCCCCATGTCTGTATCCACAAGTGCCCTCATGTTTCCCAGTCTCCCCAAGTGTCTCAGTGCCCCCATGTCTCTCAGTCCCATGTCTCTGTGTCCCCATGTCTCTGTGTCCCCTAGTATCCTAGTGACACGGGACACACTAAGACTTGGGGACACTGGGAGAGATGGGAACACAGGCACTGGGCGACATGGGGACACTGACACTGTGATGCATAGGGACACTGATGCCAGGCTGGCCTTCCAATTCTTTGGACAAACATACCCCCTTTTTGGGCATGTTTGCCCCTTTTGGCAGTTCTGGTCATGTGATTCGCATCTGTGGCCTACTCTTTTACCCCGCCCATTGGCTTCCTGCTTCACTGAACACTGCTGTTGGTATGGATTTATTGAAAGATGAAAGCATAAATTAGATAAAGAGATTAGCATAGAGTATGTGTTTTCTTATAGCTGAATCCTTTGAGTTTCCCTCAAACACCAACTCCACCAGATATATAACGCTTGAGAGGTATGACTGTTTTAGGGTTTTTGGTTGATAAGATTTTGTAATTAGGCCCCATCATAATTGTCAGCACCAGGCCTACTGGGCTCTTAATCCGGCCCTGGACGGAAGTGGTAAGTGGTATCTTTCAGGGTTGGGACCACTTCTAGTTAACATATTTATACATTATCTTGAAATAAGCATTGAAAGTCATGTTTCAGTGTTTGCTGATGACAAAAAACATTGTAAAGTAATTCAATGTGAGCAGGATATTACTTTGCTGCAGAGGGATTTAGACAGACTGGAGAACTGGGCATTCAAATGGCAGATTAAATTTAATGTAGAAAAATGCAAAGTTATGCAATTTGGGGTAAAGAATGCAAAAGAAACTTACACCCTACATTGTAGTGAATTAGAGATAGTAACACATGAGAAGGATTTGGGAATTTCTATAGACAACAAACTAGGTAACATTTTGCAATGTCAATCGGCAGTTGTTAAGGCCAGTAAGGTTTTGTCATGCAGAAAAAGCATTTTTCGGGATGAAAATATAATTTTGCCTCCTTATAAATAACTGGTAATACCACTGTAACGGACCGTTTCAGCAGACAAGGGATAAAAACCGGTTAGACGATAATCCCCTTTTAGAGACAGGCACAGCTACTGTAGAATCACCAAAACTCACGAATTGAATACAAGTGAATGCTCCAAACACTCGAACTGCATACAAGGGAATGCTCCAAACACTCGAACTGGAACCTCACGAATAGCTGCTAGCAGACGAACAGGAAAAGCACCCAAGCGGCTTACACTCCTGGCAATCACTCTCTATCAGCATACAGTAAATCCCCCCAAAGACGAGACACGGCTCCGTGTTGAGGGTCAAGCAGTGGTCTGTTTAATGAGGGCTACCTGCCCAGTATTTATGCAGGTCTCCCACCTGGTGGACACTTCCCTAGGGGACCAGATGGAAGACTGTAACAAAAGACAGACATGTACCAATTACAGACATACAGAAGTAAAACATCCCCACAATGCATCCTGGCTTCCTCCCCTCTGCCCTGGAGAAGTAATTAAATTATCTCCCAGGACAAAGGCAAAACTCCATTACACACGTGGGGACACAAAGACAGACTATCACTTTAAAATACATAATGGGACAAATGGTACAGTAAATATATATATGTAACATATCCCCAGATAGCTCAGGTCTGAGTGCACATTATTAGGTGAATGGCACTCAGTTTAATTGCCATGGAGCCAAAGTCTTTAATTCCACGAACAGGCTCCATGGCATGGCTATCTGGGTTAAAACATTCCTCCAACATAAAATACCGAATTTACATGCATTCGTTAAATCTGTACGAATTAGAACCAGGGGTTGGAGGTTTAGCGGTGCCTGCACGTAAAAGTGTCCGGGTTTGGTGCAGGAAAGCCGGGCAGAAAAGCGCTGGCTGCCCGGGGAGGTCCAGAACACCACCATCGTGTGGCGGCTAAGTGTAACCGCGACCACCCAGTAACAATCAATTAAGCTGCGGTTAACCGCAGCTACTGGGTGGTCGATTGCGGCACACGCTCGTTAAGCCGCGGTTAACCGCGGCTTCAGGGAGGTAAATGGAGGGCGCACTCCAGTTTCTGGGTGGCCAATTAAGGTCGCCGGCCGGCTTCCCACAGCTCTGGGGAGGGTGAAAAGAAACTGTTTGTTCGGTAGATGGAATCTACCGAACGGCTGTGCAGAAAGGGAGAAATAAATCCTTCTGCACAGTAAAATTAACCCTTTAGCTGCCGGTCCATAATCCAAAGGCAGCAGGTGGGCAACCAGGCTCCTCCAATGCAATGTGGTGAGATTGGTCTCGTCACAACCACATTTTGGGCACTTGTTCTAAAGACAGGGCCGGCGCCACCATTAGGCCAATTAGGCAGTGGCCTAGGGCGCCCTATGTGAGGGGTGCTTGCAGAGGCTGTAATAAATTTGAATGTGCTGGCTGTGTTCAGTTACGGAGAGCAATCAAAGAAACTACGCCCTCTGTGCCTGCCCTTCGCTGCTCTTGACCTCCTTGTAGGCATCTAACTCCTCCTTTCTCCACACCAGACATTTTAACCCCGCCCCTAGCCTGCATTTGCCCCTCTTGCCAAGACCCTTCCTCTCACATCCAATCCTTTGAAGAGGATGTCAGGAAAAAGCAGGTACCACACTGAATAAGCTGATTTCAGTGCCCCAGCTCCCGCCTGAGTATGTGAGGGAGGGCAGCTTGCTTTGTGCCTGTAGTAGGTAGTGTGTGTCTGTTAGACAGTGTGTGTGTGTGTGCGCGTGTGTGTGTGTATTAGGTAATGTGTGTCTATTAGACTGTGTGTGTGTGTGTCTTCTGAGACAGTGTGTGTATGTATTAGTTGGTGTGTGTCTATTAGACAGTGTGTGTATTAGGTAGTGTGTATCTATTAGACAGTGCATGTGTATTAGGTAGTGTGTGTCTATTAGAAAGTGTATGTGTATTAGGTAGTGTGTGTCTATTAGACATTGTGTGTGTGTGGGTGTGTATTAGGTAGTGTGTGTCTATTAGATAGTGTGTGTGTATTAGGTAGTGTGTCTATTAGACAGTTTGTGAGTGTGAGTGTATGTATTAAGCAGTGTGTGTCTGTTCGTGTATGTAATCATCAAATATTTCAATGTATGTATTAGGCAGTGTGTGAGTATAAGGGATGTGGAATTTATATTTTCTGTCACCTGGCACATACAATTCCGGACATCAAGTAGGAAGTTTTTTTTAAAATTCTTTTAGGGCTGCCTTGGTGCTAGGCAGTGAGTGTATCTCTGGCAAGCAGGGAGTTGGTGCCAGGCCGGGAGTGTATCTCTGGCAGGCATGCCAGGACAACTTAACTGTACCTAGTTGCTGCTCGCAGAGAGATGTGAGGAGCAGTAGCATCCAACCACTACTCAGCATGATGTCATATCCTGGTGATGTAGAATTATTAAAATCTTTATTAGAACCTGTATTGAATTATTGTACTAACTCCATTTTGTTCACCTTACATGACAGAATTTCCTGACAGTATTCAGTATAATGAATAAGAGATTGTATTTTCTCTCTCTAAGGACATAACTAGCCCCGGAGTTAGCGGATCTCCGTTGACTTGCAACATAGTATAATCCAAGGCCAGGAGAACAGTGACAAAATGAAATGTTCTATTCATAAAAGAACCTTGGAACAGACCACGAGACTGACATCACTAACTACGTAAAATGACGCCCAAGCCCCCCTTTCCACCGAGTAAGCCTCGTGCTAAAGAGCAATGGCGACGACATCCTATGATGGGAGGGTGCCTCACTAGTCACTCAAATCTCTGAGCCAATTAATAATATTAATGGGTGGACACTGACATAGCCACTTAACATTTAACCCAATTAATGATGTTTATTTGTTATTATCTGATATTCACATTGCGTGCCCACTTTTTAACTAGATGCTAATAAATTTCCTGAAGTGTTTTTAACCTGAACTGCATGTGTCAGTGTGAACTTACTTCTGCGTATACGCAATTTATTCATCTCAGATTTGGACAGGAACAGATAGACTTTTAAACATTTTTGTTTATTTCTAAATTAATCTACATCAATCTGGCGTCCATCCAACGTGGGGCATCGGGCTATGGCCTCCGCCGGTAAGCCGCCCTAAGGAAGACGCTGTTGGACGGAGGAATCAGGGGGGAAGGAAGAGAGACTGATCACCTCTGAGTACACGGTAGAGACTTCTGCAGGAGCCACCGGTATGTTCCAGCCCCTTTGATTGACCCGTCCACGTGTCTGTGACTGCTTCCCGGGAGGGCATCAAAGACAGGTAATATCTTGCCCGGTGTCTTGTTACCCATTTGTTTACCTTCATTTAGTCTATCTGTTGCCTGGGTGTGCTCTGGCAATGTTGTTAGCCTTTTATTATTTTTCTCTAGGGAAAGCATAGGGCCAGTTAACAGTTGTTGTACATGTGCTATTTGCAGCCTCCATTGCATTTCTACTTAATTCTGATTTCTGATGTATCCTCCACTGCTATATACCCACGCCTCCATTCGGAGACCTGTCTGCTCCCTTACCTGCCCACCCCTGCCTACTCCTACTCCTCCTCCTACTCCACCTTCTCCTCCTTCTACTTCTCTCTCCTCCTCCTTCTCCTCCTCTTTCTCCTCTCCTCTACTCCACCTTCTCCTCCTCCTACTCCTCCCTCTACCTCACCTTCCACTCCTCCTATTCCTCCCTCCCACTCCACCTTCCCCTCCTCCTACTCCACCTTCTCCTCCTCCTACTCCTCCCTCCTCCTCTTATTCAATCCTACTCCTCCTATTCCTCCTTCTACTCCACCTTCTCTTCCCTCTACTCCACCTTCTCCTCCTCCTACTCCTCCCTCTACTTCACCTTCTACTCCACCTTCTCCTCCCTCTACTCCACCTTCTCCTCCTCCTACTCCTCCTCCTACTCCACCTTCTCCTCCTTCTGCTTCTCTCTCCTCCTCCTTCTCCTCCTCTTTCTCCTCTCCTCTACTCCACCTTCTCCTCCTCCTACTCCTCCCTCTACTTCACCTTCCACTCCTCCTATTCCTCCCTCCCACTCCACCTTCCCCTCCTCCTACTCCACCTTCTCCTTCTCCTACTCCTCCCTCCTCCTCTTATTCAATCCTACTCCTCCTATTCCTCCTTCTACTCCACCTTCTCCTCCCTCTACTCCACCTTCTCCTCCTCCTACTCCTCCCTCTACTTCACTTTCGACTCCTCCTACTCCTCCCTCCTACTCCACCTTCTCCTCCTCCTACTCCTCTCTCTACTCTACCTTGTCCCCTACCTGACAACATTATATTTTGAAAAAAAAACAAAAAAAAAAAAAAAAGTTGCTCTGGCCCCTCTTCCGCCACTTCCCAGGGGGGAATACCACACTAAAAAAAAAATTATTATTCATACTGTTTTGGGCACTCTCAAGGAAATCGTGCGGTCCTGACCCAGATTCCCATGGAAATAAGAAACCTGTATCATCACTGGGAGGTGGCTGCCCCTCATGTTTTCTTCACTAAGTCCCCAGAAATCTCATAAAAGGAACCTGACTCAATAAAACATGAAACACCAAAAAAATCGATATCAGCTCTCTACAGAGGGGGGGGCAGCAAGAGAACTGTAAATGGAAAGACAAATACCCTCAATCACACACAGAAATAGGTGAGGATATCTCTTCTACTACTCCTCATGGTTGCTTTGAACAGATGAAAGAAGAAATAAGACACCTCTCAACAAGGCATGCAGTAGCTTTGCCAGATCCTGACTCCACTCTGTTTGCGGATGAAGAGGAAAGGTAACATACTGGATTTGCTGTTGCTACAGAAGATCAGGTACGTCAAGCATCTTTACTTTCCTCACCCACATCTGCTCAAGACACCAAATTGACAGCCTTCTCAGTGGCATGCAAATTGTTTGTTTCTGAAAGACAAGGCCATGCAACAGGAGTGCTCACTCAGGCCCATGGTCCTGGAGGCCGCCAAGGGCCTATTGGATTTTTCTCCTGCCAACTGGATATTGTGGCCAGAGGACGTCCCTCTTGCCCTCGGGCCGTCTTTGCTGCCAGAGAGCTCATTGAAAGAACTGGAGATCTTGTCCTTGGCCACCCCCTGGTTGTCTTGGCCCCCCATGACATTTCTGCCATAGTCAACCAGGTCCAACTTAAGCATGTTACTCCTGCTAGGCATCTTCGCATTCAATGTCATCTTTTGTTGCCTGACAACATTACCCTCCAAAGATGTCAAGTTCTCAATCCGTCCACTCTTCTGCCACTCCCTGAGGGGGGTGTATACTACGGATTCATCATGGACGAAACTTATGTTTTTCTTCTCACTGGCACCATCAAGAAGGAAATGCATCCCAACCTATCCTTACATGATGGACAAGCACTCCTTCATGACGGAGCAGGATATGCCTTCTGTACCATGTGGTACAAATCAAACATCACTCCTGAAACCTGCTATGAAGATGAACTCTATCATTTGGTCGAAGTAAAACTCACTGCACAAGACTTCTACTGTGATTCTGAAGGCAACAGTATGGTCTTGATTCATCTACCTCCGGAACTCAAGCATTTGTACCGTCATTGGGACAGTGCCATTCCACATGTCCCTGTGACCAAGTTGAAAACAATATCATGGAATGATCTTGGGCCTATGGCAAAAGCATGGGCCACTATGGACGAATTACAGCTACAGGAAAATGGTGTTGTCAAATATCCAACAACTGACCACCTAAAAGCATGGCCACGTCATTTCCTGGAGAATGAGTTCCAAGATTTAACCATAGTGAATGACTACGACCTAGATACACCTCATGACTGTTTTGAACAGATGAAAATGGAAACAACACATCTACCAACTGTGCATGAAGACCCATTGGTAGATCCTGATCTCACCCTGTTTGTGGACGGCTCAAGATATGCTGATGAAGAAGGAAGATACCATACAGGATATGCCGTAACCACAACAGATGAAATTGTCAAATCATCATCTTTACCATCAACTATGTCTGCACAAGAAGCTGAATTGCAAGCCCTGACTTCAGCATGCAAGATCTCTGAAGGAAAGCGCGCCAATATCTACACGGATTCAAGATATGCACTGGGCGTGGCTCACGACTTCGGATTAATTTGGAAAACAAGAGGATTTCTTACCACCGCCGGTACACCAATCAAGCACGGTTCCGCAATCAAGGAGCTGATGGACGCCCTCCTACTCCCAGAAGAAGTGGCTATTTTGAAGATAAAAGCACATGGGAAGTTGGACTCAGATGAAGCAAGGGGCAACCATCTAGCTGATCAGGCTGCAAAACAAGCTGCAAAAGAACCACAGGAAGTGGAAAGAAGAGTGTCCGGAAATGAAGAAACTCCCATATTTACTCTGCAGACTCTTCCAACTGACCTAAAAATCCTGCGGGAACAACAGGCTACAGTTGCCCCTGAAGAAATACAGAAGTGGAAACAGAAAGGGGCAGTTCTGAAGGATGGAGTGTACTCCAACAACCTCAAGTTCTGCCTCCCTAAGAATTTGTACCCAGCAGTCGTACAATGGGCACACGGACCTGCACATTTATCAAAGGATCTAATGAATGCTCTTGTACAAAAATACTACCTCATTGTCCCTATATGAGATTCTATTTGGGACTGCACCTAGGCTAGGTTGCTATTTTCCCCAACAACTACAACTTCAAACTGATGTCTTAGTAGATTATGTAACTGAACTCGCAAACGCCTTAAACAAAATCCATGCCCAAGTTTTCTCTTCAATTCCAGATCCTGATTCTGACACAGGCAACCACAGTCTGCTCCCCGGTGACTGGGTTCTGGTCAAGAAATTTGTGCGAAAACACACCCTGGAACCAAGATTTGACGGACCGTTCCAAGTTCTCCTGATCTCCCCTACCTCTGTCAAATTGGCCGGAAGGCCTAACTGGATCCACGCTTCCCATTGCAAGAAGACACCTGCCCCAGAGGAAGCTAACTCTATGCAACCATGTGCCTCTGGTACATTATCTCCTTAGTTGGCCTCCTTAAAGCCCAGCAGGTGGCCATCACCAAAGATGCTAGTGGGTACACCTTCTGGTATAATTCATCATGTACCCGTGTGGCTACTTATACTTTTGACTACTGTGACATCGTAGAATGCCCATTCCCCACGTCACAGATTCAGAATATCTATAGAGATATCCCTCATTCAAAAGACCCCTATGTTTGTGTAGTTGACAAACAATGGGGGCACAACTGTAACCATTGGGGGGCGGCGGGATGGAATGCCGGGCCTGCCTGGGGTTACAAACCAAAAAGTGTCTTATCTAAAATTGATGATCACGGTAGGTCCCTCCTCCAGAGAATGACTCTGAGAAAGCCCGGAGGAGGCATACCTATGAAATTAATCTTAAACATTGAGCATCCCAGCCCAACGGATGCAGACCAGTATGTAATGGGAATGTACTGGAAGAAGGGTTCCTATAATAAATTAGGACATTTCCACCTTAAAGATATGTGCCACTCTCCTGAGTGGAAAGGGACCACCCACATGGTCTCAAATCCGTTGAAACCACACATCCAATCTTTTAAAGACATGATGGCCATTGCAAATCCAACATTTGAAGATACCATGGCCGCTGAAACAGGTTTCAATGATGTTAATCTATGGTTAGAATGGATGAAATATAATGCCAACAAACATAACAGAACCGCATGCTATGTGTGTGGTGGTGCCCGGCCGCACCTGGGCACTGTGCCTTTAACTTTGCCAGTAGATATAGAAGAATGTGTTCTGAGTCTTTTTGCCTATCACTACAATTTCAATAGGTCCATATGTAAAGCATGGACAGTAGAGTATCCTCTTCTAGTCAAAGATTGCAAACCCCCAGATGGTGTTACCGTCTATAAAGGTAATTATACCTGTTATGCTAATTATGATGGAATTGGTAAATTTGTGGGTAACTTCTCTAAAGGTTATTGTGCCACCTACAGAACTGTCTCTATGAACCTCCTACAATTCCACACTAGATCATTGGGGGATATTTACTGGTTGTGTGGGGATCTACAGCTGAGATCAAGAATGGATAAAGAATGGTGGGGGGAGTGTACTCTGGCTAAAGCAATCATGCCCATACATATTATCTCTGACACACACCCCGATACTCATGAGTCCAAACACTCACCAACCAAGGTAAAGCGTGAAGCCCCAGTAAAAGGCAGTTTTGACCCTCATATTTACATTGATGCCATTGGGGTACCTAGGGGGGTGCCCAATGAGTTTAAAACCAGGGATGAAGTTGCTGCAGGATTTGAATCACTTTTTACCATAGTCACTGCAAACAAGAATTTAAATTGGATAAATTACATCTACTACAACCAACAACAGTTTGTTAATTACACCAGGGATGCCCTTCAGGGTTTGGCCGAACAGTTGCAGGCTACGTCCCAAATGTCATTCCAAAATAGAATGGCTTTAGATATGATTCTAGCCGAAAAAGGAGGGGTATGTAAAATTCTGCCTGACACCATGACATGTTGTACTTACATCCCAGAAAACACAGGCCCCAATGGTAAAGTAACCTTAGCTATAGGAAAATTGAAAGAGCTCTCTGAGGAGCTAAAGAGGAACTCTGGGATAAAAGATCCCTGGGAGAGATGGTTTGGTTGGATGACAGGATGGCAAAAAGCTTTGATGCATATTGGTATAGCAATACTAATTTTCCTTTTTATCTTTGCTCTTCTCGTTTGTTGTGTCCTCCCTTGTCTGAGAAAGCTCCTCTTGAAGACTGTAGACCAAGCGGCACCCACTTACGCACACCTCACAGTTGATGACCAAGATTTCCAAAAAGTCAACTCGCCCTGTATACCGCTACAATCTATCCCGTTTATTGATAAAGTGCAAGAGTTCTAGGAAGGGACCAGCTTAGGGACAGCATCTGTCTGTCTGGGAAGTCTACCGTGCGGAGATGTGGTGGGTTAGCCACCTCGGGATACCCATGGAGTGAAGTGTTCGAGTGCCCAGCGGACAGATGAGTTAGCCAATTAGGGACAGACGAAGGGACAGCTTTGCACTTTGCAATAACACCTAGCTAGCGGGTCACGGGGTTTCTGTGCCTTTGGGCTAACACGTCTTCTGATACTAACAAATAAAGATTATCTTTTAGAATCTAACATTTCATAGGGGGGACTGATGTAGAATTATTAAAATCTTTATTAGAACCTGTATTGAATTATTGTACTAACTCCATTTTGTTCACCTTACATGACAGAATTTCCTGACAGTATTCAGTATAATGAATAAGAGATTGTATTTTCTCTCTCTAAGGACATAACTAGCCCCGGAGTTAGCGGATCTCCGTTGACTTGCAACATAGTATAATCCAAGGCCAGGAGAACAGTGACAAAATGAAATGTTCTATTCATAAAAGAACCTTGGAACAGACCACGAGACTGACATCACTAACTACGTAAAATGACGCCCAAGCCCCCCTTTCCACCGAGTAAGCCTCGTGCTAAAGAGCAATGGCGACGACATCCCATGATGGGAGGGTGCCTCACTAGTCACTCAAATCTCTGAGCCAATTAATAATATTAATGGGTGGACACTGACATAGCCACTTAACATTTAACCCAATTAATGATGTTTATTTGTTATTATCTGATATTCAAGGATGATGTCATTTTGCATATAAAAAGGCCTGCGTGCCCACTTTTTAACTAGATGCTAATAAATTTCCTGAAGTGTTTTTAACCTGAACTGCATGTGTCAGTGTGAACTTACTTCTGCGTATACGCAATTTATTCATCTCAGATTTGGACAGGAACAGATAGACTTTTAAACATTTTTGTTTATTTCTAAATTAATCCACATCACTGGCAGCCAACACGCTTTAAAGTGCCAAGGGATTGTGGGACAGGCTTGTAATCTGTAATGTATGAGTGTTAGAGAATGTATAGTTTGTATATGGGTCAGTGTTTGTCGTTGTGTTTTTGTATGGGTCAGTGTGCAGTGTGTTTGTGCATTGGTCAGTGTGTGTGGGTGGCAGTGTTTGTATATGGGTCAATGTGTGTCTCTGCGCAGTGTGTTTCTGTATGGGTCATTGTGTGTGTCAGTGTGCAGTGTGTTTGTGCATGGGTCAGTGTGTGTGGGTGGCAGTGTTCGTATATGGGTCAGTGTGTGTCTCTGCGCAGTGTATTTCTGCATGCGTCATTGTGTGTGTGTAAGTGTGCAGTGTGTTTGTGTATGGTTCTCTACATTCCGTTTCCTCAGTTTGTTTCTTACTATATATGTGTCTTCTCACTAAAAAAAGATAAAGCAGGCATATACTTGAGGGTCCATTCACTAAACAGTGATATGATAAGTCTTAGGTCAAAATCGCCAAGTTGGAAAACTTTTTTAGCTAAGGTGAGATGGAGATTATTTCGAACTTTTAGGTACACTGTGAAGAGGGTAAGAGACACTAGCAAAAATAAAAAAGATTAATTAATGAAGAGTGAAGGATAAAAACAAGGAAAAGTTGATGAGTGTATATGCACTATTCTATACTATTCTTGCAAAGAGATAAGTACTTCACACATTAAGTATTACTGGTTTCTGAAATGCTTCATATGTCTGGAGTTTGTAATTTTCTTGAAAGTTTATAAAAGTGCTGATTTCAATAGAAATCGTTCCTTTTATAATTGGTGGCAAAAACACCTCCGTCTGTCACATAGACCCTTTTCAATGAGCTGAACTAGAGCTCAATGGGAAACATAGTAAAGACGTGATTGAGTGTGCATGCGCACACTTGCGGATCCAGCTCAGAAACTTATCAATGAGAAGCCTCTGATTGGAGTATTCCATGGCACAGAAAAAAAGCATATTTTCTTTGGGAGAATATCGACTAAATTGTTAAAAGAAATTAGTGGAACACAGGAGAAATGCTGAACTTGATGAATGCATGTCTCCTTTCCACTAAATACTTGGGACACAATGGAACTATCTTATGAAGGGGCGGCAAACTGCATCTTTGCTTGAGGCGGCAGAATTTCTTGCACTGGCCCTGATTAAAGAAGGAAATTATTGCACTAGAAAAAGCGCAGATGTGGGCTACAAAATTTAAAAATGAATGGTACATTTCGGCTATGAAGTAAGGTTCACAAATCTAAACCTCTTTAGTTTTGAAAAATTGTGCCTTAGAGGGGATATGATAGAATTATGCAAATATATTCGAGGTCAATACAAACCATTGTCTGGAAATCTATTCATAAACAAGATACATAGGACACAAGGTCATGTGTTTAGACTGGAAGAAATGAGATTTAGTCTAAGGCAAATTAAAGGATTTTTTTTCAGAACGAACACTAAGAATGTGGCATTCTCTGTCTGAAGAAGTGGTTTTATCAGAGTCTGTACAGATGTTTACACAGCAACTGGATGCCTACTTGCAAAAACATAATATTCAGGGATATAATTTTTAATTAGTGGAGTAACAGCTTCTTGATCCAACAATAAATCTGACTGTCATTCTGGAATTTTTCCTAGTTTGTTGCAATAGTGCATCAAACAGTTTTTTTGCCTTCTTTTGGAACGACAGCAAAAAAAGATGTGAGAAAAGCTGAACTTGATGGACAAGTCTCTTTTCAGCCTACGTAACTATGTAAATGTTACTAAGTGAGAATTCAAACTGAATTCAGAGTGAATTTCAAATTTTAGACCAAAGTAGTCGAACTGAAAGCATAATGATTTAGAGATTTTTTTTTTGTGGTTCAACAATTTTGAATTTAAATCTGAAATTCACTTTGAATCCGCACTTTAAAAAATGACCCTGAGTCTTGTAACAAATGGGGGATCTGTATAGGGTTCCACTCTTATAAAATACTGCAAAATCCCAGAATAAATCATTCCCTATCCATGGTGCTGAAATAAGTGTCTGTTACTAGTAATAATTAATCTTAATTGGCTACAGGTGATTTAAGATAACCATCTCTCTTGAACAGGTCATATTGCATTCATCCCCAAAACACCCCATAGGCTGAAGGTAATGACATATTTTACTCCAAACACTGCTTGGGTAATGATTTATTGTACTGTACAATATTCTACTTCCATCAAATAAAAAAAAAAACATTAGCCTTTGACCTATTTCAACATAAGTAAATTAGCTAAGTATCAGACTCTGTGTCTGCACTGTATATGGGAAGGTAACGCTGCTTCAGTAAGCACTGTATTGTGGGCAGTTGCTTGGGTTCTGATGAATATGATCTGCCTGTTCATAACATTGGGTACCCACTAAAATTATATTGGGACCTGGTTTCGTGCCCCGATCCAGGGGTTCAGAACATTGATCTATGTGTAATGACATAATTTTTGAGAAGATTCTATGAATGGATACATTTAAATCAGTTTCACATGATAGTGATAAGAACATAATAGATACAATTAATATCATTCTTTTATTGGTGTAATATACAACTTCCTTAAAAAAAATAAAAACTCCATTGCCTTAATTTGTTTTCAAATAATGACCTACTCGTTAAACTCGAAGTGAAAGCAGGCATGAATTTAATTATGGATTTTTGGTGTGACTTCCAATGGATGATGTGATGGACGGCCTGCCACCCCGACTGGGTGCCTCCATCGAACGATGCTCCTAGTGCTCGCCATGGACCAACAGCCCCGCACTCGACACCATAACCACTGCAAACCCCACAAACCACCACAGCTTGGTTGGGGTTTCGCCATCCTCCACCCATCCTGGACCCAAGACCGGGCTCCAGCTTCCAGTGAGTGAACCTCTCCTTAGTCCAGAGAGTGAAACAGGAACAGGAACAGCTCTTACAATACAACAATACAACAATGTCTGACACTCCCACATACAGCATACAAGCCCTCCCCTCTGCCTGTGATACAATTAACTAAGACAAGGGACTAACTCAATTAACTCTAAGCAGAAAAAACATACATTTTTACAAACCCCAAAAAGTACCCCAAAATACAACATATCCCCACAAAGTAAAATCCCCTGATAGCCCCCATCTGGGTGAACAACATATCCAAAAATCACCCAGATCGGTTCAGGGGTTCAGGAATTTCCTGGAAGTCTTATTTTTGCCTCACCGTGCACATGGTCCCATGCTCAACACAGTTCCATACACTCGACGGCAAAACACTGCTGGACAATTTAAGATGGCCGCAGCCACATGTTTGAATCTGTTCCAGTTAAAAGTCAAAGGGGCAGAAACAGTGCCTTTAAAATCCAATATGCCCAAATAGTGTTTTTAAAGGGCAATATATCCCAGGGGCCATAGTCACAGGGAAAGAGGTGTTTTCGTTACAGATGAATTAAGTAATTGAGGTCCTGGAGGCAAAAGTAAATTCATTGTTTCAATTATAATTGCTCCTTTCAATAATGAGCATTCATGTGACATTTGCCTAAGTTTCTCATAGATCTTGCTTTCCTCACTATTTTAGTACCAGTTTGACAGTTCCTGCATTTTTTTTGCTCTGATATGGGGATAGGCCCAATGTACAGGTAACAACAGCTACCTCTTCACAAATATGGTAAAGGGGCCATTGATATAGAGTCACCAAACCTTTTCACCCAAAAGAGGGGGTAACCCTAAGAGTAACTAATCTGAATACTGGGTTATGTTCTCATAGGTATAGGATACTACATATGTGCATTTGTTTTTGAAATAATAAAAAATTAATGAAAATTTAGTTTTTAATTAATTTAGTCTGAAAACGAATAACTGTTGAAATATTAACGATTGACCAAATGAACGAATGGACCATTGAATACATTTCTCGATGCTGTTTTTTCATTCATTGAACAACTGCTGCTCTTTTCAATGAATATTTCCTTTTGGGGATTGCTGGGACTACTGCTTTTTGGATTCATTCATTTCCATAGAGAATAATGGTTGTCTAAAATTCATTAAATAAACAAAAAAATGATTGAATATTGGATGAACCAAATAAATATACGTAGTGTTTCATACTGAAAAGCTGCAAAAACAGATCCCACGCACAATTACAACTTCAAATCACTGGAGTGGTCAAGGTGAAATTGTTTGAAGTGTTATTAAGGATTCATATTCAGCAATTCATAGTGAACAACAAAGTTGTTAACAGTAATCAATGTGTTTTTTAAGAGGGCACTTAATTGGACATAATTGCATTCTATGAAGAAAAGGCTCATGCAAGCAAGGAATTTCAATTCCGCTGAATCATTTTTTCAGAAAATAGAACCAGTTTTGAGAAAGTTGAGATTCAGAACGATATCGGTCAAGCTTGACCGAATCAGACCAATTTAAAAGGAGCAAAAATGGTCCAATCAGTTTGCTGCTAAATATATACATAGTACAATTTCTCAACCATTTGGTTCACAGATCAATCAAGAAAAAGTAACCAACAGAGGAAACAACAGAAAGCGCAATGCAAAATCTATAATCCTATATTTTTATACTATATTTGTGTTAAATATGTAATATATACATATAGATTTTTACTGCTACTCATGTTTTCCTTCTGATGCTCATTTCTGACTTGATCGTTGAATAAAATCAACATCTAATGACTGTCCCCTAGCCATTGATCATCTTTTTTTTCCATCAATCATCTCTTTTTTGGTGCCACTTGTGGAATTCAGAATGTTGTCCCCGCCTGAAGCTGTTATAGTACAGTTTGGATATCCTGTAATTCCACTGATCTCTCATTCTGCCCAAATACGGCTGAATTGCAGTTCAGTGTAAAAGGAAGTCTATTATTATTATTATTCACAGAATGTAAATATAATATGGCCTTGTTATAATTTAACCCTTTAGTGACCAGACCGTTTTTCAATTTTCTTACCGTTAAGGACCAGGGCTGTTTTTACATTTCTGTGGTGTTTGTGTTTAGCTGTAATTTTTCTCTTACTCATTTACTGTACCCACACATATTATATACAATTGTTCTCGCCATTGAATTGTCTTTCTAAAGATACCATTATTTTCATTATATCATATAATTTAGTTTTTAAAGTAGACAACCCAGGGTATTCAATATGGGGTATGTCCAGTCTGTTTTAATAGCCACTTAGTCACAAACACTGGCCAAAGTTAGCATTTATATTTGTTTGTGTGTTAAAAATGCACAAAACAATTATGAACACTAAATTTGGCCAGTGTTTGTGACTGTGTTTGCGTATGTTTGTGTGTGTCTATTTGTGGTGTAGCTCTCTCTATAAGTATTGAAAACCTGTTTTTTAAGGCAGATGCACATTTTAGTTGGGAATAGTTGGGATCATGGCTTGAACTGACAATGCAAATCACTTAGACATACAAGCAAAGATTATTTGCATGTAAACAAATAAGGGCAAAGTCACTCTGGACATTTTACACACTGAGAAAATGTCCTTTTTTACTTCATGTCTGCAGTAAACAATATGCGCAAACCATATTACCATTTTGCTCTTCGCTGGGTTGTTGAGAAGTTTCCTCTTAAAAGC
Organism: Pelobates cultripes; assembly: GCA_933207985.1. NCBI lineage: Eukaryota > Metazoa > Chordata > Amphibia > Anura > Pelobatidae > Pelobates > Pelobates cultripes. The sequence continues at coordinate 111,804,934 of OW240921.1, forward strand.
TGATTTAGTCACTTAAAAAGTAGGATCCGTTTGCGGCATTCAACATGGAAACAGGTTAGTTTGACAAATATGAAACATTCTTACTGAAGCAATGCATGATCTGCTTGACCTTGTATTGGGTGGGTACTTTGTGTATAGAAATATAGCTACAAATACAAGCATTATTATTAAGGGTCAATATGTTTCAAAATTATTCTAAGAAAGTAAACATGTTCATCACTTTTTTGCCTATTGTTAATAATAATTTAGAAAGATGATTTATGAATAGAATATATGCTGATACATAGTGTGGAATGAACAAATTCATGTGAAAACACAAAATATAAGAAGCAGTTATAAATCTTTGTAGAATGCTTAAAAAAGGAAAAACAGTTGGGGTTTATGCATGAAGAAATGGATCCTGGTCAATTTGAATGCCAAAACCTAGGCTGATGGAACCAAGTTGGGGCAATAGCTGACATGAAGAATATTTCTAAAATTTCACTATGGCTACAATGTGATTTATGATCACTACAGTTTGGTATTTAATTAATAAACCCATATTTAATTGTTACAAAAACCTGTTTTCATATGTAAAGTTTCATATGGATTTTTCATATAAATGCTTTGTGATAAGGATGACTCTGATTTTGTTGATTATATTGTCATTTTTATTATAATTATTATTATTATTAGCAGTAGTAGTAGTAGTAGTAGTAGTAGTAGTATTGTGATAAGGGCTTGTGATATGTCTCCTGAACTCATTAATCACAGTCTAACGACATGTAAATTACCAGTGTAAAATATTCATGGGTCGAATTGTTCCAATAAAGCTATGGTTAGAATAGGTCCAACAATATAGGTGCTACATAAATTAAAATGTTTGCAAGTAGAATTGCTAGCAAATGTATAAAATGGAAGATAAATCTATTCCAAAATATATCCCCTCTTACTTATTCATTTTGTTTTTGTAATTGGCAGGGGAGAGCAGGAGAACCTTCCTATAAGTGGTTCTCTTGCTCTCCAGCATAGCAAGCACAGAGCATGTGCTGTGGGTTTCTGCTTTTAAATTATTCCTTTTTTGTCCTTCTATCTATCCTTTTTTTAATGAACACGCTCTTTGGCATTTTTTTTGTAATGGGTGGAGCTTAAAGGGACACTGGAGACACTGGAGACACTATAACCATTTAATCTCAGTGATTTGGTTATAGTGCCTGGCGTCTCCTTGCACTGTGCCTCCATTCAATGTTAACCCCTTAAGGACACAACTTCTGGAATAAAAGGGAATCATGATGGAATATTTCCGTCATCTGTCCTTAAGGGGTTAAACAAGTTTCATGCGGTTTAACAATGAATGAGAGTCCCAGGGCTTAAGCCTTAATGGAAGAAAAGCACCAGACGCCACACATGATAACGACTTCAATGACATGAAGCAGTTATGGTGCCTACAGTGCCCCTTTAAGAAAAGTTCCATTTCAATTGTTGAGCTAATTTATTGTCAAGCCATCCATCAAAAGAATCCTACAGGAAGGTGAACTGCAGACATGGCAGTGCTTGGATATTGAGAGCTGGTGATTGGTATAAACGCTAATAAATATAAAAGAAGGCAAGTGGCAGTTGGGGAGTATAATCATTAAGATATAAGGGGCATTAGGAAAGGAAAATAAAGATAAAGGACAGTGCCCTTTTAAATATATAATGCATTGCTCTAATGAATTTTATATAAACTATTACCTATGGGAGAGTTGGGAAACTTGTCATGACTGGTTCACAGGCTCACATTAAAGGATTACATTAACCTTCAATTTGTTATGTTTATATTTTCTAAAATGAATCTATTCATTTCATATGATCAGATGGTTTTAGCCCCTGCTGTTGTTTCCTATTAATGTGGGTTACACAAACTATTTTCTCAAAGCCCATTTGGAGGGTTCTTCAATACAGTGAAATATAAGCCCCACTATTGCCGCCCCCACTTCCTTCTATTTTCAGATGAATTTAACAATCAAGGTGTAAAGTGTACATATTGTAATATCGGATAGGTGAATTCCATTCCAGTGACCCAAACAATTTTGACTTTTGTTAATGTATAAGAAGAAGAAATCATTATGCAAGCCCCTAGTCCCAGGTGTGTGTTCTAACAGAAATCCATTATTAACTACTAGACTTGTGTACGGAGATACAATTTAGCCTGGTTGAACCATTTTTTCTCAAAAGTAAAAAAATGTTGGAGGGGTGGGGGAGAGGGGAAGAAGGAATTACGGCCATATGTCGAATCAGCTTAGCATAATTTCAGAACGGAGATTGCATTTTGGAAACTAAATGTCTATAACAAAAAAAGAGCACTGTGCTGCAAAATATACACATAATATAATATTAGGTATATATTTTGTAGTACACTGATAGGAGCATTTTGCCACGATTATATTCACAGATCTTGAGAAAAAGTAACCAATAGAGTAGTAAAAAAATCAATATTAATATACGAACATATTTGTTAAATGTATAATATCTAATTAAATGTGTATAAATATATACATTTTAAATTCGTTTTTTTACTGTGTCTATTTTTGTCCCACTGTCGGTCACACCCAGCTGTCCAATCACAGCCCAGAGTGCTTTCGTCTCATAAAATCAACATTTTGTTACAGCTCCCTAATCATCAACCTTTTTTTCTATAAATCATCTACTTTTTTTGGCATCTTGGGCAGCATCCAGAATCAAAAGCCAGAAATGAACATGTTCACTATTGTGTCTTTCAAATGGTCCATAATTCGTGGTGCATTTCGGCTCAGAGTTTGGAAACTGAATTTGACCAGCCCAAATTGATGCAAATTGCAGTTCAGCCTGAAATTAATCTCCAAGTCTAATAACTGCAATATATATTTGATCTCACATCCTCAGCAAATATGATTCTCACAAAGTATGCCAGTTCTTAAAAATCAGCCAAATTTTTGTCTCTTTTCTCCAAAGAAAATGTGCTGAAATAAAGAAATTATTGTCCTAATTGACTTTTACCCTCCTTTAAATTTTAACAGATCAATCCTCCCATGTCCCCTATTATAAATAATATGTAATTTATATAGAATAATGATTAACATTATGAATGAGCCTAGAAGTGTGGTTCTTATTATTATATATGTTTTAAATTTCATGAACTCTATTGTATTGAGATACATTAAAATATATTCTCTTATGAGTCATTACTGTTACTGTTTATTTTATGCAAATTGTCACCAAGGGTCTCATAGCACCTTCCGTTATTCATATACAAAATAAACATGGCGATGAGCTCTTTAGACAACATATCAATCCATAAGACCAAAGGTTGAATGGTTTATAAATGTCTATGGAACTTTGAGTTTACTTTATTTCCATTGTACATGCTTTGTTGTTATATACTAATTAACATATGTAGGTTAGTGTTAGTTTTAGTGCTATGGTAGTGTAGGGGTTAATGTTTACTGTAGTGCAGGGGTAAATAAATGTTTAGTGCAGTGTAGGTGTTAGTGTTTAGAATAGTGTAGATGGTTAATGTTTAATATAGTGTAGGGGTTAATAATTTGGGACAGTGCAGTGTAGGGGTTAATATGTAGTGTAGTTTAGGGGTTAATATTTAGTGTAGTGCATGGGTTAATATTCTGAGATAGTGTAGTGTTGGGGTTAATGTTTACCGTAGTGCGGGGGTAAGTAAATGTTTAGTGTAGGTGTTAATGTTTAGAATAGTGTAGAGGGTTAATGTTTAATATAGTGTAGGGGTTAATAATTTTAGATAGTAGTGTAGGTGTGTCAATGTTTAGAATAGTGTAGAGGGTTAATGTTTAATATAGTGTAGGGGTTAATAATTTTAGATAGTGCAGTTAATATGTAGTGTAGGTGTCAATGTTTAGAATAGTGTAGAGGGTTAATGTTTAATATAGTGTAGGGGTTAATAATTTTAGATAGTGCAGTTAATATGTAGTGTAGGTGTCAATGTTTAGAATAGTGTAGAGGGTTAATGTTTAATATAGTGTAGGGGTTAATAATTTTAGATAGTGCAGTTAATATGTAGTGTAGGTGTCAATGTTTAGAATAGTGTAGAGGGTTAATGTTTAATATAGTGTAGGGGTTAATAATTTGGGACAGTGCAGTGTAGGGGTTAATAAGTAGTGTAGTTTAGGAGTTAATATTTAATGTAGTGTATGGGGTTAATGCTTAGTGATAGTGTAACGTAGGGGTTAATGTTTAGTGCATTTCAGATTTGTACAGTAGTGAAGGAGTTAAAAGGAGAACTAAACTGTATAAATAACACAGGTGTCCTTCCTATAATAAATAAAAACATTTCTCAGTTAGCCTGCTTTCCATTTAGGATCCCTAATTTTATGACAGAATACATCTATATCTAGACCTGTAATAATTGGGAGCTAATGTTGTCTTTAGAAACGTTTTTAAAACCCTTGTGATTAAGGCTCAGGATATTCCATTTTTGCTGTTGCTCTTATAAAAGAGTTGAACATCTAAGTGATCTTTGTTGTGTAGACAGACAGACATCAAGGTGATGTGATAATCAGTGGAGAAATTGCACTCACACCTTATTTGTTATATCCTATCCCTTAAGACAAGAATCCAACTGTACGATCATAGCTCAGAGTGCTTTATTAATTGAGAACCCATTAGTTCTGGAGGTGCAAAAACATTTATTACTTGTGTAGTATTTGATATCGATCATGTCTTCTTGTTTACCCATTGGTGAGCTTCTGGCACATCCTTTTTTAATATTTTGAATATAGCAATGCTGAAATTAATTTCAAAATATTTGTGTATTGAAGCCTATTTAGATTTCAGATTTAGTGCATTTGTCAAATAATTCCTTAATCTAGGTGCTTTGAGGTTTTCAGTTGTGTAGCAAAGGAACATCAAGGACCATAAAAAAAAAGCCAAGATCGTTATCATTATTTTGTTAGAATAAATGTATAGATATTAAGATGATGTTCAAGATACAGAGTAGCACAGAATGATTATCCCATTGAAGAAATAAGAAATACTTCAAGTAACTAATTGTGGTATATTGTAATTGTCATCAAACATCACACATCAAGTCTACACTAAAAGCTAACAATGTACAAACCTTTATGGCAATTTTTGGTATATCCACTAGATTGACTAATAGTACAAATCATACCTAATGTGCAACAGCTGTTATGGTGATCAAACATATATAAAAGAAAGTGCTTTTTAATGGCAAAACAACGTTATACATTTGTAGTTTTCTGAAGACTATGACTGTATTGGAGAATTTATTTTCAATAATTATTTTAGTCTGAAATTTTTAATTCAAATTTCAATTTTGGTATAATTTGGAATTTAGTTGATAACCTTAACTGTGGCAAAGCACTTTTTTTTATTGTTTTGTTAGAAAATTACATTTATCTTTTATTAGTCCTTAGACAGAGTTTATTATTAATATCCAGTAGCGTACATATAGGGGTCGCAGGGGTCGTAGCTGCGACTGGGCCCGTCACTCCAGGGGGTCCGGCCGTCCTGCAGACCCCTGCGACCGGGTACGAGCCGTCATGTTTTGTGGCCCCATCGGTTTGACGTTCATGGGGTCCATAAGGTGGCCAATGCTGTTAGGGCCACGCGATGGAGATGGATTTCCAGGGGTCCCAGTCAGCACTGGGAGCTTTAAGGGCGACCGGGCCCCCTGTGATGATATCAGACAGAACTGGAAGGAAGTGACGGATCAGTTTCGCACCGGGGATTGTGTGTACGCCACTGTTAATATCATATAAAATATAAGCTTTGTTTCTTGATGTGTGATCTGTTTCTGTATACATTCACTAATGTTTAAACATAGTTTTCATTATTATTAATAAGTCAGTCGGCAAGGAGTTGCTACAATCCAAAAATACAAGTCACTAATTTAATGGATACTTATCTTATTATGAGACATAGTCACTTTTTAGACTATGAAACCTGCTCATTTATCACATGCAGTGCTTGCTGCAATGAATAACAAAATATACACTCACAAGAAACTATTTTTTATTTTTTATTTTTTTTCTGTAATGTCATGGTGATATTTATTAAGGATTTAATAGCATTTATACACAAATAAAACATATCGACTTAAATAACATATTACACCAAAATCAATCCCGTCAATGACCAGAGAGCCTTAACTTAACTGAAACTCAAAAGCTAAGTCTATGCTCCCTTTCAAAGGAAATTAAACTCACCCCATGCAAAACACTATGACATAAATTAGTCCTTTGACCTGTCAGCTACCAGCTAAGTAAATATAAAAGCCCTAAACTAAACTGCCCCAAAGTAGATCCGCTTAATTCTAGCACTATCCTAAAGTAGATGCACTATATAGGATGCTTATAGCTCATAATATTTTATTAAAGCATCGCTGTCACTTTTGGGGGTTATGTATTTTTGAAAAGAACCCAAAAGGTGAGATGTTTTTGGCTCCTGGTGACTTTTTTTGCCAGAAGCCATTATTATCATTACTGTGCTCCTGACAGCACAAGGGGGACCTACACAATACTAGTCAGGTCGTTTTAATGTTGTTGATCCGTGTAGTCAAAATTACCTGTAATCTGATTTACTTTAAATTCCCGTTGGATGTTTTCTTTAAATAAACATTCTTAGCTCCATTACCATGAGCCGCCATAATTGTGAGAACTGCAAAATGACAGAAATTTTAGTTTCTTGTAATTTGGTCCGAGAAATAACACAAAATTGTCATGTACTAAATGACTGTATGAGGGCTTGTCTCATCTACCGAATGTCATTCAACTATTCGATTTATTCAGTAATCGCGTGTGGGGCACTGCAGTCAACGACAATTTAGGAACTATGCCTTGTGAGCATTTTAAGACAATCATGTGACCACAATCATGGAGCCATCATCATGCAGTGCTATCTGATATTGATTGAGACTTTTATCAGCCAATCAATGCCAAGTTTCATTTCTGAACTTTAAAGGGGTGGTTATCTAAATCTGTAAATAGTTTTATTTCTTTATGTATTTAGTTATTTTTACATGAATTATTTATTAATCTCAATTTGCATTAATCCTGTGTTACAAACTAGATGCATTCATTTTTATAGAGATCAATGGTCGTAAAAAAAAAAAAAAAAAGCAGGTGTGGAATGGAAAGAAGAGGACACACTAAACGGAAAAACTTTGAACCCACTCCTCCCACGTTAAAAAATATTAACAGACCAAATGTTTAAAATTTTAATAAATTGATTATTACACAGATGTTTCTTGTACACTTGAAATTCTTACCTGTGACTCTCTAAGTTTCTAAATAAACAGATTAATAACAATTGCTGTCATAACAAAGTTCACATTATGAGAAACCGTTTCAAAGAAAAATGAAGAAAACAATAATAGTAGCAGCACTTATTTGTACATTTTCTTCAACTTAAAAGTAGAGCAATCTATATGTTTATGGTGAATTAAATCACATTACCATGTTATTTCAATGCAAAGCCATAAAACAAGACTAACGCCAAGTCTGCAGGTGGAATGAATTTAGTTATATAAATGGACAGAGTTCAAGGTATGGATTCTTCCGAGGAACGGAAAATAAGTGTGTACATCATTTTATTGAAAAACAGTGCCACCCTGAGCCTGGTATGAAAAAAAATTTTACTTACAGATAAATAAATTAAAAATATCAAACTATAAATTGTAAAAAAAAACAAAAAAAAAAACAGCCAATTGTTTATATATAATAAAATGCTGGAGATTTTTTTACTAATCAATCATTTTTTGCCTAAGATTTGTAAATTCAGTTCACTTGAATTCGAAGTTTACACAGTAACTTTACATGTGTAGTAGACTTGTCATTAGGAGAAAATAATTTAATTATTAGAACATATTTTGTTCTCAAATATAAGTTAACATATAAGTTTTTTGTTTTTTTTTGTTTGTTTTTTTCTCTCTCCCCTCTCTTCATGGTAAAGAGACCTCTAAACACAACTAAGTAGCAATTTTGGTGTGAAGGTTTTACTTGGAAATCTCATTTGAATAGCCTATAAGCTTTCACTAATATAGTTAATTTTATTTGCAAATTTCACTTGTATGGCTTATAAGCCTTCACTATTATAGAAAAAAGTTTGCACAAGAGTAATTTTTTTTTTCAGAACCAATTTAATATAGTATTAAAGGGATACAAAAGTTTAGACGGGAAAATAGATTTAAAATGTATAATAATAGTTTAATAAACACTATTTGCACATAACTAAAAAGATCTAATGAACTCACATTCAGTAGTAGATAATAGGAGTGAATATATTTGTAATTAAATAACACGAGGAATAGAGAGAGAATTGTTTATAAATTTGTTGAAATAAGTATAGAAATTATTTTAAGAAGAAATATGTTTATCGGGAAAAAGAGGAAGAGGGGGAGAAGGGAAAATGGAAGATAAGATATTTAAGAGAGAATTTTTTTACATTTTTTTTCTCTTCTTCTTTTGGGGTAAAAGTGTAAATAGTATTATCTCTCTCCGGTCACACCTACTTAGTGTCTGATTTAAAGACACAGAAAAGACTGATTTTTCTAAATGAAAATTTATAGTCTTTGTGCTAAGAAGGGAGGATTTCCTCCAATGATTTTAACTCTATGTTATTGGTGTTGTCATGTTTATGTTTTCGCAGCAATAGGAAAGGATAACAGTGATTATGAGGTGGAGGGAGATGTATGGGTGTCTCGAGAAGTGACATGATAAAAATGTTGACACTCAATGTTCAAGGTATGAATACTATAGCAAAAAGAGCGAAAAGCAATTAAATTTAATATTTTTACAAGAAACCCACTGGAGGCAAACAGATAAACAGAATTGGGGAGGTAAAAGATTTCCGCTTATAATTCAAGCTTCTAACAAGGATAAAAAAAAATGTGGAGTAGCTGTCATATTTGGAGAAAAAATCAAGGTTGAAATTATTCACCAGATACAAGATATTAAAGGCAGATATTTGATAATAAAAAAAATATATAAGTTAACATGAATGTCAAATATTGTCAAATAACATCCAAGTAAACTGTAGCAACTTTACAACAGACATCGATGTCACATACTGGAACAACAGCGGAACATGGGATTGAATGTATATTATAAGAAAATGGAAAATTAAGGGAAAAAGAAAAAAACGAGAAACGGAAAGGGACAAGAAAAAAAAATATGTACGTTTCCTAAAACATGTTTTTAAAAATTTTTAACAAGATTTAAATTGTTAAATCTCTTAATATTTATATGGAGTGTTTTATAAAATCATTCCTTGAAAATGTAACTTTTATTCTTTATCCTTCAATATACCATAAACATTACGGAAATAAGAATAAATATTAAATAGTTAATGGCATGGTGTAAATAAGAAGTCGTTATAAGTGCATTGAAGGAAATATAATGTTTAAACATAAAGAGTAATGGTTAGACATAACAATATTTATTGTATATATATTCATATTCAAATATTTGGAAAAAGTATGGATTCCTTTACATTTAAAAATTGAACATTTGATACCTCTCTTGCTTTAAATAATGCGACAATACTAATAATCCTATGGCAACTGAGAGTACTCCTTAAAGTGCAAATTGTGGTGAATTGAGAACAGAAGTGCACAATTTAGCCTAAAATAAATGGTTCGAATAAAATCTAGAACCATGGTCACAGCCTCGTTAATTTAGCTTAAATGCTGAAATTTGGTTTTTAATTAACTACAATTTGCCGTTTACTGAATTAACTGCCTGTGAATTTGTACACCTTGGCTGATCACACTTTTTGTTTGAGTTTGCAAAGCCTGTTATCAGATGCTGTGAATAAACACTAAATATAAAACGCTGACTTATTTTACATTGTGAGTAAAAGAATTGGTTTTGCATGTCATGGTATTTCAAATCATCATATTTCTAGTGATGGCCAAATCTGCTTAAAATTAAAAATGATTTGTGTTTGTGTGTGATGGGAAAATTGTGTAAACAGAAATATAAAATGTATTTAATCTTTGATATTTCATTTGCTGATTTTTCCCAAAAAATATAAACGTATAATCTTAATTATTTAATTGAACTAAACATCAAGCTTAAAAATGTAAGGTTCTGCACTACTAGTCAGGAATAAAAGATACTAGACACATGAAACGTCCTTCTAATACCATACCACACCGAGAACTCCCACTACATTAGTATGATCTTCTGCACCTGCGGTCAGTAGTCCTAACAGGGGATCCCATATTAGAATCCCGGGTAGCCACCCTGGGGGACCCCCCGCTGTAGCTGCTTGCTTGATTACTATGGCCACTCTGGGATCTATAGTGTGACCCCTGTCGCCCAGCACCCCCTGGGGGCCTGACATGATGTTCCTGAGTGCGGTGCTCCATGCCCACAAGTGATGGGGATCTAATGGGTGTGGAAGCCCGCCTACCTGTTGCCCAACTCAGGTCCACCCCAGGCTCTCTCCTTGGGCCGCCCCTCTACCCACGCAAGGCGATCTGGGTGCAGACCTGTGAGGCGACCCCGTGGACAAACTCCACTCCTGTGACCTACTAGGAGATTCCTGTGACCACTGCCTGGCACCCGCCTTCCCACCTCCCGCCTGCTACCCCATGGCTTGCGACCCATAGGGATGGGAGACGACTCACCCAGCATGTCACCAGCCAGAATCACCTCTCCTTCACGACCTACAGCACTCCCAGCACCTCCATTGCCTGCTGCAGAGCCTGCCATGGCTGACCTTGCCCTTCTCCTGCCAGCTGTTCTCAGTGATCCTGCTCCTCCCCGAGAATACAGACTAAACCTGGCATCCTGGAGTCCTGTCCATGGCCCAAACTGTCCTCCAGCTCACGGCCCAATGTGCAGCAGTTTTCTGACCTTCCTGTTCTCGGCCCAATGTGACCTCCTGTTCGCGGCCCGAACATTCGGCAGTTTTCCGGCCTTCCTGTTCACGGGTCTGAATCGACTTTGCAGCCCAAATGTTCGCTAGTTCCTTTAGTTCCTTTAAGTACACCAACTTTCGCGTTCACCTGTTCGCGGCCCAAATTTTCGCCACCTCCACCCGATACCTCTTTGCGACCCAAACTCTCCTCTCCATGGCTTGCCCGAATGTGCAGCCTCATTCTTCAGGGGTACCCACAGACCTTGCGGCCGCACGGCGATGCCATCCACGACCTCCCAAACTACCGCTGCTCAACGCAGCCTCTGGTCTCGGATCCAGGGATGGGTCACCCTCTTCCTCCCGGTGGTTGTCTCTTTTTGTTTTGCTCAGTTCTAATGATTGGAAAACAGTCAGTCATAAATTGCTTTCATTTAATGAATTGTAAATATAATGCCTTTAATGTACACCTTGAATCCATTTTGAAAAACATTTTAGATACATTACAGCATGTTACAATCTATTCTGTCAAATATAATGATGTAAGGACATTCTGTTGATTGTGATGCATGTAATGTTGAGAATACCTTCATTAATCCTTTAAGGATACAACTTCATAAGTAAAAGGCCAGCATGATGGAAAATTTCTGTCATGCTTCCTTAAGGGGTTAAATCTTACTACATCTGTAAAATTAAACTAGAGAGTTTCTATTTTCAAATTTTCATTTACATGAGTATTATATATATATTATGCATATTAACCTATGTGAATATTTAGATTGTATTTGTACTACATGTATACATTATTATTATTACTATTAATAAAATATCAACTAATTCCAAAGCGATTGTAAGTGAAGTGAAATTGTAAGTGAATTTCAGATTTAAAGGGACACAATTGTCACCAGAACAACTACAGCTAATTGTATTTGTTCTGGTGAGAATAATCATTCCCTGCAGGCTTTTTGCAGTAAACACTGTCTTTTCAGATAAAATGCACTGTTTACATTACAGCCTAGGGATACCTCCACTGGCCACTCCTCAAATGGATACTAGATGTGCTTCCTGGTGCAGTGCTGCACAGTGTGACTGACATTTAGTGTCTCCACCCTCTGCATGGAGACACTGAACTTTCCAAGATACATATTGGCCAGGGCTGTGTTTGGCTTGTGCTGGCTCTGCCCCTGTTCTGCCTCCTTGACAGTCTTAGCCAATCCAGTGCTTTCCTATGGGAACACTTCTGATTATGTCAGACAAGCAGGCAGGTGAGGGGCACAGGCAGCAGCTGCAGACTTGAATACAAGTAAGATTTTACTATATTTACTATATTTCCGTTATATGTTTCAAAAAACTGCTAATTTATACAAATAGGTTTTACCTTTTCTGTCCCCTCACATCCTATCTGCATAATGTAGTATAATGAGTATCAATCACTTCTTGGTTTGGTGAAAATTTTTTATTTTTGTTTTATTATTTGTCCTTTATTATGTTTGCACTGGAAAAAGAATTTGCCAAACTTACCTAGGAATTTTAAATGTCAACTTAAGTAATTCTTTTTCAGCTGAACACATTGATACCTTAATGCCAAAAACATCCTCCACCAAGAATGAAAAAAATATATATTTTCTTGAAATTCAAAACCATCAACTGCATCAACTCATGTAGCATTTTTTTAGCAAAACATTTTTTTTGAACACACACTGCATAGCTACCACGAGCATAAGATAAAACAGCATTTTTTTACAGAGATTACATCTGCAGGGTATCTAAAAATTATGTAAATGTCTAAAATTATAAATTCTGATTTATTTATTCATATCTTGCAGATTTTTGGGGGGTGATATTGCTATACGATATCTAAAATATCATCACAGAAGTAGCTATATTTTATCACATTACAGTTTGTGTGACAAAATTAAAAAAAATTGTCAAATATTTTATGGGTACTTGTAAGGAACCTGATTGCTTTAATGGAATTGCAGTTTATTAAAAATGTCCTTGGAATATAAAAATAATTTAAGTACAGTTATACCAAGCATTTGTACTATATGGAATTGTGCGTGCTGCTATTGCAACCCTTTAATAACTCCTCTACTATAGTCAATGTGTTCAGAGACCTTTTCCCACCTTCTTGGCTGCTAAAATGCAGCTGTGAAGTTTGACTTACTGTTTGGTACAATGTTGGAATGCCACTGCTGTGAAATACAATAATAATATGCAATGTCAATCTGCAGTTGCTAAGGCCAATAATATTTTGTCATGTATAAATAGGGGCATAAATTCTCGGGATGAAAATATAATTTTGCCTCTTTATAAATCGCTGGTAAGACCACTCCTTGAATATGCTGTGCAATTTTGGGCGCCTGTTCTAAAGAAGGATATCATGGCACTGGAGAGGGTCCAGAGACGAGCTACAAAATTGATAAAAGGAATGGAGCATTTTAGTTATGAAGAAAGGTTAAAAAAATTAAATCTGTTTAGTTTGGAAAAACGGCGCCTGAGAGGGGATATGATAACTTTATACAAATATATTCGGGGCCAGTACAAACCTTTATCTGGAAATCTATTCATAAACAGGGCTATACATAGGACACGAGGTCACACATTTAGGCTGGAAGAAAGGAGATTTCATCTAAGGCAAAGAAAAGGTTTTTTTACAGTAAGAACAATAAGGATATGGAATTCTCTGCCTGAAGAGGTGGTTTTGTCAGAGTCCATACAGATGTTTAAACTGAAATTGGATAAATACTTACAAAAACATAACATACAGGGATATAATTTCTAATTAGTGGGGTAATAGCTGCTTGATCCAAGGAGACATCTGACTGCTATTTTGGGGCCCGAAGGAATTTTTTCCTAGTTTGTGGCAAAATTGGAAGAGCTTCAGACAAGGTTTTTTGCCTTCTTTTGGATCAACAGCAACAACATTTGTGAGGCAGGCTGAACTTGATGGACGCAAGTCTCTTTTCAGCTATGTAACTATGTAACAATGTTACAGTCCCTCTGCAGGGCTGCAGAGAAATAAGCAGTTGCAGTGAAATTAGTTTTGCTTAGTAGTGCAGTGTCTGATCTGCTAATAGTAAATATTGGGCTATGTTGTTAGTGTTTTAAGATAGAGATAGAGAATAAAGCTCTGGGGAGTATTGTAACATTAACCATTTATTCAATGGTGCAAATAATTCTGTATATTATTGAAATGATTTATTCACAAAGAAAAATACTTGCAAGTTCTTTTCAAATACCGGTAAGCAGAGTATATGATTCTTTTACATTCCATGTTATGTTAACATTCCAGAACCTCTTGGAAATACTGTCAAGTATCGTCACAATAACATCCCAATCATTTAAAAAATAATGAAATGGAATAAATGAAAAATTCAAACTCTACAGCAATCTGTACACTAAAATACTAGCCATGCACAATTTAACAAACACACTGTAATAAAAGGATTAATAAGCATGCAGTACCATTTTAAAATACATTTTATGTTCTTTGTGCACAGTTGTGAAGTTGTAACATTTTTTCATCATCTGATAATTACTTTTGTTTCAACATTACTGTAAACAGATTTCTAAATTAAGTTGTTGACTTTTATTACATTTAAGGGAAAATGTGCAGTCCTTTGAAGCTAATTGAAAAAGAAATGTAGTATTTGGTCAAATTAATGTTGCTTGTTTTTAGTACCGGTGTGCACACTTAACTGAATAGGTTGGCCAAAATGTTGATCCCCAGCTATTATAGAACTAAAACTCCTATGATGCTTTGCCAGGCCTAAGCCCATACAACTCTACAGCAAGAAATGTGGCCGGTCAAGTTACATGCATCTAATAGACACTGCTGTATTTTCATGTTAATCAAATCAATGGATAACTTAAGTAAAACAAAAACTCTAAATTTGTGGAAGGAATTACTAAAACTGGCAACAACTGGCAAGGCGTGTTTGCAAAGGGAAGGCCTGAATCCTTTCTTTAGTGAGCACTGAATTTATTGACCTCTGTGGGTCAAAAATACTTTTTTAAAAATAGGGCAAGCCTTTGTGTGAGTCAAAAAGGCTTAACATCCATCATAAATTGCACCGGACATGTTCAACAGTTCTGGTACTGACTTGCGTCCAGTATTTGTAAATCCTGCAAGGAGATTGAAGTCAAGTTAGAGAGTTGCTTAAAGACCAGGTTTCTCCTTAGAAAGTGTAATGCTCCCTCGAGGGGAAGGTGAGTCTCTCACTTTAAGAAAGATTGTATTTTTATTATTTGCATTGAAGAAATACAATGTTAGGTACAATATCTTGAACCATAAACAAATAGTTGGTTTTTAAACAAAGGTATCACTCACTACCTCTAAAGGCGATTACTATTTTTCCTACCAAGTCGAAGCTTGTCTGTGGACTCACTGACAAAGCCTATTGTCTCAAGACAAGCCGCTCTGATGATAGGATCAAGGAACAAGCAGAAAATGACCATAAAGGAAGTTATTATCAACGTAGCATTTTTCATAAACATTTATGTTCGCATTGTGATGGGCTTGTGCGAACACTCTAAATAGTCTTTTTGTTTCCATAGTACGCATGGAGTGAGTTTTGTTTGTCGTATTAGTGTATTGTTTCCTTATCCCTTGCGTTGACATCTAATGTATGGCAAAGATAAAGAGATATTCAAATAATTTGATTTGTATTTTGTTGGCAAAGCCTTTCTTTAGTGAAGAGGCTTCAGCATTCATTGACCACCTTTCTATAAAATGTCTAAAGGCATAATGCATTGACCGTGCTAATGTTATTAGAAGGTTCTTTACTCAACAAACTTCAATAAAACTGTATAATACTTTATGACATACTACAATGGTTTTATTTTCATTGAGAAATCCAATGAAGCAGCTGGTGTTTGTATGTAAAAGTATTTAAAGGGTATTTTGTTGAGTGCGTAGAAATGCAAAACAAATTAATATGACTGGAAATTGAAATCTTTAAATTCAGCACAATGTCTTCATATGGGAATTATGAAGAAAAAGTCCAAATAAAGTAAAATTTAGATTAAAAAAAACCATGTGTTTTAACAAACAAATCAAGAATACTGAACAAATATAACTAATGCCTCAAATGAAACTGGGTGTCCATAGAGTAAAGGGGGGAGCGAGGGGTTCCTTCTCCACTGCTTCTATACAACTAGAAATAAAGTATGTATACCACCCAGGAAAAAGAGTAAGTTCATGCATACGGCGAGACCGTGTGGTGAAGGATATGAGATGAATAAAACTTATTTTTTTAAACTTTTAAGTGGAATCTAAACAATTGGAAAATTACATGCTGGGGTCTCATAAACACCAGCATGTATTACTTTATTAATTTTTCTTCTCTTTTTAATTCCACAGAGGACAGCAATGCATCAAACACGTGAAAAATAACATAAAAATATTCAAATCAATAAAGAATGAATGTTTGAACAAATACCCAGGATTTTCAGTTACTAGTTTCAGAAGCTGTCTGAGGCTGATCAGCCTGGCTCTCTCATTAATTTTACTGGGAACGCTACCTATCATAGGTTTATGGAATACGCTGTTTAAATGGGTCTATTAGCTTAATTTATGATAATTCATGTTTCTATTTAAGTAACTTTGGTACAGGCTATCTCGTTAAAAAAATGACTTGGTAGTCCTATGGCACCTGCATTGATTGTATGCACATACTAATCATAGTAAGGGGAAACTCCGATGTATATGAGTATATGAGTAGAGGTGGTTACAGCTGCAGTGATATTTTCAACCTGTAGACAAGGCGACAGGGAATAGAGAGTTATTGCACCATAACTGTTTGCAAGAAACAAACATGTGCTTGAAGTATTTGCCATGACATGTGTTACAGAGTGCTTATTATCTTATTACATATCTATTACTGTTGACGTTCGACATAACTTTTGTAATTTTTTTTTGACCAAAGCGTCTTGACTTCTGTGCACTTATATTCAAAGAGCAATTCATGTACTCCCGGTAGTGAATAAAACTATTCAATGCATTGTAATTCTTTGAGGATTTTACAGAATTTACTCATTTTAGTTTTTAAATTTATTTTATGCACTAGGATAAACATTGGCATTTGAACTTTTAACACATAAACTCAATATGTAACTGTGTAGCCTATTTACTATACAGTTGTTCTGGCGGGTTGACTATTTCATCTTACCTTCGTACTATAGCTGGACCACTTCCTCTGTTTAGCAGTAAAAGATTTTAAAGTGGTCCTATTATCTATTAGTATTTTATATAGATATAATCTTTATGGAATAATAATGATGACTGATTGGAATTTTATTTAAAAGCCAACTTGATCCATAGAATTGCTAAGACAATAAATATGGCTGTATGATACATAACCATATATTACCAGTATGGAACAATTTTTTAAAAAGAGCCAATTTATCAAAAAAAACAGACATTTTTAAATATTCAAGAAATTGAAAATAATTTGGAAAATCTAACGTTAGAAAATTGGAAGAAAGCAGGATTGCAAAAGGTGCATCAACTTTTTGCTAATATCTCTATTAAGAAATTTGTTGCAAAACACCTATGATCTGCCTGCACAGGAGGCATTTAATTACATTAGAGTAAAGAGTTTTTTGATGGAACATGCCCTGTTGGAAGATAACGAGGTAGTATTGATGCTGGAAAAAATATTTAGGCAGAAAAACAATAAAAAAATGTTGGCTAAATGCGCAAAAGTAATTAAAGTATTCAATAACAGAGAAAGGAACAGTAATATTACTATATGGGAATAAGATTTGAACCAGTCTCTTGATGAGCAATCATATCCATGATCTCTCATTTATAGAAATGCACTTTAAGTATTTTAATAGATGGTATTTTGTTCCAACTAGAATAGCTAAAATGTTTCCAAATAGTGATAATAAATGCTGGAGATGCAAAGAAGAGGTAGGTTCCTATGTTCATATGTTTTGGGAATGTAAAAAAGTACGTACCTTATGGTCATGGACCTTCGAGTTCATCAAAAAAACACTGAAGACAAACATTACAATTTCCCTCAAAATTGCTTTATTAAATATGAATTTGTCTGGATGTTTAAAAGAACAAGCATATTTAATAATTCATACTTGTGCAGCAGTTAAGATGTTAATTGCAGGTTGGAAACAGAGTCATGTTTTTACAAAATCAACATTTTCCAATCAAGTGTTATGGCAGCTTAAGATGGAAAATGGTAGAAAATGGTTTGAAGGGGCAGCAGAAAAATCAAATGTTATATCAAATAATGTCTTGCAAATAGCACACAATACAATGCGCTACGGAATCTGTTGGCGCTATATAAATGGCAATAATAATAATAATGAAGTAGTCCTTTTTAGAGAAAATAATGACGTTGAAGTATCCTTCTACCTGGCTGGCAGCCAATAAGATTTAAGTATATGTTTTAACTATAGACGCTTAGCCCTGTTTCCTATAGGGAGCATCGACAGGCTCCAGTAGTTATTATTTTGTTTATTTTGTTTTGTATGTATTACATAGAACTTAATGCTGTGGTCATTATTATTATCCCGATTCTGTTTGTGTTTTTTTGTGGTCATTATTGTTTTGTAAATCTTTGGTAAAAAGAAAAAAGGAAAGGAAATTAATAAAAGTTATTTTTAAAAAAGAAATAAGAATTGTGAAGACAACTACTTTGTCTTATGGGCAAGCATGAATTTGACAAAAGGTAGAGGACCACAGTCAACTTATGTTCAGCCCTAAACAGTCAGATCTGGGATTCAGGCATCTTCTCGAGATGTGACCTATGAAGGCTTCAGGGGTGTCACTGCATCTTCCATGGATAGCAGTGTTGTACAGCACTGCTTCAGGTAAGTAAAACATACTGTAAAGGATCTGCAGGTAGAAAGAAACATGGCTTTTCCCATATTCACAAAACAGCATAAAAATCTATAACTTATATTTTACTGAACATAAACTTTAAGTCCCACATACCCCCAGATAGCTTGGATCTGAGTGCATATTCTAGGCGAATAGCGCTCAGATCCCACGAACACAGTTCTCAATAACGTCGAATGAAGTTTGGACTTCACCGGCCGTTCGCGTGTTTGTATCCGACAAAGAGTTCCACACTGTAGCTATCTGGGGTCAGTCTCTTTCGCATAAATCCAAGTCCCGAACGGTGCAATGTCTCCTGTATTCGTGTGTTTTCAACCGTATGAACCTTGGTAAGTATCAGCGGTGTTCGGCAGAATAAGTATCCGAAAAAGAGTTCCAGGGCATCGCCGCCGTTTACCGCTGTGCGTTCGACGATTTAAAATGGCGACTGCCACGTGTTTGTCAGACGAACGCGGACCACCAAGCTGTTCCCCAATTACTCTGTGGTTAACCGCAAAGTCTGGGTGGTTAATTTAGTTTATTTGTTTTATTGCTATTTGCACGAAATCACCCCACACACGTCTAAATAACCGAACAGGCTGGTTCGCATAGTCTGTTTAACAAGGGATTTTGTTACACATACCTTCGACTACACCCCCGCCACCAGACCCTAACTCAATAAGTCACTTACAGGAATCTCTGCAAAATATGCAAAGACCCCCAACAGTGACAGAACACTTTGATGCTTCTTCAAAACACTTGTCGGTTTCGTTTGAAATTTAACGTGAATTCAACATAGATTTTTCGTTTTAGGCCAATATAAGCATAATTGTAAAAATTCTGCAAGCTGACTGTTTTTACTTTGACTGTTTTGCACTAATATTTGAAATTTACTTTGAATTTCGGACAGTTTACACTATAGTCTATGACCCGGAAAATCTTCATCATCTAGTGCAAGATAGCCTCAGTGCCTCCTACCGTATTTAAACCAAGATTTATTAAAATATTGTTCTGCCATAATGTTTCTATTAAATCTAGAATATTCCTGCTTTCTTTCTGATATGCAGTATGTGATAGTGGTTCCTTTCCCTTTTCATATGCTCCTTTCCCAAAAAACATTAATAAACGTCAAATCTCTTTAAAATCTAAAGCAACATAGACTTGCCTAGACCCTATGACTAAGCAAAATCTTTTTCCATTGTCCAAGACTTGATGATATACACAAGAGAGACATGCAGAAAGTACTAGATTCTAGTTTTCATGAATATTATGTAATTATGTAATAATAAATAAAACTATGTAATAATATTACACAACTACACTTTACAAAAAATAAAATATAAGTTTAATGAGTTTTATTTAATTTTTTTCTTATTTAACTTCTTTGCTGTGTAGTTTAAGCTATTGTCGTTTACCTACTTTTAGTGGATAAACTGAATTACAGACAGAATGATGATGAATTGTGTGTAGATCGATCAAGGATACCTATTATTATTTTATTATTTATATAGCGCCATCAGATTCTGTAGCGCTGTACAATGGGAATGATAAAGTAATATTATACAATTTAAATTTTTCACTCATTTAGAGACATATTTGGGAATGTCTTAGAAATAAAAGTCTTGCAATTTTTCATACAAGATCTGAAAATGGTTAATTTTGTTACACACCACGTGGGTGACACAAATTGTTATAAAAACTGGTCAAATATCCTGTCTGTGGGCATGTATAGGAACATACTGGCATTTCAGGGAATTTGACTTCCCACAAATACCACAGCATGTAAAATGTTCTGAACAATATACTGCATTCTGTACAGCGATTGCATCCTGCAAAGAAATTCTCTAATATGCCTAAATCCTCTGCTTTCTCCGTTCACACCTCTTGTCCACTAGAGGGTGCCCATATGGTCTCATCACAGTCATATGTTCTTCTAGGTCACTATAACCACAGTGGTTATTCTTCTTCAGCCCCTGTAGTTAGTATACAATAGAGTTAGTAACTAAACTCAAAGTTAGCTCCAAGTCCCAGCATTCATATTTCTTTGTTAATAAAAATCCTTTTGTGTATATGTGTGCATACATGCATATTTATTTGTGTGTGTCTTTTCTGTTTCTCAACAGGTAATTCATACAGCATCAATGCATAGAAAAAGACTGATAATTTGATTAATATTAAAAAATGTCTTAGCCATCTCAATATAAAAATATAAGCAAGCCTGTAACACTTGTTATATGTACATATATACATATTGTTACTGTATTTCTGTTTAATTTTATGTTTGCATTTTTTGCTAGTTCCAACTGATTTCAATAAAAGGATTTACCAAGGTGTCCGAGTAAAACACACAGTCAAAGATCTACTAGCAGAAAAAAGATCCAGACAAACAACTGGTTCTAGATCACACGTAAGTAATATTCTTTGTCAGTTACCATAGTTTGTATTTTGTAACAGATCTTACAAGCAGAAAACTGGTAATTACATGTCATACAGTGAAAAATATGGCAAGAAAACAGATACATCAATTATTAATAAATTATGTACAACTGATTTGCAGAAAACTTTAACTGTTTCAAAACATGAAACCACATTAAATCTACTGACTTACTCATTCTACCGATCAATTAATTATTTTGGGGGAAAAATTATGTAAACTTTGCAGATCACAATATCAACAGGTAAGAAGGAAGCAATAGCTCAATGGAAACAACATATTTAATTAAATGCTACAAATAATATATTAATAGACATAATATGTCATAAGCAATCGTTTTTGCATCCTTTACAAGAATATCGTTTACTTAAAAGTTAGAGACTATTGGGTCTATTCACTGAAATTAGAATTTGTGGGAAGTGAATTTACAGTGAATTTAAAATTTGAGGTCAAAGCTGAAGAATTTGGGTTTGGCCATTGGCTCTGGCCTTAAATTTAAAATGCACTGTGAATTCCTGATAATTCTCTCATTAGTGAATGACCCTGAAAATTGTATCTCTGTTCATTCAATATTTCAGGTACGGTTTGAAACATTAGCACAGAAATACCTTGCGTCTGGGTATTAGTTACAAGCCTGCAATTAGCAATACAGATTTATAAAAATAAATTGCAAAAAATTGTGATTATAATGAATGTATGTAGACATAATAACCACATAAAGTAGTTTCCATTAGGTTAATTATGCAAACTATATAGAGCTTTGCAAGCTGCTACAGCAGGTTTTAAATAATCCACATCCATTACTGACTGACATTTAAGCCCTCCCTCCTTCCTCTCACTGAATGTTAGAATGTATTAATAAAGTTTATCCTTCAAACCTGCTTCCTGGGGGTATGGTGAGGAAGAGAGAGAAGCCATTTTAAAAGATGAGGAACTTGGGAGATGTGAACTCAACAGCACCCAGTCACAGTAACACAACTAAATTAAGCCCACAAATATACATTTTTAATACTCTAAATCAGGCGTGTCCAAAACGTGGGATGCATGCTACCCCTAACCACTTGTAATACAGCCCAATTGTCATCCGGGCAGGGAGGAAGACAGGGAAACAAATAATTAAGCGTGCCCTCCAGAGAGCCAGTAGCAGAGCGGTCGCACCGAAAGGGGAAATTATTACTTACCTGGATTGTGGCGGATTGCCGTCTGATCCTCTTCCCTGATGGTTTCCAATAGCGTTCTAAATGATGCCGCCCACTGTGGTCCCGAACTAATTATTAGTGTTCCTATTGCCCATAACAAATATGGCACCAACATTCGTGTGACGTCACATCCTCGACGCACACACACTTTTTGGGGTCAGAAGTCACTTACTAGCCAATCACTACACAGAGAGGCATATATAAACCCCAACTAGCCTTTTCTCAGTGCACTGTTGTGGTTTCCACTTGTTGGTGGTTGTCTGAGAGTGCGTTCCTGTTCATTGTTATTTCTGGTATTTGACTTTGGCTCGTATTTGACTTTCCATACTTCCGGTATCCCTGACTTTTGGCTACTTCTGTATTCCTGACCATGGTGAGTTTATTGACCTTTCTCTTATACGTTAAGTCTGGCCATTTTAAGGCCTGGTATATATTATTATTTTCATAGTTCTGCGTGTTCATACAGTAGTCGTGACAATCCTGGCTTCAGCATCACTACTTGGCGCACAAGGGACCTGTGCAGGAAGAGCACAGTGATCCCATCACAGCATCAACAACTGGCCACCATTGAGAGGATCCACACCAGCCCTCCTAGAGTTCCAAGTGATTTGTGTGTATGCCAGTAATTATTTGTGTATGTGATTGTGTGGGTCTGTGATTGTGTTTGTGTATGTCTGTGATTATGTGTGTATGCGTGTCTGTTTGTGTATATATCTGATGATATGTGTGTGTATGTATGCGATTGTGTGTATAGGTCTGTGATTTTGTGTGTGTCTGTCTGTCTGTTAGTGTGTGTGTATATCTGTGATTGTGTGTGTATCTGTGATTGTGTGTGTATCTATGACTGTGTTTTTGTATGTCTATGATTATGTGTATGTCTGTGATTGTTTGTGTGTGTGTGTGTGTGTGTATAGATCTGTGATTGTGTGTGCATATGTCTGTGATTGTATGTGTGTATAGTTCTGTGATTAGATGTGTGTGCGTGTGTGTGTATGTCTACATCTGTGGTTACGTGTACATCAGTGGTGTATCCTGGTTTTGTGCTGCCCTAGGCAGGACAAAACTCAGGCACCCCCCCGTGCCACCCCCACCCGCGCAACCGCCACCCAACCTTCCCCCCTGCTCCGCCTTCTAAATACACACACACACACATTCACTGACAGATACGCATTCACTAGCTAACAGAAACACACAGTCACTAACAGACACACACTCACACACTCACTAACAGACACACACACCACAGACAAACACACACACTAACAGACATCCACACTAACAGACACACACACACTAACACTAACATACATACACTAACATTAACATACACACTAACATACACACACTAACACTAACATACACACTAACAGACACAAACACTAACATACACACACACACTAACATACACACACTAACAGACACACTAACAGACATCCACACACACACACTAACATACACACACTAACAGACACACTAACAGACATCCACACACACACACACTAACATACACACACACACTAACATACACACACTAACAGACACACTAACATACACACACTGACATCCACACACACAAACACACTAACAGACACACACACTAACATACACACACTAACAGACATCCACACACACACACACACTAACAGACACACACACTAACATACACACACACTAACAGACACACTAACATACACACACTAACAGACACACTAACATACACACACTAACAGACTTCCACACACACACTAGTGTATTTTTTTTGTTTTTTTATTTAACCCCCCCCCAGCCTCCTTACCTTTGGTAATGCTGGGGGGGGGGTTCTTCCTCTCCCTGGGGTCCAGTGGCTGCAGCGCTGGGCGGGCGGCCGCCGAGGGAGCTCTCCCCCTGAGCGCTCTGCTCTGCTCAGCTCCCTCGCGCGCCGCCAGCAGAGTGAGGCTGGGAGCCGGGTTGATGACGTCATATTCCGGCTCCCAGCCTCACTCTGCTAGCGGCGCGCGAGGGAGCTGAGCAGAGCGCTCAGGGGAAGAGCTCCCTCGCCGGCCGCCCGCCCAGCGCTGCAGCCACTGCCGCCCAGCGCCCAGAATGTCTGTTAGCCGCGAGGCTAACAAGACATTTGCCTTGGGCATTTGGGGGGACGGCGTTTTTTGCCGCCCCCTGAAAAATGCCGCCCAAGGCAAATGCCTTGTTTGCCTCGCGGCTAATACGCCCCTGGTGTACATGTATATGTATTTACATGTTTACGTGTTTAGTAGATATCTCCCTAATTTGGAATAATTAAATATGGCAATCCCACATAGGGATAACAAATAAGGGAGTTATCTACTAAACAATTGAAGTATCAAAATTTAAAATACGGCTTTGGAATTTTTATTATTTAAATTAATTATATTATATATTTTGTGTGTGGCCCAAGATAATTTCTCTAAGCTCAAAGTGGCCGGCCGGGAAGCCAAATGTTGGACACCCATGCTGTAAATACTTATTGTACAGTGCAGTCTATGCAGTTAACAATGAATTCAAATGGCTTTTAACTTATATATTGGTGGAATATAGTATGATGACATTATTATGCTCAGAGATTCTGAGTCTTAATCTTTTTTTTTCTACCTTTAAGTTGAAATGTGCATTATTAACCTCTTTGTTACAAGGGTTAAGGAATGGAAAAATCTCCTTATATTGTGGCAGTCTTTGCTGAGTTATTAAAAAGGGTTAATGATACACTCTGGTATAATACATGTTCCTAATTGTTATTATCTTTCAAACTAATTATATTTTTTTTAATTTGTTGCTACAATTACCTCTACATGGATTTTGCCCTTTTAGCTGCCTGTCGGAGTTTTCTTTTCTTCTTTGCAAGTTTCATGCCTCGTAATAAACGCAGTCAAGTTGTAAACAGAGGATTAGACGGGAACAATACGGTTTGTTTGGTTTTGACAAGAATTTATGAATAAGTCATTTACATATAGCTGGTGTCTGCGCTGCTGCAGACTGTATTTGTGAAATAAAAAGAAAATGGTTTGCGTCCAGACCTGCCTGCAGGCGCTAATAATAACTATCATTATTATTATTATTATCGTAAAATCCTATAAAAATATTATTGTGCAGTATTGTGGTTCAATTATTCAATGTAAGGTCCCCTGTGGGTTCTCAGTGCTGAATCTAGTTACGTCTTTTGGGTGCAGTTTACTGAGTTTACGGCACTCTGTGACGGACCCTAATGTTCTAACACTAGTGTTCTGTTATGTTCAGTCCAATCTGTTATGTGCTAAGTCTATAGTGCAGGGTCATTCTAAGCATCATGTTACTCAATTTAATATTTTGGATAAGCTTTTTAAATTACTTCATATTTTAGATTTGAGACTTCTAAAATGCATTTTTCAAGGTAGCCTTCAATACTTTTGACCACGCTCTTCTTCTTCTTCAAACCCATCTTCTCATTTTCCTGACTGGGGACACTTCTTCCTGAGTGACTGCTGCTCCCACATCTCACTTCTTTGTCAATCATTACATTGGCTTTCACACAGTACTGATTCTTGTAATTAATTTTAACGTTATATTTTATATCTTATTCTATTAATTTTATTTCTAATCTATGTTTAGATAGAGTATGACCTGGCTAGAGGCAGCCAAGCATTAATATTCTTAAACTAAGGAAGAGACAGTTTGACAACAGACACATTCAGCTAATGGTCACATTATCTTTGCTCATTCAGGGCATAGACGTGACTTGGAAATAAAAAAGATAGAGGATTTATATATGTTACTCCTAGAGCATGGATATAGCTATATAGGGTAAAATATGGCTATAGTGCTAATTGTAAATGAATGCATTCATTTCACCGGAATCCAGACAAACAATAAAATCTAGCAATTTAATAACACATACTTTGTTGTTTGGAGCAGGTACCTTTTGCACGATGCAGGAGATTTGTTTTACTGCTTTATAGCTAATTTTCTGCCATTAAAATTTAGTGGAGCAGATGTGCTCATATACAATCTATAAAACATAAACGAGCGTATAGCTGTATTGTAAATCAGGCTGTAAAAATGTTTAGTTAGGGATGAGCAGGGCAGTGTCTGGAATTACATTTCTGATCTGACTAATGGGTGGAGACCTGAAATAAACGTTGATAAAACTGCGATTACAATGTAAACCCTTCATTTCCAACATACTGTATACTACAAGCTAAAATATAAACATGAATGACCTTATTATTTCTGTTGTTAAAACATTTCAGTCCAGACAAAAACAGCTTTAACTCTTTTGAAAGAGCATACAATTCAATCAATACATTGATCTAGCAGGTTTGCTAGAAAATGTATAGATTGGGAGAAAAAACTACTTAAAGGTAGGTCTTCCTCACAACTGTCAATCAATTTTTTTTTGGCATTGACTCTATGCCAAAGAATTGATTGACAAGGGAAAACGGAAAAGACATCACACTCCTCTTTCTGCTCTTCACCAATAGAAACCACAGTGCATGCACTGTAGTTGCTATGGAAAGTCTAGGGCCCAAGAGGTAGATCCAGATGTTTTAAAACTACAGCTTCCATGATGCTTTGGCATTCTAATGGCATTCTAAAGGCATGCAAAGCATCATGGGAGTTGTAGTTCTACAAAAATCTGGGTATCTACCTTTTGGTAGAACGGAGGTGAGGTGAATATATCTCAAACTTTACATGAATTACATTATCTATTCAATATATTCGAAGCTTATTTAAGTTAAGTAAAAATCTTGATGACAGGTTCCCTTTAAAGGCAACAGAGATGTTCAGAAGCCCACCAGGAGACTTTCCCAAGCAGACTTTCCCAAGCAGTCTCAACATCTGCATCCATGACCCCTGAGAGGTCCCATACTCAAAGGAGTTAAGGAACCTTTGCACTTCAGGGAGATGACATCACTTTGCTTTTCAAAATTTAATAAATTTCCATGTCTTAACTTAGTTGTCCTCTAGTTTACTTTGAAGTTATTATGTAAGTTATTGATATTAAATAACAGTAGTTTTGTTATGTCTAAAAGAAATGCCAACTCAAACAAAAAATATTATTTGCCAAGTTCATCAGACGTTTGGGTTAAAGATTAACAGTTTAGTAAGAACGTGAGTGATTGTTCTCTGATATATGTTTTGGTATCCTGCCTTCATAACTTTTTAGTTTTACAATATTAAAATTGATTCATGTTAACATATGCACAAATATAATACTTTACATTCAGATAGACACAACCATCTGTCATTTTATTCTGTGTTCTGTGACTACACAATAATTCTGACATAAGTTCAGTCACGCTGGCAACCATTCCATTGAGCATGCTTTCATGGTAGCAGTACAGATAATCCTGCTGCAGTTTCACTGCTCAATTCTCTACAATTTAGGAGTTATATCATTTTGTTTATGAAATCCTAGCCACACCTCCCCTGGCTGTGACTCACACAGCCTCCTCACACATTTAATGAAAACATTATCTAATTTTTAAACCTTTTTTTTTTACATGGTATGTTTAATTTAAACTTATCATGCAATAGACAAGAAAATACCAAGGACCAACAAATTAATATTTAACCATTAAACATTACATATTAATTTGTCAGTCCTTTACATTTTCTTTTTTCTTGTTTGTAATTTGTTAGGCTTACCCCCAGTTTCCATGTATCAGAACTATTTACTCCTATCTCAGTTTCTCTGATTCTTTCTGTTAATTGTCTGCTGGATCCTGAGGCTCCCTGCTTATTGTGATCAAAGTTAAATTAACAGAGCAGCAAATAAGAACTATAGACAAGAAGAACGGGAAAAACATTGTGCTGCAAGAATGTAAGATTGTTTTGAAAATGAAACCTTTTTTCCATGAAGGCTGCATGAGTCACAGCCAGTGGAGGTGAAGCTAGGACTGCATAAACAAAGAGATTTAACTTCTAAATAGCATCAAATGGTGCCAGGACACAGCAGGGACATGGCAAATACACCAAAACTGCTTCATTAAGCCAATGTTGTTATATAACATATATACAATATATGTGCACATAATCAAAAAAAACTCTAAGTAATGAACAGAAACTGCCTATTGGACTGTTTTGGTAATTATGATTTCATTCATAAATGCTATTCACATTCCCTTGATTTTGAAGTATATAGGAATTGTAGAAACACTCCGATGTCTTTACAAAAAGTCACCAGAGCTTTAGAATGTTATGAATGGATCGGTGCCTTGTAGAAGACAATACTATTTAATGCTTATTCAAACAGGGACTATGTTCTTGCAGACAGCCTTCGCTTAGTCTTTCACCAGTGCTTCAATCAGTTGCCAGATAGTAAACATGTTGTTTTTAATGATTCCATTTCCATGTAGTTTCTTTTCTCTCCGGACAGCTGCTGATCTTCGGCATTGACTAAAGGAAGCCTGTGATGAGCAAATTTCATTCAAATTTTAACCTTCAAATTTGTCTGTCGCATTCAGCAGGAACCTTCTGTTTGTTTTATGCAAAATGATAGTGTACATTGTCATCTGCGATTCAGGAAATCACACATTAATCTAGTCGATCTCTTGTATTTCCTCAGAAATATGAAACTAAACTGTTCAGCTCTGTGTTTCTTTGGAACATGTATGCTTATCTGTGAATCAGATTAGTCACACAGGAATAAAAGTTTAACATACCTGCCTAAAAACCTAATGCTAATAGGTCCCTACCCCCTTGAAAATGTTAAATTTAAACTTAAAACTTATCTCTTTTGTCCACCAGATATCAGCAGGAGGCCTCACGCGATCCAAGCACAGGCTTCTCATAGAGAAGCCTGTGTTTGGGCAATTTTTCCAGCTCAGAGGGCATACACACGGTTTGTTCTGGTGAATGGATCAGAGATAGGGATTTTTGGATGAGCGGGAAATTAATTTTAATTTAATAATGCGAAAGTAAAATTCAAGCAATGGAGAGAGGCCGAAGGATAGCGCAATCGGAGAGAGTGAGGGAGGGGAGAATGAACTTCCTGCAGCAGGCTGTTGTAAGCGTGGCTTGCGTACTGATTACGTGGGCCAAGCATGTAACTAACTCATGGCACATAAGTGCAAATATCTCTGAATGTGCAGTGTTTGAAGCGGAAACACTGCAAATCCAAACTCCTACCACCCTGACTGCTTCAAATCACTAAAGTGGTCATGGTGGATGGAGAAACCCTTTAATTGTAGCAATGTATTACGCATGAGCACAAACAGATACATTGTGAACATTTTATTACAAATATCATGCTTTCAATTAAGTATGAATACCAATAGGAAATCTGGAGAAGGAGTTGACGTTCGTAGGTTTCCAGAGAAGTCAGTTGAACATTGCCAAGAAATTAGCCCAAGCTTTTTGTGGCAAGATTATGGGCCAACACAATAATACAGGACAATAAGGGATTTACAAACACAAGGCAGAAAATCCAAGGCCAATATCAGACATAACAAAAAAGGAATCTAAGCAAACGAGTTGGGTTCAGTATAAATTAAAGTAGAAGTTCCCTGTATAAGCACACTTAGGACACACAAACAGTTCATCAAAGCAATGAGATCAGGATTGGACTGGCCCACTGGGTTACTGTCAAATTTCCCAGTGGGCCAGCATACCTTCATGGCCGGTGTGCAGACGCCTAGGGCGCACCTGCCCGGGAGGCACGATCGCTGAGTGCCAGGCAAGAGGGGAAACGCACAGCACATCGCTCTCCTCCAGCCAGTCACTACATGTAGCTTGGCAGAGCAGCAGACCACAGGAGAGGAGCTTCTGTTTTTTCTCTCTTGTCTGACAGGAAGCAGTTTGGTGCTCCTCTCCCGTGGTCTGCGGCTCAGCCTTGCTACATGCAGAATAGGAGGGGTTGGGGGGGTTGGTAAATGAGACACGAGTGGGGGGAATAAAGCATGTGGGGTGGGATGAGACACATGGGGGGCTGAATTGGGGAGAATGAGACATATGGAGTGGCTGGGTGGGGTGAATAAGATACATGGAGTGGCTGGAGTGGGGAGAATAAGACACATGGAGGAGCTGGGGTGGGGAGAATGAGACACATGGAGGGGCTGGGGTGGGGAGAATAAGACACATGGAGGAGCTGGGGTGGGAAAAATGAGACACATGGAGGGGCTGGGGTGGGGTGAATGAGACACATAGAGGGGCTGGGGTGAGGAGAATGAGATACATGGAGGGGCTGGAGTGGGGTGAATGAGACACATAGAGGGGCTGGAGTGAGGAGAATGAGATACATGGAGGGGCTGGAGTGGGGTGAATGAGATACTTTGAGGGGCTGGGGTTTCATTAACATATATGTAATGAGCACGTATTGGCCCAGTCAGGTTGCTAGGTGCACACTCCATCAAAATAACATTCAAAGTGGAGAGCTCACTCATAGGACTCAAATAAACAAGATAACTTCATTTTTTACAGTTGCGCAACAGCATGCAATCACCATTTCTGTCCCATTACTAAACTATCCTTGATATGTCATGGTAATTGGACTGAAACATTGATTATATGCTAATGCACATTTATTTGAAATAAATCTGCTCTTTTGTTAATTTTGAAGCCCTATGCATGCTTTCTTTCTCATTGAAGTAATTATTCACATTTTTAAGTTATCTTTTTCACCTCCATATCTGCACACTATGCTGGCGCAACACAATTTTGGTCTGGTATAGAATTTTTTTTCCAGAGCTGCTTTTATTTCCCACTCCAGCCATGAATGAGTCTAGGTTTGTGGTAGATTTTTTTTATAGGAGAATTTGTACCCTGTGTGTTTAACTAGTAGATGAAGTAAAAAAATGCAACTGTCTCATGTATAGTAATGGTTCCAGCAGATGATATATATATTACATATAGGATGTGTCTAGTACAGGCATAATGTCTTTGTTGTGTTCATTTACACAATACAGTGGAGGTGCTCCCTCAACTCATAGGTGGAGGTGCTCCCTCATAAGCATGTGCTGTTTCTAGAGCATCTGCATATGGCACGAGTGGTCAAGGTCCCTACAATGGTTCATACAGTGGCCAACAATATATAGAAGCACACTATATAACAAAATCATTATTTTATGTATCCATAAAATTTATGAAACTAAATATTAATAAAATTGTTATTTGAGAAATCTTAAAACAAATATAACTCTACATCCAAGATTTAATAAAAGCACACAACAAAGAACCAAAGCTTGACTAAGATATCTGCTAAAAAATCACTCTGCTTCAGATAACAGAGAAGTATTATAGTGGTGATCCTCTGCAGCCCAATACATTATGGCAAAAATGGAAAAGAGAAGACCATGCAAAAATAACAATAAAATATAGTCCGATAGATTAGAAGGCTTACATTTAAAATTGTTTTTATATCACATAACACACTGAGTCTTCTCTTCCCTGAAATTGTCCTTTGTGCAGTAAAATGCAGGTATGGAGGATCTGACTCCAATTCAGGATCAGGAATATCTATCACTTGCAACAATCATACAGTTTATGATTTGCATCTGAGCTACTGCTTCATCTCATCTAATCCTCCTCTTTCACTCCATCTATAAAGTAGTGCAAATCCTGCCCAGAGGGATGTCAAACTTAAAATGCCAAAGCCTATGAGGGTAAATATAACCCTCAGGTAGATGTATATCTACTCAAGCAAAAGTTCAGCTATTGCTGCTCAGTCTCTAGAATGGTAACATTGTTTGGGGACAGGGCCTGTAAACTATTGATGTGGACCTGTCACTGCTGGGCATGGTGACCATGGGCACTGGCATGGGGCCTCACTGGTGGGCATGATGACCATGTGCATTGGATAGGGACATCACTGGTTGGCATGATGACCATGGGCATTGGGTAGGGGAGCTACAGGTGGGCATGATGACCATAGGTCATCAAACACCATAAAATGACTGACATTTCCATTACTGATGAAGTTATTATTCCTTACTATACCTGTTATAGATCCAATATTGATCTTTGTTATATTCAGGGGAAACCAAATTGTATCAAGTGCACTTGGAGAAGCGTGAATTAGACACCAGACGCGTGTTGGTTATCAAAATAAGCCTCTGACGTTTATTTTATCAGTTTGTGCTTTTATACATTAAAAAGTAAGTGCTTACGTGCAAATACTCATACAACAGTAGTAGATAGGGAGTGAAATAACAGGGAAGGAGTACAGATAAGACATAAGAATGAACGTCATGTAGATATAACAGATAAGTGCCGGGAAAGAGAAAGAACAGACTGACTTAGGAGAGACAGCTCAGGTGGGAGCTATCTGCTCCCGGAACTAGACATATATGGTCTTAAGTGTCGTTTTAAGCATTCAGCATTTCCTGAGTCCAAGTTAGCCAATTTTAATATAGGATATTTAATATGACACCTATAAGCTTGAACCTTGGAATCAAGGTAAATTCTTTGACAATCCGCTCTGTAGATTTTTGCAGGGGACCTTCTAATTAAACCCAACCGTAAATAGAGCTATATTTGTGGCACTTGCTGTATAGCTTGCAGACATATCATACCATCTATGTTTTGCCATCATTTACGTTATATGTTTTGCCATCATTTACGATCATTATTTTGAAATGTTATACCATCTCTGCCACATAAATTGCAAGTTAGACTTTGTCTTCTATAAAATTCCCTCCGTACGTGGTTTGTTTTATATTAGGAAGGAATACAAGGCCACTGATCAAACATCAGAACAGTGACATGTGATGGTGTAGCTGATAAACCTTGGGTGAAACACTTCTTCAACCAATGATCAACTATCCTACTTAACATTCATTGCTATTTATTATGTCCCCCTTGCAGAAAATGAAGACAACATACTGCTGGAATTTCTTGCATTTTGGGGGTTTTCATTAGATACTGTCTCTCAATGGGCTGAAAGAAAAAAAAACTCTTAGATATTTTAGTCCAAGGACACGACACAATCACATTGATCTAAAGGACTGTGCTACCATCTCTCTGCATGTTGTTTACTTTTCCGATACTGTGTGTTATTCTTACATTGTTCGAATAGGTTTCATGTGCTTCAGATACACAGCATAAAGTGAGAGTTTTCTTTTGTCTCAGAAGTGGCTCATACTCTATATTGTGATATTGTCAG
The DNA here is from genome assembly GCA_933207985.1 of Pelobates cultripes. Taxonomy (NCBI): domain Eukaryota; kingdom Metazoa; phylum Chordata; class Amphibia; order Anura; family Pelobatidae; genus Pelobates; species Pelobates cultripes. The sequence goes on from OW240921.1 coordinate 111,838,350, forward strand.
TCTTTCATAATATCACAACGTTCCCTTTTAATATCCAAGTAATTTATCATATGCCATCTTACATACAAAACAGTTTTTAGACATTTCCAAATAGCTATCAAAATCTGGAGATGAAAATACTAGAACATAGATGTGTGTGTGTGTCTTGACTATTTTTGTTTACATTTCAATTCAATTCTTCCCAAATGGGCTACTCATTGTAGCACATTAAAAAGTGGCATGCCGGTTTAATGGGATTAAACCTTTTTTGTGGAATTGAGAGCTGGTAACTGAAGAGGAAGCACAAGTAAATGGCACAACCTTGGGCGTATTCATATACAGTTGCAAGAAAAAGTATGTGAACCCTTTGGAATGATATGTATTTCTGCACAAATTGGTCATAAAATGTGATCTGATCATCATCTAAGTCACAACAATAGACAATCACAGTCTGCTTAAACTAATAACACACAAAGAATGAAATGTTGCCATGTTTTTATTGAACACACCATGTAAACATTCACAGTGCAGGTGGAAAAAGTATGTGAACCCCTAGACTAATGACATCTCCAAGAGCTAATTGGAGTGAGATGTCAGCCAACTGGAGTCCAATCAATGAGATGAGATTGGAGGTGTTGGTTACAGCTGCCCTGCCCTATAAAAAACACACACCAGTTCTGGTTTGCTTTTCACAAGAAGCATTGCCTGATGTGAATGATGCCTCGCACAAAAGAGCTCTCAGAAGATCTACGATTAAGAATTGTTGACTTGCATAAAGCTGGAAAGGGTTATAAAAGTATCTCCAAAAGCCTTGCTGTTCATCAGTCCACGGTAAGACAAATGGTCTATAAATGGAGAAAGTTCAGCACTGCTGCTACTCTCCCTAGGAGTGGCCGTCCTGTAAAGATGACTGCAAGAGCACAGTGCAGACTGCTCAATGAGGTGAAGAAGAATCCTAGAGTGTCAGCTAAAGACTTACAAAAGTCACTGGCAAATGCTAACATCCCTGTTAGCGAATCTACAATACGTAAAACACTAAACAAGAATGGATTTCATGGGAGGATACCACAGAGGAAGCCACTGCTGACCAAACAAAACATTGCTGCACGTTTACAGTTTGCACAAGAGCACCTGGGTGTTCCACAGCAGTACTGGCAAAATATTCTGTGGACAGATGAAACCAAAGTTGAGTTGTTTGGAAGAAACACACAACACTATGTGTGGCAAAAAAAAGGCACAGCATACCAACATCAAAACCTCATCCCAACTGTGAAGTATGGTGGTGGGGGCATCATGGTTTGGGGCTGCTTTGCTGCATCAGGGCCTGGACGGATTGCTATCATCGAAGGAAAAATTAATTCCCAAGTTTATCAAGACATTTTGCAGGAGAACTTAAGGCCATCTGTCTACAAGCTGAAGCTCAACAGAAGATGGGTGTTGCAACAGGACAATGACCCAAAGCATAGAACTAAATCAACAACAGAATGGCCTAAACAGAAGAAAATACACCTTCTGAAGTGGCCCAGTCAGAGTCCTGACCTCAACCCGATTGAGATGATGTGGCATGACCTCAATAAAGCGATTCACACCAGACATCCCAAGAATATTGCTGAACTGAAACAATTCTGTAAAGAGGAATGGTCAAGAATTACTCCTGACTGTTGTGCAAGTCTGATCTGCAACTGCAGGAAACGTTTGGTTGAAGTTATTGCTGCCAGCTATTAAATCCAAGGGTTCACATACTTTTTCCACCTGCACTGTGAATGTTTACATGGTGTGTTCAATAAAAACATGGCAACATTTCATTCTTTGTGTGTTATTAGTTTAAGCAGACTGTGATAGTCTATTGTTGTGACTTAGATGATGATCAGATCACATTTTATGACCAATTTGTGCAGAAATCCATATCATTCCAAAGGGTTCACATACTTTTTCTTGCAACTGTATACTCATATACCTTTACCCATACAGTCCTTTATCTATTGAGTCTTGGTAAGCCTTTTTCCCATTAGATCATAGATAAATGTTTAGAAATTATATGGAGCAATTTCCGCAACCCAGATCTGGTCATCTTTCCTTCTTCGAAAACGAATTCCACCATGTCACATTTTGCAGTTTTCCAGTGTTTTCTAATGCTTGTTCTTGTCTACCAGGTTTATACAGACAAGCAATGATGTGAGCAGAAAAAAAAGATTTCGGAAGTTATTATATAGCCTTTTTCACTGGAATACTTTATAGCTTGAGGGGCATATAACTTTAAACTAGAAGTCAATAAAGAACATACAGTTTGCTAACACCTGCGACTTTTGAAATATTCCTCTGTGATGATCTAGAGCATATTTTGAGTGTGAACATTTAAGCCAATATATACATATCACCATTCACCATGCTATGGGAATCATTACCCTTTTTTGCATAGTTTAGATGTTGTAGGTAAACTTAAAAACTGGTTGAGATTATGTCTGAGCAAATATATGAACATTGAAATCTTTGCTGACACAAGTGATTATCCCAACAATAATTACTTCTAACAGCATTGCTTTGTTTATAACACTGAGGCTTATAGGTAAAGTGAGTGAACAGAACTATAGACTTCTTTTCCACCAGGTAAGGAAACACCTGTTACTATTGCAAGTACATGTGGTTCCAAGACACCAATATGTTAAAATAAACTATAGCAATTTAACAGAATATGAAAATGTTATTATCAAATAACCTGATGTATGAATTATAAATTCCATTTTATTTTTGTTTACTAAGTAATGAACATTTTGTAAATCTCACTCATCCTTGAAAAATTGTGAATCTCAATCATGCATGCTTATATTTCTACAAGATATCATAAATAGTTTTGTAGTGCTTTAGAGCTCTCAATATAGCAGGTGTACAACATACTTTGAATTTATGTTCATAATATTGGGTTGCTTCTAAAACATTTTAAACCATGTCTTTCATTTACAGAGCAGTACCAACGTTTCCCAGGCTCCATTTGTCCAAATGTCAAGTAAGCATTTTTAAGTAAATATTAGATAACATAAGTTAATGTTTGTCTATCTTCTGGCATAAATGAACATTTTGATGTTTTGTTTTGTTTTTCTATTTAATTGTGTTTCCGTTGCTGAAATCTGAATCAGTGGAATCTGAATTTTACTCTGTAAAAAGACTCATTTTCATGTTTGCTGTATTTTTTAAATTTATTTTATATTTCTGTATTGCCTTATAGCAAAATCATAGTAATAATGAACTTCTTATGTATCGAAATGTTTTAAGTTACAATATATGTGTCTTAGCAATGGTTTGATAATATCATCATCATTCTCTCTTACAGGCTCACCAGTGCTGTCTGGATATTATGGGGTCAGAAGATCATTTTTGCCTGAATCTGAGTTCCATAGTACCAAGCAATATCCTAATGATCTTTACTCTCCACCTCTGGGCCCAAAGTCATGTGACCCAGCAACCATCCAAAGCTACCCACCTCTCCTGGATCCATATTTTACTGAGTCTATCGGTGACTATCGGGGAGCTTCCATTACATCTGGCAGTGGCTCACTTTTTAGTTCGTCGTCATTACCACCACTAATACCTCATTTTTCTGGTGACCCATCACACTATTTACTGGTAATTGACAATTCCATTAAATTATATGATAGTAAAAAGCACTGTGGTTAAAAAGTATAAATGCTTATTAGATAGAAGACAGAAAGTATAAATGATTATTAGATAGAAGACAGACAGATGGACAGAGATTAAGACAGATAAATAGATTTGTTTTGCCAGTATTAAGCAAAAAGTTTTAAAAATGTTTAGGCATTTTTCTTCTTTTCTTATATATGGATATCTCAAAATTTATATTGGAGGATCCAGTTGATTGCTGACCCTCTCTTGTCCATTGTTTTGTTCTACAGATATGGTGTTTAGTTCCACCACTCCACAGTACACGTTAAATACTTTTTAAGTCAATATCACTCAATTTTGTTTAGGATGGCCCTTACCATCCCCTATTGCATGCAGGATTGGAGAATGCATGGACTCTAAATTATCAACAGAGTTAATGTTAAGAATTTAAAGTGAATTTTTCAGCTAAATTGGAAAAACGTCCTATGCCTGATTTGCTTTCAATTTGGCTCTTTTAGCCTAAATGTTAAAATACACTTTGATTGCCATTTAAATTCCATCCAATTCACACCTTAGTGAATAACCTTTGTGTGTGTTTTATGTTGTGCGGACCACCAACATTTTCTTTTGTTTCATAACAGACAGATGTCTCCTTCCTACCCTTGTTGGTCCAGAATAACGGTCCACAAAGGGTAATTCCAAATTATATTATGAATCACAGATACTCTGAAGGTTCCGTCTTCCTCCATACCAGGAGCACATTATGTGGTGGTAGGGGCATGGGAGACAGAACCAACGGTTCATATTGATCCAAATGTATATGTAACTGCTTGAGCCACTACCCAGAATTGCGCAGATTGGCCTGCTTCATACACAAAGTGACACTAAAATTCTAACTTTTCTTAACATTTTCTGTATGGTCAACTTCCAGCTTCTCTTGACAATGATGTACACAAAAGGCCATTTTTCAAACACTGTTGATGATGCTACTCCTCCCCATGCCACTAAGCATCTTCTGTGTTTGCGTAATACCCACCATGACTTTTCCATGCATGGTTTTACAGCTTATAATAGTTCGGAAACCCAAATTAACTTTAATATTTATTTTAAATTTAAATGTATTATTCCACAGAGAGACTCATGGGAACAGACTGTGCCTGACACCATCAGCCAGTTGGATGTTCTGTGTCCTGATACCTCACAGACTGTGTCTTCCTCTACAACTTGTCTTTCATCCGAAGCAGGAAGTGCTCACTATAGAAGTACAAGCAGAGGATCAGCAGCTCAAGGTTCTCAGCCTTACTCTATACATGCTCTTGATGATGTACATTACTCCACCAGTTTCCCAGCACCATCGTATGCTTTTTCTCCTTTTATGACTGTTACCAATGAACTCACTCCCAAGATGACTCACCATCTCTCCCCAGAGGACTCCACGGAAACAAACTCTTTGCAAGATAATGCTACATGGCCAAAGGATGAAGCAAATACAGTATGGGGCCCATATGAACTGAGAAGAAATTACTGAAAGTGTATTATGTGTTAAAAGGAGGCAATGAGAAGGTTGTTTGTATATATTGGTTGCTTGAAAAAGACATTTTTGATACCTTAGAGATCACCAAATTGTATGATATAATTTTCCCTTTCAGTCACCACAATTATTTTGTTACCTCCCCACTGCCTATGGGTGCGTGGATATCAAATCGATCGCTTTCTCCATAATTGTTTTAAACCTCGTGACTGTTTTGCTATTAAGGAAATTGAGTAAATTGCAAAAATAATAACCCAGAAGAAAGCGTGCTTTTTAACACTTACTATTAATTGTTATTAGTTTTCATGTTAGTTTGTTTGGCTATGTCATATTGACATGCTGGTTAATGAACTTAGAATTGACACTTTAATGTTAAAGAGAATAAAAAATCATTCATATCATCTTTTAGAGCCATTACTTGCAAACTTAGCATATAAAACGCAATATAACAACTCTCGATAAATTGCTATCGACACGTAGGGCCATTACATGTTTATGATGGTGTTTTAAATCAAATTTCACCAATTTAGATGCATTGCTAATTTCAATGATAATAGCCATCTTAGCTTGTCATAAGACTTGTATGTTTCTGCGTATTTTCTTTTCAGGCCCACTTGGTGAATCCTGGTTTGTTCTATCAGGCTTTGAAGAGGGAGTGTTGTGAATAGACCGACTAAAGTAAAATAGTGCAAATATTGCTTTGTAATTCCCTAACCATAATTTACTACTGTTAAATATTCTCTCATTTATTAACCAGAATAATATTCCTAAAATTATTACATTTTGAAAAATAAGTTGTATACAATCAAGATAACTTTAATTCACATTAAAGGCACATCGGTGCTCTCATCTTAGATTTTATCTATGTTACCAAATGACCTGCTTCCTTTTAGAAATAATTTATGTGTTTTTTTTAATTCAAAGTATAACATTGTATGTCAGATTTATCTGTTACCAATTTATCGTCTAAATTGTAAAACTAAAATGAACAGTTTGCTAGTGGTAAGTTCTTAATAGACCTGTCGAATATAAAAATCCAATTTTCACCAAAAATATATCATTCACCTCTTGAGAAAAGTCTGAGTTGGACTGTGTCACTGCAATGTGACTGTATGTTTGATTTTTGTTTTCTGGTATTACAAAGGAAATGCAATAAAACTGGACTTACTATACAACTGCAGTTTGTTTAAATTGGTACCCATATTTAAAGGGTAGCATAGTGTTTATTTAATAATGAACTGCATTATATCCTTCACAAACATGTACAGTTCTAAGAGAACACCACTGGCCTTGGGTGCCATAGGAATAATAAACAGAGCAATTTTGACCCATCTTTCTATAATATATAAAAAAGAATCCCATTGCAGTCTGTTTAATTTTAGTGTTGTAGAAAATAATTAAAAAGAAAACAGACAGTGTATGAGAATATATAGTATGAAAAATTGAGCAAATGTTGTCATCAATATATCTCATCTTTATATTATGAAATAATACTGGTTGAACATACATTTTTCAATTCTACTAATGACTCTTAATTCAGTTTATTATTACAGCTAAAAGGAAACTTAGCAGAAGCTCATATTGTGAAATAAATAAATTGTAAATGTAATATTTTGGAAAAGTTACATATTACAGATTTTGAAGCTTGTGGTTCTCGAGGTTCTGGGCTTTGGACTCTCTTGGTTTTTAAGTCTCAATGGGTGTCTACATAAAGCCAGTTGAACCAAGTTGTTGCCTTAGTGGTGTGTGTATAAATTCCTTCAAGCTCTGGGTGCATGGTCATCTGTACATTTTAAGTAATCCGCATATTGTTTTTGTATTTTTAATATACTGTACCCTATGGTAACAATGTAATGTTTGTGGACCCAGGACATACTTGAAAATGAGAGAAATCTCAATGTATCCTTCCTGGTAAAATATTGTATAAATAAATCAAATAAATAAATAATAAGCCACATAATAAAATAACTACCAGTAATTCCAACAAAAAACTAAATGAAGATAATTTCTGTGAAAATAAAAAGAGAATGGCATTTAGAAAATAAATCAATTGGAGTTTTAAGGTCAGTCACACAGTGGTTAAAAAAAGCAACTGATCTAGTATTGTTTTCATATATGGTGATTTTGGCCTTAACCAGCTATACCTTTGTTAGCACCCCACAATGTACAAGTTTATCGAATCAGCCTCATTATTTGAATACGTTAGTGTGTTTTTAGTGTGAGATCAGACATCTTGATATAAATTTGTTAATGTATTTGGACATTTATGTTATTTCTTCATAGTAGTTTTTTGTTAATATTGTTTATATTTTTGCAATGTGTTGGTATCTGTATGTGATATACTACCTGTTTTTGTTTACGTTTAGCAATGAATGTGTCTGCATAACTCACTGCACTCCTTTTATAATGCAATGTCTTAGATAGAGCTTTGAAGGAAGCTATACTCCAGACTTTGGATGTGGTAGTTGAAGAATGATTAAAAAAAAAATGATAGACATGTGCAATTAGTTTTGGTCGGAATATGAATTCGGACGAATTTCGGGAAATTCGGACATTCGGGTACTTCCGAATGTCTGAAGTTCCGAAATTACAGAATTGCTGAAGTGCGAAGTCCCGAAGTTCCGAAATTACCGAATTTCCGAAGTGCCGAACTTCCAAAGTGCTGAAGTGCCGAACTTCCAAAGTGCTAAAGTGCCGAAGTTGCCGAAGTTCCGAAGTGTCAAAGTGCCAAAGTTCCGAAGCACAGTATTGCCTAAGTACTAATATACTCACCCAGTGAAAGAAGCATGTTACATTGTATACAATTTTAAATAAAAAGTATACAAACATAGCCAGGATTCAGCTGTAAGCATTTGCAACACTTACAACAATCAAGTAACACACATTCATATAAAATGTAAGTTACTTGGCCAGTCAATGTAATGATAGGAATGAATAAATAGATAACTCCCTAATTCCCGCCAATATTAGAGTTATTTCCACTGTGTGTTGAAAGAATCTAAATTGGTCTTTCAGGGGCTGGGTTTACAATACGCTTCAAGTAACATTACATAGTATTAGTAATGTTTGAATTTCAGTCAGCTATACCGAAAATAGGGCATGTCTATTAAACAGTGAGCAGCCTGTATCACTGTTGGGGTTCCTCCCGAGCCCCCACCCGCGACGCCCAAGTGGGGGCTTTTAAACTAAAGGGGGGACCTATTGCCCCCCTGGCCCCCACCCCTGAGTGGCAGGTGGAGGCCCTAATGTAAAATAATGGGGGGGACCTAATGTCCTCCCCCCTGGCCCCCACCCCTGAGCGACGGGTGGGGACCCTAAATTGGAATAAGGGGGGACCTAATGTCCTCCCCCTGAGCAGTGGGTGGGGGCCCTAAATACTAATAAGGGGGGACCTGTTGCCCCCCCGGCCCCCACCCCTGAGCGGCGGGTGGGGGCCCTAATGTAAAATAATGGGGGGACCTATTGTCCTCCCCCTGGGCCCCCACCCCTGAGCGGTGGGTGGGGGCCCTAAATCAGAATAAAGGGGGGGACCTAATGTCCTCCCCCTGGCCCCACCCCTGAGCGGTGGGTGGGGGCCCTAAATACTGATAAGGGGGGGACCTAATGTCCTCCCACCTGACTCCCACCCCTGAGCGGTGGTTGGGGGCCCTACAGTAAAATAAGGGAGGGACCTAATGTCCTCCCCCTGGCCCCTACCCCTGAGCGGTGAGTGGGGGCCCTAAATACTAATAAGGGGGATCTAATGTCCTCCCCCTGGCCCCCACCTCTGAGCGGTGGGTGGGGGCCCTAAATTGGAATAAGGGGGGACCTAATGTCCTCCCCCTTGGCCCCACCCCTGAGCAGCAGGTGGGAGCCCTAAATACTAATGGGGGGACCTATTGTCCTGCCCCCCCTGCCCCCACCCCAGAGCGGCGTGTGGGGGCCATAAAAAAAATGTTCCCAAACCCCTAGTCACCCCCTGCCAACCCAAAAAAAAATTATTCCCCTACCTACCCCACTCACCCTAAAAATAATGAGGGGGGACCTTTAACTAAGTACCTGTAAAAAAAAAAACAACTTACCATTCGATGTCTTCTTTCTTCTAAAATCTTCTTTTTTAAGCCCCAAAAAAGGCCAAATAAAAAAGCATAATAACCGACGCAATAAAAAAAAAAAAACGAGCACAAAAAAAAAAATCCATCTTCACCCGGCGAGGGCTCCGCACAGACTGAGCTCTGCAGGGCGGGGCAAGGCTCTTGGAATTTTCCCACGCTGTGTAATTTGACTCATAACTCTCTGATTGGTGGATTAAGTAACCAATCAGAGCGTTATGAGTCAAATTACACAGCGTGGGAAAATTCCAAAGAACTCTTCCATGCTGTGTAAAATGACACAGAGCACTCTGATTGGTGGATTTCAAACCAACCAATCAGAGTGCTGTGACAGGTAAATGTAGAGACTTACCTGTCAGTCTCTTCATTTACCTGTCAGAGCACTCTGATTGGATGGCTTAAACCCACCAATCAGAGTGCTCTGAGCCTAATTGCAGGGCTGGGGCAAGGCTTTATACCTTAGGTCCCCCCCTTATCAGTATTTAGGGCCACCGCTCAGGGATGGGTGCCAGGGGGAGGACATTAGGTCCCCCCCCTTATTCAAATTTATGGCACCCACCCGCCGCTCAGGGGTGGGGGCCGGGGGGGAGGACATTAGATCCCCCTTTATTAGTATTTAGGGCCCCCACCCACCGCTCAGGGGTGGGGGCCGGGGGGAGGACAATAGGTCCCCCCATCATTTTACTTTAGGGCCCCCACCAGCCGCTCAGGGGTGGGGGCGGGGGGCAATAAAAAAGCCCCCACTCGCACGTCGCGGGTGGGGGCTCGGGAGGGGGGACCCTATTTTTTTTAATTTTTTTTTTAAACAGTGAGCAGCCACAGGCTGCTCACTGTTTACAAGACATGCCCCTACTTGCGGTATAGCGAGTAGGGGCAAAATGTACTAATACTAAGTAATTTTTACTTAGTATTAGTATATTAGGCTTAAAGACCAATTTAGGTCTTTAAGCCTTTTGGTAGATAACTCCCTAATATCGTGGGAATTAGGGAGTTATCTACTAAGCGGCTGCAATAGGAGTGCCGAAGTGCCGAAGTCCCGAAATTCTGAAATGCCGAAGTTCAGAAATTCAGAAGTTCCGAAGTGTCGAAGTTGCCAAAGTTGCCGAATTTCCAAGTGCCGAAGTTCCGAAGTTGCCGAAGTTCTGAAGTGTTGAAGTGCCGAATTGCCGAAGTCCCGAATTGCGAAAATCACGAATTTCGGAATGCTGAACCGAACCGAACATTTTCCCCATGCACATGCCTAAAAAATGATAAGACAGAAGTAATAGTTGGCAAAATGTAGGAAATGTCTAGTGGCTAAATGGCATTCATGTAAACTTTGGTAAGAATTTCAACATATTATCTTTGCTGTGAAAAACTCAACAGTTACTGGTTGATTTTTGTATCTATCCACATGCAATAAACAAATATCAACTTTAAACTTGACGGCATAGAAAGCCCTTCAGAAAGTGTAGGGCAGACTCAACATTATAACCTTGTCCTGTAGTTGGCTCCGGGATGACATTTACAACATTACCGGTAGTATAGTTTCAGATTTTTCTTTCTTGTTTTCCTCTCACATTCTACTAGATTTCTCCCACCAGCTTCCTCTTCCTGTCTTTTAGCTGCTTACACTAACCATATTTTAACATACTTACAGTGTGTTTTTGTTTTGTTGTTTGTATTTCATTAAAGTAGCCCTCCAAGCACCATAATCACCAAACAACTAGTGGTTATGATGCCAGCTGTTCCTTGGTATCCCCCAATGTAAGCAGTCAAACTGTTTTAGAATGGTCTGAAATGTACCTGAGGTCTGCACCTCTCCTCTTTAATTCTGTAGAGTAGCATGTTAGATAGAAGATAGAAGTTTAAATTAACCAAACCCTGCAGTGCAGAGCTAGCTTATTGGTGTGTCAGCTAATCGGCGTTCTAAAAGAGTATGACTAGTTATATTGGGGAAGGGGGGAGGGGAACCTGTCCCATCATGGTACTATAACCATTACAACGTGCTGTAGTAGTTTGGTGCTTGGAGCATTCCTTTAAGGTTTGCTAAGCGATTTTAAATGGCTGTCTGTTTTTCCAACACACTTTCTCTTATCTTGGCATCTAAATACTGTCGTCATTGCAAATTCATCACAATACTTTTATAAAAAACATATATACTATCATATAACGTTTAGGTGCTTTGGTTGTGTATTTAAAGCTGGAGGCCTCACATTGTAAAACTAACAATAAACATTTAACTGAAAAAAAAATGAATAAGAAATAGCTAGTACATTACTTTGTTATGTAGTATTTGTTCCACCAGAAAATGGCTTTGTGCAATTTATCAACAACTTATTTTAGCTTTTTCTCTATCGTACAGATGTTTGGACAATTTTAAAGATCATATATATACTCATTTAAAATCAGTGAAGAGGAACATGTGTTCTGAAGACCATATTGTGGCTGGTTCCTTATTTCCCTTAAATCTAATCAATAGTGATGTCCCGAACGGTTCGCCGAACGGTTCGCCACGGACGGCGAACATATACGCTGTTCGGTCCGCCCCCTATTCGTCATCATTGAGTAAACTTTGTCCCTATACCTCACAGTCAACAGACACATTCCAGCCAATCAGCAGCAGACCCTCCCTCCCAGATCCTCGCACCTCCTGGACAGCTCACTAAGAATGCAGCTTCACAATGAATGTAAAATGGATGCTGTCCAGGAGGTGGGAGGGTCTGGGAGGGAGCGTCTGCTGCTGATTGGCTGGAATGTGTCTGCTGACTGTGAGGTACAGGGTCAAAGTTTACTCAATGATGACATAGGGGGTGGACCGAACAGTGCATATGTTCGCCATCCGTGGCGAACCGTTCGGCGAACCGTTCGGGACATCACTACTAATCAATATTACAGCTGCTAAATGTAATTTAATCAATGTTGAGGTTGCTAACCCCTTTAGGATGGAGGCAATTGTTTAGGTTCTGAACCAAAACAGAGTGATATGTCTGTTCAACCATAATTTTTCTCTTTCATGTTTAAATCACCTACACGTATTATATGTCATTTTGTTCAGGAGAAACTGGGCTTTTATTTCACATGAAATATTTATATATGAAACAAAATGTAATATGAATAAAATCTAAAAAGTGTGAGAAATTAACAAATTTCATTTTTTTGTTCCAAGTTCTGTACCACATTTTAACTGTAGATGTCGTAATACTGTTAGCTTTTACTGCAATTAAATACACATATCTGTATGCTGTGATGTCCCATAAGTACAATAATGCCCCTCGTGAAGAGGTTCATGGTGTTTTGGAAAGCTACAGGATCAAAAAGATTGCCCATTTAGGTGTTTACACATTGGAATTTTCCAGATTGATTTGCTGGGCCAATGTTGCCTTTGAGACCTTATGGCAGCCCAGGAATTAAATTTGCCCCCATCACAGCATACCATTTTACAAAAGTAGACAACACAAGGTATTCAAAATTGGGTATGTGCAGTCTTTTTAGTGGCCACTTATTCACAAACCCTGGCCAAAGTTAGTGTTCATATTTGTTTTTGCAATTTTCACACAAACACTACACTTTCACTAATAATTGCATTGTCATTATACATTTTATTGTTCTAAAACACTCATATTTGTAGGGGGTACTGTTGTCCTTGTGATGTCTCACAAGTACAACAGGTTTTAAGAGGTATTGGGAAATGACAGGGTCAAATAAATATATATACCCAGCAACTTGGTTGTGCCTCTCAGTGTATGCTCAGTGTACTCAGATCCAGAATGAGAAGCAAGTACTGGCCAACCAACCTGACAGCATGGTGGTGGATAAGAAACAGAAGACTACAGTGGTGGTAGATGTGGCAATACCCAGTGACAATAACATCATGGATAAGGAACATGAGAAGATGGACAAATACCAAGAACTGAAAGAGGAGCTAGAACGGATGTGGAAAAAGAAGACATTAGTAGTCCCCAGCCTCTCCGCTGGGTTCCTCTCGTGAGGTCGGAGTGTTGCCGCGGCAATGCTCAGATCTCGCTAGAGTGAACTTTAGCCTCGAAGGCCAGAGTTCACTCACCACTGGACCACCAGAGAAAAGTTCCCCTCCCTATAAAAAGGTAAGAAGGGAGGGGGCTATTTCCTAAACAGTGCCCCCAACCCCCCACAGACCCTACAAACAAATACACACAAATAGCACCCTCACAAATACAGCACCCTCACATATACACACAGACAGCACACAGACACTAACAGCACCCTCACACACAGCACCCTCACACACAGCATCCTTACACAGTGCACCCTTACACATACACACACACTAACAGCCCCCCCCACACACACACACACAGCACACACACACACACACAGCACCCTTACACACACACACACAACATCCTCACACACACACAGAGTTCCCTCACACACACAGCATCCTTACACACACACAATAACAGCACCGCCACACACACTCAGCACCCTTACACACACACACACACACACACACACCACCCTCACAAACACAGCACCCTTAAACACACACAGCACTGTGTGTGTGTGTGTGTGTGTGTGTATATATATATATATATATATATATATATACGCGGCGTGTGTGTTTGTGCTTTAGGGTGCACACCCTTATGTAATAGCCTGCGCACGCTATGAGAATGGTCAAGGGATAGCCGAGGTCAAGGAAGCCAGAAATACACAATATCGTTTAACAAGCCAAGTCAGGGAAACCAGAAATCAGAATAGCCAGGAAAAGCCAAGTTCAAAATACTGGGAATATCAAAAACAGGACAAGAAAACACACTCTCGAGAACCAGGAACAGAAAACACAACAGGGCAATGAACCAGGGAACTTCAGGGATTTAAATATCCCTCCTTTGGCTGTGATTGGTCAGAGGGTGACCTCTGACCCCAGAACATGAGCGTGCGTCAACGTCGTGACATCACACGCACAGAGTGAACCTGGGGGGCAGTGCTATATATGACCGCAACCGCATGGTCAGCGCCATATTGATTAAGGCCAGACAGCGAGGAGGATCTGGTGGAGTGGTTCCTGACTCACCGCTGAGCAGGTAAGTTCAGTTCGTCGGCACGGTCGCACTAGTCGGGTGCCACCGTACCTCTTAGCGAGTCAGGGGCCGTGACAAGAACCACATCTGTTGTACAGCTCACACAATGTTTGGCAAGCTGGGGATCTACCATTTGCCCATCCTTTTGTAGTGTTTGTGTGTAATGTTTTTTTATGAACTGAAGGTAGTTCCTCTGCTGATTCACTCTTTAATAAATTATTTTTCACTAAACAGAGAGTTGTGATGACCTTGCAACATAGTTCCAAAAATTTACATTAATAAAAAGCTGAATAAATCGAATTTTCAGCCAGTTTGAAGATATTTCTCCATTTTGTACATTAGTCGCTTTAATTTTGCACAACACATTTTTCAGTTAAAAAAAAACGATTGCATAGACAATAGGTCCCTTGCAAACAGAAAACACAAACTGCTCCTAACTGGCAGACAGGTGATTAACACAAAAAAATTAATCTTTACGAAATTGTGTCCAACGTTTTTATTTTTGGGGAAAAAAAGAAACGTAACTATTCATTCACCCTAAATGTACAACATTCTGTATACAAAGGTGTTTGAAGTTTAACTACTAATTTTAGAAATAAATCAGGAGAATAAATAACAGCTTATACACTTTGATCCTCTGCATACATTAGGTCTACAGTTATTCTCTTGAATTGCTGTGCAAACTTCTCACATACTACATGTTTAAAAGTTGCCCTTTAAAAGACAAAACGAGGTCAAAAGAACACCTGCGCGTGGGTTAAACATTTTACAGGTTGTAAAATATAATAAGTGCCATAACAAGATGCAATTAAATGTATTTATTTCATACTGCACACCTCGGCTTCTAGCAAGATATTGCAAAATAACATATTACTAAAGACAGTCTGCAGCAATATTCAACCGAACATTCTATTTTAAATTTTTATGAAATTATAAAAATTATGTTAAATTTGGTGAAAATGGACGTTGCATGGAGAGAGCAGTGCACGCATAAAAATATACAAATCTTGCAAGACTACTTAAAATAACATTTAAAAAAAAGAGGATTTCGTCAAACTATTATAAGTATCCATAAGAAAGCAGGTCTGCCACTTTCAGCGGTCCTTCCATATTATGACACCCCCACTTTCTTCTGCAACTTATAATTCTTCAAATGCCACAAGCCCACGTCACTGCTGCACCCTTGCAGATATCTATGGAGGAGCTGTTCCATGAAGATGTGTTTTATATACGTTTAGTTCTTCTCAGTGTTATCACTATTAAGGAATGCATGTTCTATTTGTAGCTCTAATTACTTTTTTCTATATCAATTTGTTGGTTTGAACACGCAGAAACGGGATGTTCTGAATATGTTTCAAACATTGATCTTACAGTAGAGTACCCTACATACCGGATTCCCATCCAATGCACTCCTAAACTTTAGATCAGTGATTGGAAGACAATCTCATTGGTGCTATTGTGGCAATCATAGGCTTCCTGTGACATAATCAGTGTCGGCCACAGTACAGCTACCAATCCTGAAGACGTGAGTAACTACTGAGCATGTTGCACACCAGTAAACTTGTTGCAGCGTGGTCCGGTATCACCATGCATCAAGCATTATACTGTAGCATAAACAGACAAGTAGGTAGAATTCCATACGCTCACATAGATTAGAGCCAAACATGGACCGGCTCAAATCTCAAAAATGGATGAGATTTGAGCATGTCCTTGTTTGGCTCTAATATATGTGAGTGTATGGTATATATATTTATTCATACACTTGAGTACTTAATATACTACACTATATAGTTTTATTTTCCATTTAGTATATTGCTGTATAATTATCCCTTAAGTTACAAGGGTAAGTTACATAGTTACATAGCTGAAAAGAGACTTGCGTCCATCAAGTTCAGCCTTCCTCACATATGTTTTTGCTGTTCATCCAAAAGAAGGCAAAAAACCTAGTCTGAAGCACTTCCAATTTTGCCACAAACTAGGAAAAAATTCCTTCTTGACCCCAAAATAGCAGTCAGGTGTCTTCTTGGATCAAGCAGCTATTACCCCACTAATAAGAAATTATATCCCTGAATGTTATGTTAAGTTGATCTGTAAGCACTTCACCATCTTAACTGGTGGTAGTACAAACTACCCAGTTTACTTTTTTATGTCTAATTGGTTTATGTGTAGTCGGGGAGAGACTCACATTTTGTGGTGGCTGCGTTTTGTAACATTAATTAAATTGTAAGATCATTTTTTGCATGGAGCACTTTTGGTTTTTAGGTAGGAAGAATTGCTTCTGGGAAAGGAGATTTACTGGTAAATGTCAGGAGAGAGGTTTATGGGAACATTTCAGTTGATTGCTTGATTTCTACAGAAAACCAGATATTTGGGTTTAGAAACATAAACCATAATTTCCTAAAATCTTCACTGACCCCAAGATTACATGTTCTCATATGTGACATTGCATCAAAAATGAACTCACAGTTTGCAATTCAACTGGATACCATAATATAACATGAAACTTTGTGAGCAGTTGAGGGAACAGTCTTAAATTAAAGGTTTAAACTGAGAAATGATAATAATAATAATAATAATAATAATAATAATGAAATGTGTTGCCCATATCCTATAATTATACCCCTCACTGTTTGCATTATGTAGTCAAACACTGCCTTCCAGACAGTCACCAGAGGCGCTTCCACAAGGACAAGTGTAAAACTCGGTCATGTGACCAGTGCAGCCTATACGAAAGCATTGAATTCAATGCATTTCTTTGAACAGCACTCACCGCACATGCACATCAGTCTCCAATGCTCATCGATGAGCGAGAGCCGAATGATGTCATGGAAGGAAGCATGGATGTCAGTGCCAAGGAAGTCTTGATACTGGAGTAAACATCAGTGAAAACCTTTCTTTCAGTTTTTTTATAGCAAAAGGAGGGTGGACACATTTGTATTCCTACAGCTATAGAGTCCCTTTACAATAGGCTACATTGCATTTCGGTTCTTGACATATTTGGGAACCTCTCATTAAATAAATATCACTTGATAGCCCAACTGCTTAATGAATGTGCCATAAAAACTATACAATCTAGCTGTATGGGTTGATCTGGTGTTTTTTACATTAGACCACAAACCTATCTTTTTCCTGGTGTTTTTTCATAAACCCGAAAATGCTAATTTACAAACGGAAACATACGCATTCAACTTTTCAATATTTTCCATTTCAAAAAATCTTATGCTATATATATTTTATATTTAGAAGGCACAGGTAGCTTATAAATATATTGCAGAGAGTTCACTCTTCCAAAAACGTATGTTCACAGATGTTGAATAAAAAATATTTTGAAGCCAGGGTTTTCCTGGCACTGCCAGTCCCCTCTCCTTCCCACCCCCCTATCCCATGTTGCTGAAGGGGTTAAAACTCCTTCAGTGACTTACCTGTATCCAGCGCCTCAGGGCTGGGTCAGGGTCCGCCCATGCTCCTCCCCCACCGACGTCATCCGGTGGGGGAGACCTATTGAGCATGCACGGCCGGCGGCAGGGGAGACCTAATGCGCATGTGCGGCAATGCTTTCAATGCTTTCCTATGGGGATTTCAGCGACACTGGACACATAGCGTGAGGACATCCAGCGACATTATAACACACTTTTCGTGAACACGGAAGTGTCCTCTAGTGGCTATCTAGTAGACAGCCACTAGAGGAGGACTTAACCCTGCAAGGTAAATATTGCAGTCATTGGAAACTGCAATAATTACACTTGCAGGGTTAAGGGTAGTGGGAGTTGGCACCCAGACCACTCCAATGGGCAGAAGTAGTCTGGTGCCTGGAGTGTCCCTTTAAGTGCTAGCTGGTTGTGAATTGACCTACTGCAACTTTCACTTATTGGCTCAGTCGAATTCAGGCAGGGCTAGAAAAATGACTTGCAGTTACAAGCATAGCAAGTTGTCTGTTTATCAAGCTGAAACATGTAGCTGACTGTGAGATGGCATTGTTGTACAAGCAGTTGAGGATTCAACAATAAACTCGCTTGATGTCTATATTAGTAACTAACGACTGGTTAAAAAGATCACTGGCTGATTTGCTCGAGGTCAAACAGTTTAAAATAGTTCAACAAATGAATATCTATGAGTCCTCTAACAATCCAGGTTGCTGCTACAAATGTATTTACTATTTCCCCAAAATATGTGCAGTGGTTAAGATAACATTCCTAGGTGTATGAACCGTAAAAAAACGGTTTATCAGATTGAATTTGTCTGAATTTTATGATCAATGAACAGAATTTCATTCATACGTTCATTTGATTTGTCTGAATTCCAATGATAATGGTATGTTTCTCTATAACGATTTAGAAAAAATTAAATTGCTAAATAAATGCATGGCATTAGCAACTGCAATACAATACAGAACTTAATGTTGCCAGTGGCAGTGTGTATCAAATCAAATGTCAGTCTCCAGAACCATGTGCAAGGAGGGTTATTCACTGCACCGTGAATTGTATTTGTCTGGTTTGAAGTCAAAACTCCAATTTATTTCTGCTTTTTTGGACTTAATTACATCCACCAAATGGCTACTATGTGTTATTTAATTGCTTTCAGGTTCATTGGATTGCAGGGCCGGACTGGGGATTCCAAAACAGCCCTGGAAAAAAAATCTATGCCAGCCCCATAAGTCATTGCGCCATATATTGTCGCATGTAATATGTAAGGCTATGTCTTTGCCACCCTAGATGATTGATATATATATATATCTATCTATATATCTTGCTTTTTCCAATATAAAATATTGGTCCTTTCAGAGTAAAATTTTTAATTATACAGTAAGCATGCTCACATGCAGACAGAGACAATCTCACTGACACAAGCTGATTGATACACAGCCTTATAGACAAACAATCTCACTGATATCCATAAGGTCATTGACATAAAAACACAAGCTCACTCAGTAGCAGGCACACACACACGCCCGCGAGCACACACACACAGGCAAGCCCACTCACTAGCAGACGCGCACACACACAGCTTAATGTAGTGGTTCTAGTGTCTATAGCCTGTCCCTGCAGGCTTTTCAATGTAAACACTGACTTTTTGAGAAAAGGCAGTGTTTACATTGCTTCCTAGTGACAGACACTCAGACGGTCACTAGAGGTGCTTCCTGTGTCAGTGCAGATTGGCTGAGATCATCAAGCTTGATGATCTCAGCCATAGAGGCAGGGCCAGTCGAGGGGAGACCAGCACGACGTGGGGTAAAAAAGGTGAGTAAAAACACACATGCACACACACACCATGACACAGACAGACCATGACACAGACACACACACACCATGACACAGACAGAAACACACACACACTATGACAGACATACACACCATGACAGAGACACACACATACCATGACAGACACACACCTTAAAAAAGACACACACACCTTGACACACACACCCCATAAAACAGACAGACCATGACACAGACACACACACACCGTGACACAGACACACATTACATGACACACAGACACACACACACCACGACACAGAAAGACCGTGACACAGACACACACACCATGACACAGACAGACACACCATGACAGACAGAGACACACACACCATGACACAGACCGACACACACACAAACACCATGACACAGACAGAGACACACACCGACAGACACACCATGACAGACAGAGACACACACACACAATGACACAGACACACACACCATGACAGACAGAGACACACACACAATGACACAGATAGACACACACCATGACACAGACACACACACATACACTCACACTGACACACATAATTGCTACCTGTGTGCTGGCGGCTGCAGGGGGAGCCCTGATGGCAGCCGCATGGGGGAGCTGGCTCTTCTGGCGGCTGCAGAGGGAGCACTTTTGGCGGCCGCAGGGGGAGCTGGCTGTTCTGTCTCTGCTCACCCTGCTCCAGCGCGCAGCTTAATGAGACCGGGGCAGGAATATGACGGCATATTCCGGCCCCGGTCTCTGTAAGCAGCGCGAGGGCGGGGGAGCAGAGACAGAACAGCCAGCTACCCCTGCGGCCGACAAAAGAGCTCCCTCTGCGGCCGCAGGTCAGCTGCCTACCCAGCCCCAGGTGCCGACGGCCCACCGGGAAATTTCCCGGTATCCTGGTGGGCCAGTCCGGCCCTGTTGGATTGGATGCATTGCAATTTGGTAAAGATTTATGCAGGGCTTGTCCAGTGTCTAAATAGGTATCTACATACAGAATACCTTCTACCTATCCATCTGCCTCCTACTAGCTTATTTGAAGAAGAAGAATAAAATATGTATTTGATAAAGTTGATACGAACCTGTATTCCTGATGTTCATGATACATAACACTAGCAGCAGACTGGAACCAGTCAAATGGCACACTAGATTGGCATAGTGGCTCTTTGAGTTAGTACCAAGTGGCTAGTGGGTGAAAACTCTGGCTTTAGTAATAAAATAGATAGTTACAGGCCAGTGTGAGCACATAGGTTGGGTGCCAGATGTATGACATTTTTCAGTTTGATATTATTTTCATATGATTTCATATACAACATTTTTTGTGAACCAAAGGGCATGAAATGTGCCAAGATCAGTGTACAGCAAAATGTATTCATAATATTGATACTATGTATATATTTTGCACTACAATGATTGGCACATTTTTGTGACCTTTTGATTTTTCTGAATTGGTTTTACCAAACTGCGTTGGCAAAATTTGTCTGCAACCGAAGCTCCACATAGATGTATCCCAAATGACTGACAAAACATGTTATTCATAAAATTCAAATTTGGGGAGACAAACTGATTTGAACAATTTTATTGCCTTGAATTGACTGACAAGGGAGGGGAGATAAGACCTCCCAAAGGAGTTCCCTCTGTTCTCCACCCATAGCAACCACAGTGCATGTGCTGTGGCTCCCATGGAAACTCCATAGCCATCACTAGGGAGTATAGGAACAGTGTGACGATGGATGGTGTCTATTTCTAAAATAACTGGTTCATTTAATTAACTTCAGTAAGTTTATATAGGAGCTACAGGTATCTATTTAGAACTTTTTATTTTCAATACTAATAAAATGCCTTTCTCCAGGTTGCTAAGTGATGATTTCAGGACTTCTCTGTTACAACACAGTTCAGTGGATACACAGTTGTAATTTGTTATCACAATTAAGATACTTCTGTGAAGTGATACATTTTCAAGTAAACCTGTTATGAAAAAACCTATTTACATGATATAATTCCCATATACCATACACTGAATACACTATATACATCACAAAGATATGTGGTGTACTCAATGTAAAATATAAAGATGTGCCCACCTTTGTTCCAGCGCTGCTTTGTGGTTGTTACTGTTCATGTAACACCCACCTCCTGTCCGTCCTCTGCTCCACCTCGGCTCCTCCCGACGTCTTCTTTGATTTGTCATGCTTGAAATGCATCCTCAAACAGGGCAAATCTTATCAGTGACGTCAGCACTCTGGTTACTTTTAAACTTTACAAGCACGGAGCCGTGAGCCAGTATCTCTCTCCTTGTAATAAACTAAAATGAACCAATGAGAGAATTTATTGCATGGGTAATATTTCATCCAACAAGCAATTCATTCTTCAATTCATCCGTTGTAATTTGTATTCGACCATTCGTCTTTTGTTACATAGGCTGAAAAGAGACATGTGTCCATCAAGTTCAGCCTTCCTCATATTTAGTATTCCGACTAAACCGTGTTCATCCAAAACTAATGCCCAGGTCCAATGGTATACAATCTATATTTTATATATTTAATTGATCTTATATTTTGTAGACAGGTTTCATTTTCTGACAGTAGGTGGTGCTGTTATATTGTTTATTAGTATAGATCATTGATAATCAGAAGAAAGGCAAATTAATAAATCCCTAAATTAATCTTTAATTGTGTTAGGATATAAATGTTTAGGGGGAACAAACAAGGGAGATTAGTAAACGTGTGATCTATGTATGTTTATTAATGTAGACGTGTTGTTAACTTTATAGATGTTTGCAGAACAGAGAGAGAGAGAAAGGGATAAAGAATTAAGTAAGCAGAGGTAATACGTACAAAACAGTATATTATTGTTATTTGATGTTTTACTCCAGTGACAGACATCTTTTAGTTTAACGTCATATAGTGTAATGGGGTGCAGCATGTTATTATATGGATAGTATAGTGGGGGTGCTCTATGTTATTATATGAATAGTATAATGGGGTGCAGTCATATTATATGAATAATATAGTGGGTGCTGTATGTTATTATATGAATAGTATCGAGGGGTGCTGTATGTTATTATATGGATAGTATAATGGGGTGCAGCATGTTATTATATGGATAGTATAGTGGGGGTGCTGTATGTTATTATATGAATAGTATAATGGGGTGCTGTATGTTATTATATGAATAGTATAATGGGGTGCAGTATGTTATTATATGAATATTGTAGTGGGGTGCAGTATGTTATTATATGAATATTGTAGTGGGGTGCAGTATGTTATTATATGAATAGTATCGAGGGGTGCTGTATGTTATTATATAAATAGTATAATGGGGTGCAGCATGTTATTATATGAATAGTATAATGGGGTGCTGTATGTTATTATATGAATAGTATAATGGGGTGCAGTATGTTATTATATGAATATTGTAGTGGGGTGCAGTATGTTATTATATGAATATTGTAGTGGGGTGCAGTATGTTATTATATGAATATTGTAGTGGGGTGCAGTATGTTATTATATGAATAGTATCGAGGGGTGCTGTATGTTATTATATAAATAGTATAATGGGGTGCAGTATGTTATTATATGAATATTGTAGTGGGGTGCAGTATGTTATTATATGAATATTGTAGTGGGGTGCAGTATGTTATTATATAAATAGTATAATGGGGTGCAGCATGTTATTATATGGATAGTATAGTGGGGGTGCAGTATGTTATTATATGAATAGTATAATGGGGTGCAGTCATATTATATGAATAATATAGTGGGTGTTGTATGTTATTATATAAATAGTATAATGGGGTGCAGTATGTTATTATATGAATATTGTAGTGGGGTGCAGTATGTTATTATATGAATAGTATCGAGGGGTGCTGTATGTTATTATATAAATAGTATAATGGGGTGCAGTATGTTATATGAATATTGTAGTGGGGTGCAGTATGTTATTATATGAATAGTATCGAGGGGTGATGTATGTTATTATATAAATAGTATAATGGGGTGCAGTATGTTATTATATGAATATTGTAGTGGGGTGCAGTATGTTATTATATAAATAGTATAATGGGGTGCAGTATGTTATTATATGAATATTGTAGTGGGGTGCAGTATGTTATTATATGAATAGTATCAAGGGGTGCAGTATGTTATTATATGAATAGTATAGTGGGGTGCAGTTTGTTATTATATGAATAGTACAGAGGGGTGCAGTACGTTAAGTTTATGTGGGCCGCAAAAAAAAACTTTTTTCATAGAAACGTAGGTTTATTTTGAAAAATACAGTATAAAAAAAACACAACATCCCCCATTATTAAACCACAGCACCCCCCTCTACTAAATCTCAGTCTCCCCATCTACTAAACCACAGCACTCACCTCTAATAAATCCCGGTCCTCCCTTTCTACTAAATCCCAGCATTCCCCTCTAGCCAAATGGCGCTGTCCGCACCCTGTGCCTAATCTGATACTCCTGCTACGTTTTGAAGTCCTGTCAAGGTGGAGCATGACGATGTCTGTCACGTCAGAATGTGACGTGGCGTTGCGTGCCTCCATGCACCTCCAGGTACTCCACTGTCCAGTCGCAGCCAATGAAATACTGACCAACACATACACACTCACTGACAAACACACTCACTCACTGACAGACACACACACTCAGTGACAGACACACACACAGACACTGACAGACACACACAGACACACACACTCACAGACAGACAGACACACACACTCACTGATAGACACACAGACAGACACACTTTACTTAGAAGTGAGTTTTCAATAATTTTTTGAATGAGTGGAGACTGGGTGAAAATCTTACGGAGAAGGGAAGGGATTTCCACAGAAGAGGTGCAACCCTGGAAAAATCTTGGAGGTGAGCGTTAGAGGTGGGAGTACGTACAGAGGTCTTATACGTAGGTCTTTGGCAGAGCGTAGGGGCCTCGACGGGACATACTTGTGTATTAGGGAGGATAGGTAGGTTGGAGCAGCATTATGTAGGGACTTGTAAGCAAGCACCAGAATTTTAAATTGAGCCCTATATCTAACTGGAAGCCAATGCAGGGACTGACAGAGCGGAGAGGCGTGGGAGGTGCGAGTGGACAGGAAAATGAGCCTCGCTGCTGCATTCATCATAGATTGCAACGGTGCAATCTGGGAAAACGTAAGATAACTGAGAAGAGTATTGCAGTAGTCCAGGCAAGAGAGAACAAGAGCATGGACCAGCACCTTAGCCGCATCCGGGGTTAAGTAGGGGCGGGTGCGCACTATGTTTTTGAGATGGAAGCGACAGGATTTGGCGATTGATTGGACATGAGGGGTGAAGGAGAGGTTGGAGTCAAAAAGAACACCCAGGCAGCAAGCCTGCGAGGTAGAGTTGATGGTAGCACCATTGACTAGGAGGGAGACAGACACGAGAGTGTTAACACTTGAGAGAGGAAAGACCAGAAGTTATTTTCTGGACAGGTTGAGTTTAACCCCTTAAGGACCAAACTTCTGGAATAAAAGGGAATCATGACATGTCACACATGTCATGTGTTCTATAGGGGTTAAGGAAGTGAACAGCCATCGATTTGGAAATCGAAGAGATGCAGTCAGAGACCTAATCAAGATAGGTGGAGAGATATCAGGAGAGGACAGGTAGATTTGCATGTCATCCACATAGAAATTATAACGGAAGCCAAATTTGCTGATGAGTTTACCAAGGGAGGCAGTGTAGATAGAGAACAGTAGAGGACCAAGGACAGAACCTTGGGGGACGCCGACAAAGAGTGGTTGGAGGGAAGAGGCAGAGTCAGAGTATGAAACACTGAAAGAGCGCTGGGAGAGGTAGGAGGAGCACCAGGAGAGAGCAGTATCCCGTAGACCAAAATTACGGAGAATGCGAAAAAGCTGTTGTTGATGAACAGTGTCAAAGGCAGCAGAAAGATCAAGGAGAATTAGGATAGAATAATGGCCACGAGATTTAACAGCAATTAAATAGTTGGATACTTTGGTCACAGCCGTTTCGACAGAATGACCAGCGCGGAATCCAGACTGAGGGGGGTCAAGCAGAGAGTTGGTTTCAAGAAAGTCAGTCAGTCTGGTGTAAAAAACTCTCTTGAGGATCTTGGAAGCAAATAGTAGTAGCGAGATAGGGCGGTAGTTGGATGGGGAGTTGGGGTCAAGGCTGGATTTTTTCAGAACTGGGGTTACTGTTGCATGTTTGAAGGGTGAGAGATATGTGCCAGAGGAAAGGGAGAGATTGAAACTTTTATTGAGAGGAAGAGCAAGAGAGGGAGACAAAGTGCAGATGAGATATGAAGGAACAGGTGGTGGGGCGGGAGGACCGGAGCAGAACAGAAACCACTTCTGCTGTAGCAGGTGTGAATAAGTGTAGAATGGTGGAGGGAGTGGGGTTGGGTGATGTATTAGTAGGGGAAGGAGAGAAATTAGCGATCTCTTCTCTGATTGTAGAGATCTCAGTGAAATGAGATGCAAAGTTTGTGGCGGACAAGGTGGTAGAAGGAGGGGGATGAAAAGGGCGAAGAAGAGCATCAAAAGTGTGAAATAGGTGTTTGGGTTGATGGGACAGTGTACTTATGAGGGTGTTAAAGTAATTTACTTTTGCAGCGGAAAGAGCCAGGCTGTAGGAGCGCAGCATAAATTTATAGTGGAGGAAGTCAGATGCAAAGTGAGACTTTCTCCAGCAGTGTTCAGCAGTTCTAGAACATTTTTGGAGGTAAGGGATCAGTTTGGTTTGCCAGGGTTGTAATTGGGGGTGCTTGCTGCATTTAATTGTAGTAGGTGCCATGATGTTGAGTTGAGAGGAGAGAGTTGAGTTGTAGAGTGAGGTAGCAGAGTTAGGGCAAGTTAGATTTGAGATGGGTAAAAGGAGAGTTTTGAATTTGGAGGAGAAATGCTGGAGATCAAGGAAGTTTAGGTTTCTGCGAGATTGGAGAGTTGAGGGTGGTGAAATTTGGGTATGGGGTAAAAAGAAATAAAAGACACGGAGTACAATCCCATGCACTAGACCCTAGGGTAATAGTGCCGGTAATGACTCCAAGTCTTATGTACCGCAAGGAGACTCCAGGGGTCTCCAGGGGCTTAACCCCAATATATATAGTAAAGAGAAAAACAAAAGACAGATGCTTCTGGTCTCAGTGCAAACAAGGTCAGGAGACCAGGTACATCATATGGATAAATATATAGCAAAGTAGGTTTAAATATTAATTCAATGGCTAATATATCCCAGAACGAAAAAAGAGACCATTAAGTAAGTGGAAAATAAAGTATATACAAGTGTAGCTAATACCACTATGCATACAGGATAGAATCAGGTAGGGATAGCTACCATCCATGTATAGGGATATGATATAGAGACACTAAAATTAAGCTTTAATAGGAAACTTGCTTAAATTAAAAGATCAATCCCAAGTAGTAGTCCCGTCTCTGATCTATTACTGACTCTCCTCTTGGTACTGTATCCTAAAATGTCAAAAGAGGTGGTAGGAAAACTGACCTCACTAGTCAGTTTAGGGTTACAGCACAAAAATTCCAGAGGAGAGATAATGTCAAGTAGAGAGAGTAGAGAGTAGGCAGTGTTAGGTCTATAAATCAGTTTCAAATAAACTGACAGTAGGATTTATAAAGCCTCTCTCCCTGGTAATCTAGCTAGACAGGCATAGTGGAAAAGAAGTTAGAAAGTGCTACATAAGCAAATCATATTGGAAATAAAAAGTGCTTAAATCAACTAATCAATACCCAGTGCCCATACTCAAAATAAAGTAAAAAGGAAAAACACCCGACGCGTGTTTCGGTGCTTTGTGTAATGCACCTTCGTCAGGGTATGGGGTATGCTGATGTCAAATGTTAGCAGATGGTGGTCAGACAAAGGAAATGGAACAGTGCAGAGATTAGAGGTGGTACAGAGATTGGTGAAGATGATGCCAAGAGTGTTTCCTGCTGTATGAGTTGCTGAAGTAAACAACTGCGTGAGGCCAAAGGAAGAGGTTACAGAGAGCAGACGGGAGGCATCAGGGCAGTTGAGGTTGTTGATTGGGATGTTAAGGTCCCCATGTATGAGCGAGGGAGTGCAAGAGGAGAGAAAGTGGGGTGGGGGGTGATAGATGATGGCAATTCTTAAACGAGTGGGCTTAAAAAGGCGGACAGTGTGAACTTCAAAGGAAGTAAAGGAAAGGGGAGGGGCAGGGATGATAGGTTGAAAGGTACATGAATAGTATAGTGGGGTTGCAGTCATGTTTTTATATGTATAGTATAGTGGGTAGCAGCATGTTATTACATGAATAGTATAGTGGGATGCAATATGTTATTATATGAATAGTACAGCGGAGTGCAGTCATATTATTGTATAAATAGTATAGAGGTGCAGCGTGTTATTATATGAATAGTATAGTGGAGGTGCAGTCATGTTATATGAATAGTAAAGTGGGTTCAACATGTTATTATATGAATAGAATAGTGGGGGTGCAATATGTTATTACATGAATATTGTAGTGGGGTGCAGTATGTTATTACATGAATAGTCTACGGGGTGCAGTATGTTATATGAATAGTATAGTGGGGTGCAACGTGTAATGATATGAATAGTATAATGGGGGTGCAGTATTTTATATTATGAATAGTATAGTGGGGTGCTGTATGTTTTTTATGAATAGTATAGAGGGGAGCAGTATGTTATTGTATGAATAGTATAATGGGGTGCAACATGTTATGATATGAATAGTATAATGGGAGTGCAGTATTTTATTTTATGAATAGCATAGTGGGGTGCAGTATGTTATTGTATGAATAGTATAGTGGGGTGCAATATGTTATTATATAAATAGCATAGTGGGGGTGCAGCATGTTATTAAATGAAAAGTATAGTAGGGGAGCAGAATGTTATGAAAGAAGAGTATATGGGGATGTGGTCATGTTATTACCGTATTTACTCAAATAGGACAAACCTGAAAAAACGTAATATAAAAATACCTTTAAGGAAAAAGAAATAAAATACACACAAATACAAACAGATACACAGGCACCCGCACATGCAGATAAGAAGTCACCCATAATGACACACTTGCAGATACACAGACACACAGATACACACACATGCACATATGAAAAGAATAGTGGGGGTGCAGTATGTTATTATATGAATAGTACAGAGGAGGAGCAGCATGTTATTATATGAATAGTATAGTGGGGTGCAGTATGTAATTATATGAATAGTATAGTGGGGTGCCGTATGTTATTACATGAATATTGTAGTGGGGTACAGCATGTTATTGTATAAATAGTAAAGTGGGGTGCAGCATGTTATTACATGAATATTGTAGTGGGGTGCAGTATGTTATTATGTGAAAAGTATAGTGAGATGCAGTATGTTATTATAGCATAGTGGGGGTGCAGTATGTTATTATTGTATAGTGGGGTGCAGTATGTTATTATAGAATAGTGGAGGTGCAGTGTGTTATTATAGTATAGTGGGGTTCAGTATGGTATTATAGTATAGTGGGGTGCAGTATGTTGTTATAGTATAGTTGGGTACAGTAGGTTATTATAGAATAGTGGGGGTGCAGTGTGTTATTATAGTATAGTGGGGTGCAGTATGTTATTATAAAATAGTGGGGTGCAGTA
The DNA here is from genome assembly GCA_933207985.1 of Pelobates cultripes. Lineage (NCBI taxonomy): Eukaryota > Metazoa > Chordata > Amphibia > Anura > Pelobatidae > Pelobates > Pelobates cultripes. The sequence goes on from OW240921.1 coordinate 111,867,465, forward strand.
TGTTATTATAGTATAATGGGGTGCAGTATGTTGTTATAGTATAGTGGGGTGCAGTTTGTTATTATAGTATAGTGGAGTGCATTACATTATTATAGTATAGTGGGGTTTAGTATGTTATTATAAAATAGTGGGGTGCAGTATGTTATTATACTATAGTGGGGTGCAGTATGTTGGTATAGTATAGTGGGATGCCGTATGTTATTATGGTATAGTGGGGTGCAGTATGTTATTATAGTATAGTGGGGTGCAGTTTGTTATTATAGAACAGTGGGGTGCAGTATGTTTTTACAAAACAGTGGGGTGCAGAATGTTATTATAGTATAGTGGGGTGCAGTATGTTATTATATTATAGCGGGGTGCAGTATGTTATTATATTATAGAGGGGGTGCAGAATGGTATTATAGTATAGTGGGGTGCAGTATGGTATTATATTATAGCGGGGTGCATTATGTTATTATATTATAGAGGGGGTGCAGAATGGTATTATAGTATAGTGGGGTGCAGAATGGTATTATAGTATAGTGGGGTGCAGTATGTTATTATAGTATAGTGGGGGTGCAGTATGGTATTATAGTATAGTGGGGTGCAGTTTGTATTATAGTATAGTGGGGTGCAGTATGTTTATAGTATAGTGGGGTGCAGTTGTTATTATAGTATAGTGGGGGTGGTATGTTATTATAGTATAGTGGGGTGCAGTATGGTATTATAGTATAATTAGGGGTGCAGTATGGTATTATAGTATAGTGGGGTGCAGTATGGTATTATAGTATAGTGGGGTGCAGTATGGTATTATAGTATAATGGGGTGCAGTATAGTATTATAGTATAATGGGGTGCAGTATGTTGGTATAGTATAGTGGGGTGCAGTATGGTATTATAGTATAGTGGGGTGCAGTATGGTATTATAGTATAATGGGGTGCAGTATGTTGGTAGTATAGTATAATTGGGGTGCAGTATGGTATTATAGCTGTAGAATTTGTATATTTGGTATAGTATAGTAGAGTGCAGTATGTGTATAGTATAGTAGGTACAGTAGTATTATAAGTAGAATAGTAGAGGGTGCAGTATAGGTATTATAGTATAGTAGAGGTGCAGTTTATTTATTATAGTATAGTTGGTGCAGTATGGTATTATAGTATAATAGTGGGGTGTATGTTGGTATAGTGTAGTGGGTGCAGTTTGTTTTATAGTATAGTGGGGTGCAGTATGGTATTATAGTATAGTGGGGTGCAGTTTGTTATTATAGTATAGTGGGGTGCAGTATGTTGGTATAGTGTAGTGGGGTGCAGTTTGTTTTATAGTATAGTGGGGTGCAGTATAGTATTATAGTATAGTGGGGTGCAGTTTGTTATTATAGTATAGTGGGGTGCAGTATGTTGGTACAGTGTAGTGGGGTGCAGTTTGTTTTATAGTATAGTGGGGTACAGTATGGTATTATAGTATAGTGGGGTGCAGTATGTTGGTATAGTGTAGTGGGGTGCAGTTTGTTTTATAGTATAGTGGGGTGCAGTATGTTATTATAGTATAGTGGGGGTGCATTATGGTATTATAGTATAGTGGGGTGCAGTATGTTATTATAGTATAGTGGGGGTGCAGTATGGTATTATAGTATAGTGGGGTGCAGTGTGTTATTATAGTATAGTGGGGGTGCAGTATGGTATTATAGTATAGTGGGGTGCAGTATGTTATTATATTAAAGCGGGGTGCAGTATGTTATTATATTATAGAGGGGGTGCAGTATGTTGGTATAGAATAGTGGGGTGCAGTTTGTTTTATAGTATAGTGGGGTGCAGTTTGTTATTATAGTATAGTGGGGTGCAGTATGTTGGTATAGTGTAGTGGGGTGCAGTATGGTATTATAGTATAGTGGGGTGCAGTATGGTATTATAGTATAGTGGGGTGCAGTATGTTGGTATAGTGAAGTGGGGTGCAGTTTGTTTTATAGTATAGTGGGGTGCAGTATGGTATTATAGTATAGTGGGGTGCAGTTTGTTATTATAGTATAGTGGGGTGCAGTTTGTTATTATAGTATAGTGGGGGTGCAGTATGGTATTATAGTATAGTGGGGTGCAGAATGGTATTATAGTATAGTGGGGTGCAGTTTGTTATTATAGTATAGTGGGGGTGCAGTTTGTTATTATAGTATAGTGGGGGTGCAGTATGGTATTATAGTATAGTGGGGTGCAGTGTGTTATTATAGTATAGTGGGGGTGCAGTATGGTATTATATTAAAGCGGGGTGCAGTATGTTATTATATTATAGAGGGGGTGCAGTATGTTGGTATAGTATAGTGGGGTGCAGTTTGTTTTATAGTATAGTGGGGTGCAGTTTGTTATTATAGTATAGTGGGGTGCAGTATGTTGGTATAGTGTAGTGGGGTGCAGTTTGTTTTATAGTATAGTGGGGTGCAGTATGGTATTATAGTATAGTGGGGTGCAGTATGGTGGTATAGTGTAGTGGGGTGCAGTATGGTATTATATTATAGTGGGGGTGCAGTATGGTATTATAGTATAGTGGGGGTGCAGTATGGTATAGTATAGTGAGGGGTGCAGTATGGTATTATAGTATAGTGGGGTGCAGTATGTATTATAGTATAGTGGGGGTGCAGTATGTTGGTATAGTGTAGTGGGGTTGCAGTTTGTTTTATAGTATGAGTGGGGTGCAGTATGGTATTATAGTATAGTGGGGTGCAGTTTGTTATTATAGTATAGTGGGGTGCAGTTTGTTATTATAATATAGTGGGGTGCAGTTTGTTATTATAGTATAGTGGTTGTGCAGTATGGTATTATAGTATAGTGGGGTGCAGAATGGTATTATAGTATAGTGGGGTGCAGTTTGTTATTATAGTATAGTGGGGGTGCAGTATGGTATTATAGTATAGTGGGGTGCAGTATGGTATTATAGTATAGCGGGGTGCAGTATGTTGGTATAGTATAGTGGGGTGCAGTATGGTATTATAGTATAGTGGGGTGCAGTTTGTTATTATAGTATAATGGGGGTGCAGTATGGTATTATAGTATAGTGGGGTGCAGTTTGTTATTATAGTTTAATGGGGTGCAGTATGTTATTATAGTATAGTGGGGGTGCAGTATGGTATTATAGTATAGTGGGGTGCAGAATGGTATTATAGTATAGTGGGGTGCAGTATGTTATTATAGTATATAGTGGGGGTGCAGTATGTTGGTATGGTGGTGGGGTGCAGTATGGTATTATAGTAGTATAGTGGGGTGCAGTATGGTATTATTATAGTATAGTGGGGTGCAGTATGGTATTGTGTATAATGGGGTGCAGTATGGTATTATAGTATGAGTAAGGAGGTGCAGTATGGTATTATAGTATAGTGGGGTGCAGTATGTTATTTGGTATATGAGTATGAGTAGGGTGCAGTTTGTTGTTTATATAGTATAGTAGGGGTGCAGTATGGTATTAACAATATAGTAGGGGTGCAGTTTGTTATTATATATAGTATAGTAGAGGGTGCAGTTTGTTATTATAATATGGTAGGGTGCAGTTTGTTATTATAGTATAGTAGATTTGTGCAGTATGGTATTATATATGTAGTATAGTGGGGTGCAGAATGGTACATTATAGTATAGTGGGGTGCTGAAATAGTATTATAGTATAGTGGGGTGCAGTTTGTTATTATAGTATAGTGGGGTGCAGTTTGTTATTATAATATAGTGGGGTGCAGTTTGTTATTATAGTATAGTGGGGGTGCAGTATGGTATTATAGTATAGTGGGGTGCAGAATGGTATTATAGTATAGTGGGGTGCAGTTTGTTATTATAGTATAGTGGGGTGCAGTTTGTTATTATAGTATAGTGGGGGTGCAGTATGGTATTATAGTATAGTGGGGTGCAGTTTGTTATTATAGTATAGTGGGGGTGCAGTTTGTTATTAGAGTATAGTGGGGGTGCAGTATGTTATTATAGTATAGTGGGGGTGCAGTATGTTATTATAGTATAGTGGGGTGCAGTTTGTTATTATAGTATAGTGGGGGTGCAGTATGTTATTATAGTATAGTGGGGGTGCAGTATGGTATTATAGTATAGTGGGGTGCAGTTTGTTATTATAGTGTAGTAGGGTGCAGTATGTTGTTATAGTATAGTGGGGTGCAGTATGGTATTATAGTATAGTGGGGGTGCAGTTTGTTATTATAGTATAGTGGGGGTGCAGTATGGTATTATAGTATAGTGGGGTGCAGTATGGTATTATAGTGTAGTGGGGTGCAGTATGTTGGTATAGTATAGTGGGGTGCAGTATGTTGGTATAGTATAGTGGGGGTGCATTATGGTATTATAGTATAGTGGGGTGCAGTATTGTATTATAGTATAGTGGGGTGCAGTATGGTATTATAGTATAGTGGGGTGCAGTTTGTTATTATAGTATAGTGGGGGTGCAGTATGGTATTATTGTATAGTGGGGTGCAGTATGTTGGTATAGTGTAGTGGGGTGCAGTATGGTATTATAGTATAGTGGGGGTGCAGTATGGTATTATAGTATAGTGGGGGTGCAGTATGGTATTACAGTATAGTGGGGTGCAGTTTGTTATTATAGTATAGTGGGGTGCAGTTTGTTATTATAGTATAGTGGGGTGCAGTTTGTTATTAATTATATAAAGTATAGGCAGGTTTACTATTTGAATTATATAATAAAGTCATATAAAGATACACTGCATGTGACTTACATTTTTTTTCCATCCTTTGTTTTCTCTCTAACACCATTTTTCCAGCTTGTTTAGTGCATTCTCTCCCAGTGTCTGCCTGCTTTGTATTGCCAGCTTTCTATGAGAGCAAAGAAGAGAAAGCCAGAATTCAGTGTCTGTTGTGTATATTGACATTGCAGGATACATTTAGACAAAAGGTGATAAAGCAGTAACTTACAGTATTAAGATGTATTTGCAGCAAATTGTGCATAAGGACCCAGTAAACAATGCCCTGGGGGATTTCTCTATTTACTTACAGTCAGTGTGCACACATCTCACAAAGCTGTGTCGATGTGTGTGTTTACTGTGTGATATAGAAAGTAATGTGTTTCAATAGAACAGACAATGTAACAGTGGATTCCTGAATAGGAGTAGCAGAATGCAGACACAAAGGGGCTCCTAACTCCCCTGCAATAATGGTATGGGATTCATTCCAATGCTTGTTAACAGTAGCCCATACAGCTCTATCCATAATGCTGACACGTGCTATTGTGCAAAGTATATGTGCTGAGCTACCTGGGTCTTAATGCTGGGAGACAACAACACACTGCAATTATTACAATATTAAAAATAAAACACTGGATTTCTATACTAGCGTGTGCCTCCTGTGTGGGTACACGTGTGTGGGTGTGTGTGTGTGTGATGTGTGTGTGTGTGTGTGTGTGTGTGTGTGTGTGTGTGTGAACACATTTAGGTATATATAGGAAAATACAAATGTATGTGTGTGTTTCTGTTTGATGTGTGTGTATTTTAGTTTGTTGTGTGTACATCTATCTGACACAAAATGCTTGTACTCAAATGTACAAAACACTGTTAATGGCAAAGATCTGGAAAAGCGATGGGTGACTGTTTTTAGCAGATTAATTAAAAATATCTTGCTTAATTATTTGAATATTGAATTAGCAACTGAGAGAGGATAATTCTAGAATACAATTATACCCCAGTTAGCGCAGAGCTAAATTTAGCAGTTTTGATTAAAACACCTGCACTTTGTTATTACTTATACAAAGAACAGAATAATATAAATTATTATATATTATTATATAGATATGGCTTTACATAATCTATCTATCTTTCTATCTGTTTATCTATATATATGTTTGTTTATCTATCATCTAATTATGTATCTATTTATATATCTATCTCTATATATATAAATATATTATACTTCATATATAGAGACAAATAAAATAAATACATATAGGGTTCATAGTGTGTGTGTGTGTGTGTGTGTGTGTCCACAAAGTCATTTATACACAACAGAATACCCCTATATGAATTTACTTATGGAGAGAGAGAGAGAGAGAGAGAGAGAGAGAGAGAGTGTGTGTGTGTGTGTGTGTGTGTGTGTGTGTGTGTGTGTGTGTACCTATGCACAAAGTTCATATCTAATTTGGGGAGATAGGTGCTAATAGCTATGTATATATAAATATATAAAATAATGCTAATTATTGCTATGTCTATATAAATATTTAGAATAATGATATGTATTGCTAATATATATATATATATATATATATATATATTAGATTCTCCCTGCATAGTGCTGCAGTAAAATGGATTTCTATCTAAGCTGATTCAGACATTTCTTTTAACATTATCAGCATTGAAATAGGAAAATTAAATGCTAAAATCCTCCTAAAGTGTGAATATTAGCTGCTGGGATGTGAAGAGCATTATAATATACATGTAAAAGTTGTCCTTTTTACTGTAAAATTGCTGAATCCAGTCCAGTAGAGAGAGAGCAAGGCGCCTGGCCTATTTCTCAGTCACATTGTGCTCCAGCACTGAGTATGCTGCTGGGCCACGCCCACTGCTGTTCATATACCAGCTATACAACCCCAAAAAACCCTAAATCACCCCAACCTAGCCCCCCAAAATATTCTCTTCTACCCCAACACATTAAGAATAGTTAGTCTGTATAGTATACCAGGTCACTGGCTGTGTGCATTCTTCACATTTAAAGATACTGAGGATAATTGTCTGGGTACAGCTAATTTTGGGGAAAGGTGCATAAAATGTTAAATATCTTGAAAAAAATAGGGCAGTGGGAGGGATTGACATCAATTCTTATTCCCAAAGACCCTCAGTTAAATGTGGAAGTGCTTTGTTTCAAAAAAAGATCTGTCTTTTTGTTAAGCCTTTGAATATTCAAATTGAAACTATCGCGCAATCATAGATTGTCAAATCATTGGATTCTAGGCTTTTTAAATAGATGGCCTGGTGGGAGAAAATTTCAATCATATATCTGTAGGTATAATACATTTGTATTGTATATCTTCTGTCTGAATTGGAGCAAAGTAACTTGATTTATTTTGTGAATTTTGAAGAATTAGAAACTTTGTATCTTATTTTCCTACTATAAGTGAAGGGCTCTGGCTGTTGAATAGAGTCTCATCAGTGTATTTTTCTGGCTTTTTGAAGAAAAAAAAAAACGAATTAATCTTCCCAAATGTCTGGTAAGTTAATTTTCATATTATTTTTTGCATTTTCTTGTAAATTCAGATTTTTTCATTTTTTTTCATTTTTTTCTCCCTTCTTTTCTGCCTTTAAAAAAAAGAAAAAATAAGTCATTAGATGCAATTTTCTGAATGCAAATAAAATGCAAAAAAGCTTCTTATTTAATTTTAAATGCATATTTATAGTTGTTTTGAAAAATACGATTAAGCAATATTTTTGTTGGTTTTTTTTTTTTTGTTCTAAGTTCTGAGTGTACATTTAAAGCATGATTGCAGTCGACAGGATTGAGAATGCAGATTTGTACAGAGATTTAGTAATTCCACAATCATGATTAATTTAAGCCTGCCTGGTAGCACAGAGACATAATGTATTTATTTTTAGTCAGATCTGCAACAATGTAGCAAGACCAGCAACAATGTAACAAGTTTAATATTTTTATAAACTATTAACTCTTTCATTCGCCCATTTAGTTTTTTCTAACTGACTTTCCCAGTCATTGTTTATTTCACCAATTGGATAGTGAGAATTCAGTGATCATGTGAATGCAGACTGCATATCAAGTGAATTTTAGTGACATCCAAGTAAAATTAGACACAGAAAAAAAAATGATTGGAAATGAGTGTTTAGTAAATCCCCCCATCTCTGACCGTTAAAACTGGGCGTTTCTGTTCCCCCCTTGGTAAGGACAGCGATCAGAGCCGGCTTTTGCCTCCTCCCTCCTCCCCATTTATGAAGCAGGAGCTGGGTCACTTTGAGGTCCCTGTAACCCGGTTCTGGTGGCTTGTCCCCGGGAGTTGATCATCCAAACTCCGCACAGCGCTCGGAGCCTGCAGGTTACAGCCTTGGAGTAACTTTATTGCAATACTCCTATCTACCAGCAGGTGTCGCTGTTGAGGGACCTAATTGCAACATTGTATCCGACTAGAAAGCATTTCTTTCGGTTACAGTCAGAGCCCTTGACCGTATTGGGGGTCCCTTATACAGGAAGTCCCTACCTTGTGTATTGCTGTATGAATATGTATATGACATCTATGTGTACACTTTACCCTGCCCCTGGAACAGTGTTAACAAAGTCTGGCATGTTTATTAAAGAGAGCTTGGCATATTTATTGAAATATATCAAATAAATCAGTTTCATGCACAGCATAGTTTTAATTCAACACTAGCACGATTTTAGTTTTAAACACCATGCCCACTGCTCTGCAGTAATTAAGCCAGGTGCAATAATTGTCAGGATATAGTACTAAATGTGCAACGCTGCATTTTATGTGACTGATGATTTAATATAGTATATTCTACCCATGCTATAAAATAATTCATGTGTTATATACGACTATTAGAGTTTGTGCATGTAATAGAAGATTCTGTGTGCAGAAAATCATAGCCCACTTATAAGGAAACTTGGCTTTTAATGACCCAATGAAATGCACTGTGTGTGTGTGTTCTAAAAACACCTGGATACAGTTATTTACTAAACATTCACACTAGTTCCATTTGTTATTTATTTGTATCGATCGAATGTTTCTTTTTTTTTCTTTACATCCCACTTAACCACATTAGAATCTAGAACGCAATCATTTTGGCTGCTCTTTCTATAGTTTATCCCCATAAATTCCTGCCACACGAACATTATATAATTACAATAAATTTTGAAATTAAATAAAAAAATAATACATTAATGTCGCCTCTTTATGGGCTGTTAATACATTTTTACATTATTTTGGGAAAAGTTTGATTACTGTATATTTATAGATATATAACTGCCAGCACTATTATTTTATTAAATAGCTGATGGCAGATTAACCCCTTTAACCCCATTTAACTGTTTGAGTGTCAGCAGACTGTTCTAGCCAGGGGTTAAATGAGAGTTTTGTGAGAGTTGGATCAGGGTAACTCAGGGTAGTTTTTTCCAGGTAGGTTTTCCAGCAGCCCATGGTGCACACAGTAAAGTGTTTATTGAGAGGCACTTGTTAAATGTAGACCTGGTGTCTCTTCATTGTACTTCCGCATAGACACACACGTGGAGAGGGAGCCATGATTCTACAGAAAGCAGGAGAGGTCTACTTCTTAGTTTGTACCTACTGTAACATTGTTTACACACACAAACAGCTACTTACCTCTCTGCAGTCCCAAACCCAGTCTATCACAGCTCTTCTCACATGATGGAAGATTTGTTGGAGGCATTATTATTTTATATATTTCTGTAGTAAAGGATCACATACACACAGGGCTTTCACAGCTTTGAAAACCTTCCAACAGAACTGGAAAAGTCTGTTTTTTTTTTTTTTTTCTTTTGTCGTAAAAGCTAGTGGCTTAGTTCATTTACGACTCTGTACCCAGATATATTTTTTTATATCAAAAGGAGATTAAGAATAGATAAGGGTGATGCACCAGAGCTGGCTGAAAAAAAAAGACAATCGGCTGTTATAGGACTACAACTCCCATGAGCCTTAGACAGCCATAAAGCAGAGCTTCATGGTAGTTGTAGTTTCACAATATGCATGTGTGTTCACTGTATAATAGAGGAAGCCAATCCACAGATATCCAGTTGTAGAACTGTAACTCCTATCACGCTTTGACAGCCAGAACAATGATAGCTAATGGTAACATGGTGTCTCCTTTATTAAGTGGGCGATTGCTTGACACAGAGATGTTTGTTATGGCTAGAATAATTAGAATTCAGGAAACAGCAGTCAGACACTTTCTATTTTATGAAGGGGTGAATGAATGTAAATGTGTAAATGTAATTATTGCTAGAGGATACTTTGTAAGCTCACTGTGGCAGTGTCACAGAACCATACAGTCAGCAAAGGGTCTTTGCAGAGCAGGGGTGCCCAAAAGATAGATCCCCAGATGTTTTAAAACTACAACTTCCATGATGCTTTGTCATTCTAAAGGGATGCTAAGCATCTTGGGAGTTGTAGTTCTAGAACATCTGGGGATCTACCTGTTGGGCACACCTGCTGTAGAGTATTAGGGAGATGCAGTAGGAGTAAATTAATGCCTTATATTCTAGTAAAAAGAGCAATAATTCTACAGATTGGATTTGGAAAGATAGCAGACAGTGCATGAAGGCTTTAGGGGTTTATCCACTTAATGCAGGATTTCAGCCAACCCCCACCACAGTCAGATAGTGATATCAGTGCACGTGTAGTAACAATAGTGCAGTTATAGTAGTGTTCATACAGTGGTTATAGTATTAATAATAATGCAGTCAGTAGGGAGTAGACAGGACTGACTTTAAATATCTAGACCACATGGCAGACCAATAGGAGAGGTTGGGAAAAAAAATGGTGTTTTGAATATTTCGGTTTGGTTGTTAGTTCTGTGTTTTCACTGTTTAGTGAATAGGCCCCCAAAGGATAAACTGAAAGGAGTAGTGAACTAGAATGTGTTTCTTTTAACGAACCCCAAAGCTACATTTTAGCTGCAATGTTTTTCCAGATAAACTGAGAAGCTTTCAGTCTCAGTAGATACATTGTATCATGGCATTTAACCCTTTCAGCGCCTTATCTTGAAAGCCCTTGCTTGTTACAGGACCTGGGGGTTAAGGCCCACATTTGCCTCATTCAGCAGTGTTTCTAAGCCTTCCATGTGAGCATTTTGTAAAAACTGAAAGATTAAAAGGTATATTCTACTAAGTGGTTAATTTGGGAGTTAATGGATACAAACACTTGCTACTAATGGGACTTTTTGGGTAGGTGATTTATATTCAGGGGTACCTTGTTGAAAATATCTACTAAGGTTATGAAATGCTTCTTTACAAAAATGAGATTCTAAGAAAGGATTAACATCTTTGTAAGAAAGTTTCATTTATGTCACTGGGGTGTCTTTACTAACCTGCGAATTGGAGTGAATTGAAAGCCAGATTGCAAACATCAGTTTAAAATCCCCAAATTGTGGCACCATATCGGAGCCAGAGAAAGTTTCCAAATTAGATTTTTATTTATTTTCTGGAATTTTTGCAGTTCGGATTTAAATGCATTACAATTTGGAGTTTATTGAATAAACCCCCTAAAGTCTGGGGCTTGTAATAGTTTCTAGCAATCATAATCAGAGAGTCAGGCCCTGCTTCACCACAACACCATCAGATACACCATCAGTGATATTCACTAAAGGGAGAATTTAAAGCGAATTCCAAATTTCGGCCAAAATAGTGAAACTGGAATAATTCTCTCAGTCAGCTAAGCTTTCAGTTTGGCTCCTCTGGCCTTAAATTTCAAATTCACTTTGAATTTTCTTTAAATTCTCACTTTGGTTAATGCCCCTGTTATTTTGTCTAATATCGCCTATTCATGCTTCCTATAGTTGGATGGTGGATTTGGCAAACATAGCTACAGTGCACAAAATGTTACTCAACAAATACTAAGGAAATGCAATAATACGAATATAAAGAATTCTACGCATTGGATTCAGTTGTCAAACTAAGTGCCATGGGGCCACTTTTAAGAGAATACAATAACAGAGTTATTCACTAGGCTGAGAATTCAAATGAATTTCAAATTTAAGGTGAAAATATCTGAATTGGAAAAAATATCTGAGCTATCTGAGCTGTGCTATCAGTTCAGATATTTTCTCTTTAAATGTGAAATTCGCTTTGAATTCTCACTGTAGTAAAAAGCCTTGACAATGTATTGTGTTTGCATTGCTATATTATACACACAGTATCACATTTCTTGGAAACGTACATTTTTGTATTATCTTGCAATATATGCAAATGACATACAAAAAGAAAAAAAGGGGAAAAAAAAGCTGTGGGTGCAAATCAGTGATGACTAACCTTGACACCATAAATAGTTTCTGGACTACATTTCCCATGATGCTCAGCTAGCTTTCAGAGTCTAAAAGTTAGCTTAGCATCATGGGAAATGTAGTCTAGAAACAATTTATGGTGTCAAGGTTAGCCATCACTGGTGTATATGCATCCATCCAAACTCATTGTGTGTATAACATGGGTTCAAAACATTTACTGTGGCTAGATTCATAGGAATCTTCTTGTATCAAATAGCATAGAGGAGGAATGCGCATGCTTTAAGGGACGCAGTATGCACCATAACAACTTGTTTTAATGGTTGTAGTGCAAGGGAACTTTGCGTAGCAATTTAATGTCATGCTGTTTCTGAGTTGTTCCATTAAAATGATGCTCTCTTGGCATACTACGTTCAGTCTCTCTGCTAGTCAGATAACAATAAAGTTTAATTACAAAACCATCCAAAACATTAGCAGCAATGATAATTTGTCAGTGGTGAATTTCACGATTCAGGACTCTAGATGGGTTATTCAATAAAGTGTGACATGTCTTCAATTCCAAGTAAATGCAAAGGAAATTTAACCGAAAATAGACAAATTATAAATGGACTTGGATAATTGTTCCATTGTAGCTATTTTCCACCAATATTTGCAATCCTCTGAATTCCAACAATTCACACTTAACGTAAGAACCCTGACAGTCTCTCATTACAGTCCAAGAGTAGTTTTTGTTATAGTGTTTAGAATAGTCGTTTTAAGGTCTGCTTGACTACCTGTATATACCAGCTGGCTAGGGAGACCAGATCATACATGAATTCTGGAACATATGACATTTTCATGGTGTTACTTGAATATTATGTACAATTCTTATCACAGACTTGTACAACACATTAGTGTTTGCCCTCTGAGAAAAAAATAAATAAAAAAAATTAAACTTCAAAATATATATATATTTTTTATAATCTACAATTACCAGATGTAAGATAAAGTCATTATTCTTTTCTTTAAAAATAACAAACTAACACAAGCTCTTTTAAAACTGCCCACACAGGGCATAGAGACAGGGAATTGAAAGGACAATTGATTCATATGACATAACATAGACAAATTACTTTCAGCTGGCACAAACAAATCAAATTTCTTTTAATCTAAGCCTGAATGAATCAATCAGTCCGGGATCTTACTGTGCAATTGTATAAAACCTTCTTCATAAATATCGCCTCAATTCTACCCACAGAAAAATTTAGCCTGTGTTTTAAAGACCATGTCTAGAACATATACAGTATACAATATATTATATTTTATTATTTTATTATTTATATAGCGCCAGCAAATTCCGTAGCGCTGTACAATGGGTGGAGAATATAAATAATAATATGGGTTATTCAACAAACGCCAAAGTGTAGAACCCCAAAATCAAAAGGGAAAGGTTTAACCCCTTAAGGACACAGCTTCAGAAGTAAAAAGCCAGTGTGACGGAAAAGTTCCGTCATGAGTCATTAAAGGGTTAAGCTGGAAAAAAGAACCTGTGACTACTGCAAAATTGTAGAATGTGTATTTCTAAATCAACTATTTTAGGCTAATGTTTCAATTTACTAAAATACAGAGTTTACTGAATAAGCAATAAAGGGTATTATATGCCCAGCTCCATTAGTGGTTATGTAGTCTCCTTTGCAGTGAATTATGAGTGTTGGCTGGTTAGAAGGTACATGTCTATGTTTGTAGGTATTAACATGTATAAATGATAAATTGCAACAAGATTGATGGCGAAGGTGAAGATGGGAGGTAATATGAAAACAATATTCATCTTCAAATACTAGAAGGAAAAAGGAAATGGTTTGCCTACTGCTAAACACAATACACAATAGATTACAGTTTTCTTCAAACATTGGAGCCCAGAAAACGAGACTAAATAAATATTACCCATCTGATAATCATTCAGCTATTCAGCATTATGGATAGGAAACATTAGAACAAGTACAATAATGGGTATAACTGAGATATTCTTAAAGAGGCAGTCTACACAACATAAATATAGCTCACTCTGACGCCCCTCTCGGTTCCATATCAAACTTGCAACAGAGGGGCCGCCCCCTCCTCTACTGCACCAAAAATGCACTTCATATTATCAATGTCCATTTTGTCCAATCTGGATGACAATGATTGGCTAACAGTGCTGGGATGACACGCCTCCAGAGAGTGTGAGTAGTTATGTTGCTTAAAGTGCCTTATTCAGGAATAGCTTATACTAAGGAGCCTGACCACTAAATGTTTAATGGCTCTGAGTTTGCAGCAGACATATAATATCGGGGGGAAAAGTTTACTAGGGGGAAATTCTAAAAGTCGTCTAACTCATTAAAGGGACAGTTTGGACACTATAACAACTTCATTAAACTTATGTTTTTATGGTGCAAGTCTTCAGTCCAGCACCTGCCAGCATTGCACAATAGCATCCATTCCAGTCCACGTAATCCCTGGCTAATTTATAAAGAATCCATATTGTCCTAATTAAAGCATTACCTGGGATAGTCCATGGATCCTAAAGATAAAAATAAATAAAATTCTTTATAAGTTAGTCAGGAATTATGTGAATACATTCTCTTGTGGTAGAATGTATTCTTGTTGCAAAATGTATCTATTGAACTTTTATTAATAAGGACTGAATAAGATATAAAACTTTTATAAGACTGTATAAACATTGGTAATATCAATAAGGGTATATAAGAGAAAGAAAATTGGTAGACTTGGTAAGTGCTCTGATGAAGCCTGATTGGCTGGGTGAAACGCGTCAGTGATTCTGACACTTTTGACATATCATCACGCCAATACAGAGGTCTGAAACCTGGAAGTAAGCAATGAATGTGGGGTCCGAAGCAGACAGACAGTGAAGGGACTTACTGAGTGGGAGAGCAAAAGACATACTGGTTGCTATTTGTAGATTTAAAACCATTCAAGTCCCACCAACATTTATGGTTGCACGCTTTGATTGCAGTGCGGGGGGGAAATTGTAGATAAATATACCTACCGTATGAGACTGCTAAACTTAGCAAGTGCACTCAAGCAACAATTTGAAGGGGCACTATAGTCACCAGAACCACTGGAACGCAATGTTTTTTTTCCTATGGGAAAGCACTGGATTGGCTGAGATCATCAAGACTGATGATCTCACCCATGCAGGAGGAGCCAGGCAGGGCCAGACACAACAAGACCGTCATGATGTAGGAAAAAAGTGAGTAAAAACACCTTTGCCATGCGATTAGAGGGGGGTTGGGGATCTAAATAGTTAATTCACACTGTAGTGTTGGGAATACATGTTTGTATTCCTGACACTATAGTATTGCTTTCATGTGTGCATAAAATATTATTTTAAAACCGTATGGTTTAATTGGTTGTGTGATAACTAAAGGTAATTACACTGTGTATGATAACCACGTTTTTACTGCGGTATTAATGCTTGCATCCACTCACATTGCCACAACCATTGTGATAATAATTGTCACAGGTAAGTATCTATTTAAGCTATATAAAGTGTAACAATGTAAGTATGTACCTGAAGCTGACCTTGTTATCCATATTGCTTGTTCCTTTAAATAGACAATTTTAAGTTACATATCATTTATGAGTCTGGTACACAGTGAAAACACTTGGATTGGCTGAATCGATTTGTCCGGTCAGTTTGGGATTCACCAATGTTGCGTTTTGGATCAGATACATTTCATCAATCCAATCATTTCAGGAAAAGGGATTCAGATGAACCAAACTGATTGGAAAGGCCAGCAAGTGTACTGCAAAATATACACATAATATAAATATATGTATTACGTGTACATTTTGCTGTAAGCTGATTCATTCTACTGCCATTTGGTTCACAGATCAGGTGAGAAATAGTAACTGATGTGGGGGGGTGGGGGGGGAGAGAATCAGTAAAAACTAGTCTCTATTTATATATTTTATATATTATTATTTATATAGCACCAGCAAATTCCGTAGCGCTGTACAATTAGTGGACTAACAGACATGTAATTGTAACCAGACAAATGGATGCACAGGAACAGAGGGGTTAAGGGCCCTGCTCAATGAGCTTACATGCTAGAGGAAGTGGGGTATAGTGACACAAATTGTATAAGTAGGGGTAATGAAATAGGTTGCTAGAAATGTATTCACTGGGAACTTAGTAGGTTATTTTTGACAGTTGCAGGAGCGGAGTCATGGGGGCAGGGATGAAAGCCAATGTTAAATAGGGATTTGGATTGGCCGGACAGTGTGCTTATGAGGGTGGTGAAGTAATCTACTTTTGCAGAGGAAAGAGTTAGAGTGCAGGGGCGCAGCATAAATTTATAGTGGAGGAAGTCAGGTGCAGAGTGAGACTTTCTCCAACAGCGTTCAGCAGTTCTGGAACATTTTTTGAGATATCGGTTCAGCTTGGTGCACCAGGGTTGTAATTGGGGGCGCTTGCTGTGTTTAAATGTAGGAGGTGCCATGATGTCTAGTTGAGAAGATAGAGTGGAGTTGTAGAGTGAGGTAGCAGAGTTAGGGCAGGTGCGGTTTGAGATGCGTAAAAGGAGAGTTTGGAGTTTGGTGGATAAATGCTGGAGATCAAGGCAGTGGAGGTTCCTGCGAGATTGGAGAGTTGAGGGTGATGAAATTTGGGTACAGGGTATATTCTTTTCACTGTTTCTTCTTTTTTACCCCCACTGCTCACTTATCACTTGATCTGTGAATAAAATCAATATTTATTTGCCGTCCACTAACCAACGATCCTCATTTTTCCGATCAATCATTTTTGGCGCTAACGGCAGATCTCTGAATAACAAAACAATCCAAACTGTTTGTCCATTTTAATTGTTTTATGCTTTATGTTCCATATGATGTTTGGAAGTTACAGAATTCGGACCAACTGCCTATCACTCAGAATTTGGGCAAATAGCGTTAAGTTTGAAACCAAAAGCACAAGGTTTATCCACAGATCCATGTGTACATCTTCTACCAACAGCCTGTGATTCTAATAGAGTCTAGAATTGCTGTTTACTGAAGAGCAACCCAGCCACCACTATCAGTACTCTACAATCAACAATATAAATGTATGCAATGCATTACTGGGAATATTATATGTAATCATTTATGGTTTGACTGCCATAGTTCACTGTTAGAGCTCTTAATCTCTTGGATATATATGATTTTCAGGGCAAGAGCAGCTATTTGCAGCTTGCATTTATAATAATTTAGCACACACTCCTTAGTGCAATGTATGTTGGGAGAAGAGCTGAGGTGACAGTAGCAGGTTTTGTCTCCTCAGGTCCTCTCTCACCATATCATTATCCAGATAAGTGTCTGCACCTGCTGCCCAGAATGTTAACTCCCTCCAGATCTGGGGGAACAAAGGCATGTATGTCTCCATGCTTCCCTAAGATTAAAGGATCCCTACCACCAGTCATAAATCTAGTCATAACTTTAGACTCAATCTTAAACCTTTTGCATAATGGCCAAGGATCGGGAAAATACGGCAGAACGTTGAGAAGATATTATTTTCCTCTATTACATACTTCAGTAATATGTACCTCTTATATAACATGATTCTTTAAAATTTCACACCTTAACCCTTTTAGTGCACTGTAGTGGTTATGGTGCAATGAATGTCCTGGTGCCACACTGTAGTGTATGTACTGGGATAGTTTGTGAAAACTCTGACAACTAACCTGAGGTCTACTGGAGAAGCCAAGATAAAATTACATGCAAGGAAATTCTATAACAACATGTAAAGATCTGAATTCTGGAAAGACCAAAATGCAGAGCACCCACTGTTCTTGGGCTGCAGTTCCCATTATTTACTCCCAGTGTGAAGGCTGACAATGCATGATGAGGATTGCAGTTGTCCATGTAGAGGGTGTGTTTAATTTTGGCCACACCCTGCTTTAATGTCTGCTCCTTATTTAGGACATGTCCTGTTTGTTTTTCTCATGATGTAAACTCTAAATGTGTTGTTGTTTTTTTTGTTCTGTTTTTCAGCCAAACCAAAGGTGTACCAAGGAGTTAGAGTTAAGATCACGGTTAAAGAATTGTTGCAACAAAGAAGGGCTCTCCAAGCAGAAAAGAATGTTTCAGTAAGAACCTTTGTCCCATTGCTGTGTTAGCAGAGAGGGTGGTATTGGAGCTGGGTGTTGAAATAAAACTAGCTGCTATTCTTACCAGCTCTGCTCATTAGACACACAGCTCTGTTTGCATTTCTCACCTAGCAGATCCTAGGCCAGATATGAGTAATTATTAATAGGACTGGTTACTGTACTTTGTGTAAAGAGGATAACTTCTTTGTTTGGCTTGTGTGTGTGGCTCCAGAAATATGTCCAACACTCTGAATGATGGGAAGGAAGAGAGAGAGAGAGAGAGAGAGAGAGAAGGAAATATGAGAGAGAGAGAGAGAGAGAGAGAGAGAGGGAAAGATAATAGAGAGAGAGAAATAAGGAAATATGAGAGAGCGAGAGAAAGAAGGAAATATGAGAAATATGAGAGAGAGAGAGAGAGAGAGAGAGAGAGAGAGAGAGAGAGAGAAGGAAAGATAAGAGAGAGAGACAGAGAAAGAAGGAAATATGAGAGAGAGAGAGAGAGAGGGAAAGATAAGAGAGAGAGAGAGAAAGATAAGAGAGAGAGACAGAGAAAGAAGGAAATATGAGAGAGAGAAATAAGGAAATGTGAGCGAAAGAGGGAAAGATAAGAGCGAGAGAGAGAGAAAGATAAGAGAGAGAGAGAGAAAGAGAGAGAGAAAGAAGGAAATATGAGAAATATGAGAGAGAGAGCGAGAGAGAGAGCGACAGAAACAGAGAAAGAAGGAAATATGAGAGAGAGAGAGAGAGAGAGAAGGAAAGATGAGAGAGAGAGACAGAGAAAGAAGGAAATATGAGAAATATGAGAGAGAGAGAGAGAGAGAGAGAGAGAGGGAAATATAAGAGAGAGAGAGACAGAGAAAGAAGGAAATATGAGAGAGAGATAATAGAGAGAGAGAGAGAAATAAGGAAATGTGAGCGAGAGAGAGGGAAAGATGAGAGAGAATAAGGGAGGGAGAGAGAGAAAGAAAGGATGAAAGAAAGAAAGACAGAAAGACAGAAAGAAAGAAAGTCACATATATGTTGGGTGAAAGAGAAAAAAAGCAACAAGACAGAAGGTGGCTGAGGACTAGGAGACAGAGATAGAAAGAAACAGAGACAGACAGACATAGAGACATGCAGCAAGACAGAAAGAAAGAGGCAGAAACAGACAAACAGAAGGAAAGACAGTGCTACAGGCATAAAACTGTCAGAAGGACAAGCAGATAGACATACAGACAAAGACAGAGAGACTGGCAAGTAGACATACATACAGATAGACAGAGAAACAAGCAGATAGACATACAGACAAAGACAGAGAGACTGGCAGGTAGACATACAGACAGATAGACAGAGAAACAAGCAGATAGACATACAGACAAAGACAGAGAGACTGGCAGGTAGACATACAGACAGAGAAACAGGCAGATAGACATACAGACAGAAAGACAGAGAAACAGGCAGATAGACATCCAGACAGAAAGACAGAGAAACAGGCAGATAGACATACAGACAGAAAGACAGAGAGACGGGCAGATAGACATACAGACAGAAAGACAGGTAAATAGACATACTGACAGGAAGACAGAGAGACAGGCAGATAGACATACAGGCAGAAAGATAGAGAGACAGGTAAATAGACATACCGACAGGAAGACAGAGAGACAGGCAGATAGACATACAGACAGAAAGACAGAGAGACAGGCAGGTAGACATACAGACAGACAGAGAGACAGGTAGATAGACTTACAGACAGGGAGACATACAGACAGAAAGACAGACAGAGAAACAGGCAGATAGACATACAGACAGAAAGACAGAGAAACAGTCAGATAGACATACAGACAGAAAGACAGAGAGACAGGTAAATAGACATACTGACAGGAAGACAGAGAGACAGGCAGATAGACATACAGACAGAAAGACAGAGAGACAGGCAGGTAGACATACAGACAGACAGAGAGACAGGCAGATAGACATACAGACAGAGAGACATACAGACAGAAAAACAGACAGAGAAACAGGCAGATAGACATACAGACAGAAAGACAGAGAGACAGGCAGATAGACATACAGACAAAGAGACATTCAGACAGAGAGACTGGCAGACAATACGTGGAGAAGAATGAATGTGTAATTGAAGCTAGTTAGTCAGCTGAAGGTAGTTACAGACCATATATTAACACGCTTACTATTATATAGAAACAAAGTATCAGAGTATCACACTACCCGTGGGTTAACAGCCGCACAATTTAAAACATACTTTATATAACTTGTTTTCAAAACAAACAAACACGCAAACATTACTGCAGCTCAGTTGGGCACTTTGTCCAACTTTGTGTTTCATTTTTGCAATATGATTTTCAATCTACTACAATCAGCTGTAAAGAGGGTGGAATTGCATCTTGGTAGGAGATAGCAATAATTCACAGTATTCATTCTAACATGCTTTACACATAAACACATCCAGTTTCTCAGTTTCCCAGTGACTGTAAACATTTTATAAAAACTCTGGATACAAAATGAATAAAAAATAAAACCCAAATCATAAACACATACAAAAGAAACGAAAAAAAAAAAAACTACTATTGTAAAATATCTGCAGCCAGGATTATATACATTAGAGGCTGCCAGGTAAATCGTTCTCCTTCCTGGTTCGTGACACTGAAAGCAGGGATCTGTTTTACTGCTAACAATAGCAGAACACTCCCATTCAGACAGTGGGACTTTAAGATTCCCTTCCCTCTGATTACACAGTTAACACCCAACTACACCGCAGTCCCTTTAAACATTAACCATCTGTGTGCTGGAACAGGCGAGCCCTTTAACTCCAGAATTCTACCGGGATCTAATTAGGAATCTAAACATTTGAAACCATGTGAAATAAGCAGCAATACTCCATTGCCATGATTTTATTGTATTTATTCATACATGTGATTATAAATCTATCATACATGTATCACATTATTCTGACCCATCTTCAAACTAGGCTGGCTCTGTTTGTCTGTGTGTGAAGTGTAGCATCCGTTTGTCTGTTTTATTTATTTTTGTATTCGTGGGGCTTTTTCAAACAAAAAATACAGAGCTGTATATCTATTTCTTTAAATGTTTTTGTGTATGTTATGTGCTTTGTTGCCCAATTCTTTGTGATATAATAATAAATATGCAGAGCTCTATCGCCTGCAAAAACAAAGTAATTTTTATTTAAAAGGATCGAATTCATGATTTGCAGCCAAGGGCATCAGCCTCAGTGAAGATCCTCTCCTTATGTCTGCGGTGTAAATATAAAGAATAATTTCAGTACACTTACCTCTCAGTGCTTTAAAACCCCCAGTAGGATGATTTCAGTTTCTTCCAAATAATAAAAAAAAAAATGTATTAAAATATATTGTATTGATGTGAGATATCTCCCTCAAATAATTTTCTTTAAAAATGAATATAATTTTTTTTTGCTTATTTAAAAAAATAAATAAAAATAATTATATTAATTCATATTTTACAGGAAAACCAGGAGCAAAGAATTCAGATTTGTGATCCATCCCCTCTCTATTCAGGTTGGTGAGAAAAAAAAATCATCACAGCAAAGTCACAGTGAAATCTTTTTTAACATAGAAGTTTCAAAGCTTATAGCCTGGACTTCAGATCCACTCAATAATTATTCCAACCAATCAGATCTGGAAAAGGGTAAAAAGGAATGCAGATGAGGGCAACAGGATAGCCATTTAAGGTTGTTTTATTTTAAATACCCCCAGTTTGCATATTTTAATCTGCTTGCCCAAACAAAAGGTTCTCTTGGGAGTTGTTGTTTTAAATATATATATATATATAAAAAAAGCATATTCCTGGTTTTAAAATGATTAGACAGATTTCTTTGTTGAAAAAAATAAATAAAAGAGACTTGATCATGTTATCTTTTCCTTGTTAAGAGCACTGCCCCTTTTACACTGTGTCTTAAGTCATGTTCAATTGCTGATCATTCATAACATAAAAATAAAAACATGAATATGAAAGAATGTCAACATTTTATTTATCACTGAGCAATATAGTTATAACAAGACTTTACACAATTATCAATTGGATATGCCTTTTAAATATGGTTCTATGTGCCTGAGTGACTCCAAATTTAATTTATCCAGCTCAAATCCAAACATCCTCATTTTGTTAGTTGTAGTGTGGCTTATATTCTGATCATTTCTAAATGGTTAAAAAATAAAAGTCAGACATATTGTCATTCATTCACATTGTTTTCCCTTTAATTATGATTTGTAATAAAATTTTAGGGTAAATAAAGTCTTGATCTAAACAAAGAAACAATGTTTTGAAGTTGTGTGTTTTTATTATGAGGGGCAATAGTTTATTGACTTAAGCTGTTCTGACATATGCCACAAACTATAATTCTGCTGTTCAAATCAAACAGGTTTATGCAAATGATAGCTGTTTATTGCGTTTGATATGCAAATATATGGTTGTGTGCATTAAACTGACTATGGTATTTTTTTTTTTTTTAATCCTAGACATTTATAATGATTGTCAAGTTATACCAACTGCACCAAGCTGTCACTTTCAGACCAACCAACTCCCAAATTGCATTTCTCAGGAGGAACCTTTGAGCTTTTTGGATCAGTTGTTTGTGAATGCTTACCTTCAACCAGAACCCCACACAGAAAACACTTTCAACTTCATGGAAAATGCATCTCTTTGTTCACATGAAGACAATATGCAGCCTGCTCCAATCTTCAGACAGAACATGGTAAACTTAATAATTAATCATTTTCACATGTTACATTGATACAATACCAATGTAGGCACATTTAACCACAGGAGGGATCTCCACAAAGTCAGTTAGCTATGTCATTAAGTCAGATTCAGAGAATACAGGGAGGACAGAATGCATTGGGCAAATATCTAAAAACAACAAAATTATCATCAAAATGGGGAAAATCATGCTAATTGTGCAGTGTAGAAGCCTGTTTCGTGACATGTGACTTACCAAGATTGTCATGAAATAAAGGAATTTGGCTAACAACTTGACTTGAAGGGGTTAAGGAGGGATCCTTGTTAAATTTAAAAAAAAAATTGTATTTTATTGTTATATTATTCAGCTGCTCTCTACTGCTCCTTTGTGACAGTCCTGCTTTTTGCATCTAACATCTAGAGATATTTTAGACATCTATTGGGATTTCAGTGTGAAAATCTCATTGCTTGATAACTCTAATAGCACAGAATGTTCATATGTCTTTGGGGGTCTCAGTAAGCAATGAGCTGTGACAGGTTTATAACAGACTTGCTAAATGTAGATTATGAAGGTCTATCTGAAAAAAATTCTCCAACCTTGGTAAAGATTTTTATCAGCACACCACAAGCACAGTTTATAGAATTAGACCCCTAAATTAAATTTTACTACTTCTACTAAGTTTATGAGTGAGTTGAAAAAACTCTGAGATTAAACTTTATTCCCTCTCAGCAAGGTTGGAGATTGTATCCTACTGAACTGCTTTGACTAATCTATTTTGGCTCACCTCACGCAGACTAACCGGGTTAACTCACTAAAGAGAGAATTTCAGGGAATTCACAGTACATTTCAAATGTGAGGTCCAGACTTTTAAGGGCTTAAATTGTATTGCTAAACTGGAAAAATTCTCCCAATCTTCTTTGCTTCCAATTGTTCACTATGAATTCATGGAAATACATTTGCTAAATAATCCTGTAATTATTTAATGTATAAATCCTAGGAATCTTCATTGGATTTATTCAAAAAAATTTCTTTATTATAATTTCTGTCTCCGTATTGTTAACTATCTTAAAAATGATTTTTAGAAACATAGAAACATAGAAACATAGAATATGATGGCAGATAAGAACCATTCGGCCCATCTAGTCTGCCCAATTTTCTAAATACTTTCATTAGTCCCTGGCCTTATCTTATAGCTAGGATGGCCTTATGCCTATCCCACGCATGCTTAAACTCCTTTACTGTGTTAACCTCTACCACTTCAGCTGGAAGGCTATTCCATGCATCCACTACCCTCTCAGGAAAGTAATACTTTTCACTTTCTTATGTCTGATGAATAAAGGGGCCAAACTGAACAGAGGTGAAAAGCAAACTGCCTCAAAAGTCTGACATGCTGAAGAGTGATTGCGATCTAACCCTTTCCAATCAGATAAAATTTCAGTGTCGTTTACCAAATTTGCCAAATTTATTTATAGAAATCACTTTGTGGCTGCGTTTTTTTTCAAATCGCCTTTATCCGATAACGTTATGTTCCTCTGGGTGAGCCGTACGATCGTCAAACTTGTATGCTACTCAGATGTCCCACCAGGAGGGACATACGAACGGAAAGAGAAAATTAAAATGTCCCTCCCTGTGGGACAGTCGAGGGGAAAGGGTTAATAAATCGAAGGGTTTACTCACAATAATTTGATACTGTCTTTTTCATAATTTCGTATTTACAAAAAAGAAAACAGCAGTTGCAAGTGCTAAAATGATTAAAAGTAGCATTTTCCATACTCACACAGAGTTATTCAGTAAAGTGAGAATTCCAAGTGAATTTGAACTGAATTACAAATTTAAAAGGTCAAATAGTCAAACTGGAAAATGTCATTATTTCAATGGAATTCTAATTTTAATCAATAACTATGATAGTATCTACAAGGTACGTAGTATGGGTAAGTATGGGTAAGTAAAGAACAAGGACCTAACATGACAAGTAAAGCTGTTTTAAACAGACATTTAAATAACTCTTTGCAACTGATTGATTGCCTTGCGTTGACCCTTGAAGACCTCTCCATCCTTCATGCCATACAAGTTGATTGAGCAATATATCTTTAGGAAAGCTAAAGGTATATGAAGTTAAATGATTGTATGGTCACTAAAGCAGCTCTGTTACCTCTGGGATCTTTACATACTCGATGTGCAGTAACTCAGGGCTGAAGCTAAATGAAGATATACTTAGCTGAAACGGTTCCTCACAAACATTGCCATCTTCTTCTGGACTCTGTCTCCAGCTCCTGTTGATTCATCTTTCCCAAGCTGGCATCACTCTTATACTCTTGTACATGGGAGTTTCCTGCATGAGACTGTGGGAACCTCACATGCAATGTGCAAGATGATGTCTTTTTCTATAGACCTTTTAAAGTGTGGTGATAGACATCCCAACATTTGTCATGTTTTGTCACTCGCCCATAAGACAAAGCAGTCATTACTTATGAAATCTATTAATTGCTTTCAATTCAACCCCAAAGCAGTCAACATGATCATTTCATAAAAAAAATATCTTTAGTGAATACTAAAACCTTATGGAGGTACTTTAAACTAGTGGGGAAAAAGACCAAATTTGAAAGGGTTTTCTCAGAGGGACTTAGGTTTCAGGTTAGGGCAGTTAATAATTATGGGAAACTAGGGTTAGAAAGTAATCAGGTTAAGGAGGACCTTAGGTTAGAGAAAACTGCATTCAAGGTACTGTTGACTGTCTTCTTTGATTCATCTAAACAATCAGAACGTCTATTGGTGTACATTGTTTTATTTGCAATTTTTTAATGAATCTACCTAATCTAATTACTGATTACCTTATTTTTGCAGTTTCCCATTTATATGGATCATGATGCCTTTTATAGAAGTCATGATAAGACATTAAGACATTAAGTGATTATAAATTATATTTAAATGCAGTATTTTATGTTACAGGCTCCAGAATCACCTTCAGATTCATCAGATTTATCAAACTCATTTGACTATTCCCCAACCCAGCAAGAGATAGGCTTCGCCCCACAGAGCTTCAGTTCTCCATCTTACGAGGAGCCTAGAAGTTGCGTCTTTTCAAATGTGGGCTATCATTGCCAACAGAGAAATGGAGCCACATTCTGTTACTGTGAACACTGTAGCCCTGTGTCACAGCAAGAAGAGGCACAGGTACCAAATACCTGTTATTACAACTACACAGACTGTATTGAATATATCCCATCATCGACTGTCACAGAAGACTTCTTTACAAGGGAAATCAGCAACTTTGATTTGTGTTACAGTTAGCAAATGAAGTCTGATGAAGTGTGCCTATTAACGCATATTGCCTAGGTTATTTGTAAATGCACTGAAACAGTTATACATATATTCATCTCTAATTAAAAAAACGAAACAGGTTCTATACACTAAATCAATCACACCTCTGACATAAATGCTCTATAATTCATTATATCTACTGACCTAATCATCAAAAGGATCCTAAACCTATGTTTCCTGGTTTTGTGGAAGACAATGACCAAAATAAGTGTGTCAAGTGAGTTAAATCACCCTATTAACAATGTCACTGCAATTATCGCACTTTAATCTCAACTGAAAGTGATGCTTTAGTAACAATGCCAGATTGTTGGTTTAAGCTACTCTGATCTATCTTTAACCACTCCATGATCAAAAAAGTTATTTTTGTATTTAATCTTGAGCTACTCCAGCAGAAGGCAGTTTACTTTTGGAATCAGAGCTCTAATTGGAGACTTGTACCATATATCCAATATTGGCCATTTTATTGAATTCAAATGAGGTTTTGAAGACTTTCAGCGAGCCTCAGTGTGAATATTTACTCTTGAAGGCATTTAAGAAGAACCCGAGATCTTTAAACAAATTGCGAACATTATAAATTGCTCATTTGCACTTTTGCTTCAACTGTTATTACATGTGTTTCCTTAAAATAACTGGAGTATATGGGGCCTTTTGACACATATGTGAATTTATAATGTAACAATACCTTTGGAAGATCAAAAAGAACTCATAGTCACCTTAACTTTCTCAAACTTGGAAATGAAATAGATAGGGCATTTAATTTCTCCCCCAACTCGCAGAACCGAGATACCACCAAACCAGTCACAATCTTCTCAGGTTAGTTTCTTCGAATTCCAAATTATGCAGTTTTTTTCTAAATATTCTAGAAGACAATTTTTGTAGGAACTTCATGGATTTTTTTAATGAAAATATATTTTAGTAGATTATACTCTTTTGTACAATATGCTTGAAGAAACTAATAGAAAAAGGTGGGCTATGGAAGCTGGATTATCAAATATTCATTTATGTTTTTCTTCCTAAATTTGTGATTGTAAATCACCATGCACAAAATCATTTATTGCTATAAAACTTGTCTGTCCTTTATAGCTATTAACTTTTTTTTTATATGTGATTTTTCAAAAAAGTATTGTGATTTTTTTCTAAGGAATGATAATCAAAACAGCTTTTTAAAAAAAAATAAATACTTCTATTTTGTAACAAACCCTGGTTTATTTTCAATGGTGCAATGAACAAACCTTATTAAATCAACATTTGGTATTGTGTTATGGAAGACACCTGCACAGAACATCTCAACAAGGGTTTTATTTTTTTTGTATCAACTTATAGTTATGCGTTGCTGTGGCAACAGAGCCATGTGTGTATATTGTACCTGCGATAGTATACATAGGCCGTAGTCAGAGAGATTAGTGTAACATATGAATTGACATTTTTAGATATTAAAAACCAAACAAAATGCATCACATATATTGGGGCATTACGGAGAAGTGGCTGGTAAGCGCTAGGCTATAAGGTGAACTACTTATGTAGTTTGTGTTCCTACCGACTGTGTAGACGTTAAGTACGAGGCCATACTGTTTTATATTGGGAAGTAACTAGGTAAGGGAATACGGAAAACAGAAACAGCAGGTGTGAGTTTGGGCCATAGCAATAAGGCGTTGTGCGCCTGTCTATGGAGTGGGCATAATTTTTGGCTGTATGGCCTTAAGGTGGGGGGGGCAATGGGGGAATCATTTGGGAGCTATACCCAGCGGTCTTCACTTGAGGTAACTGATCTACCTTAGAGAAGAAGTTTATAAAAATTTTAAGCATGAAAAAACAAGAACAATGAAACGAAACATAACAGGGACATTCAGGATTCTAGCTCCATTCTAGGACCCTTTGAGGATTCAAGTGGTGGCTGCCACATATGAGTCCAACCTGGGCTGATCAGGGTGAACGGAGAGATTCTGTCTGTGGGTGCGTCCTAGGCATGTGGGGGCTTGGAAGCAGCGTTGGACTCATTCCAGGTCAGATAGTCTCTGAAGTCCAATCAGGAGAGGTAAAAGCTCTGATATTGTAGTTTAGTTCTCTGACTCCAACCTCTCCTTCACTCCTCATTTCCAGTCGATTGCCAAATCCTGTTTCCATCTCAAAAACATAGCTCGCATCCGTCCCTATTTAACACCGGACGCGGCTAAGGTGCTGGTCCATGCCGTTGTTCTTTCTCGCCTTGACTACTGCAATCCCCTTCACAATGGTCTTATGTGTTCCCAGATTGCACTGCTGAATTCTATTATGAATGCAGCAGCGAGGCTCATTTTCCTGTGCGCCCGCACCTCCCACACCTCCCCTCTCTGTCAGTCCCTACATTGGCTTCCAGATAGATATAGGGCTCAATTTAAGATTCTGGTGCTTGCTTACACGTCCCTACATAATGCTGCTCCAAGCTTCCTAATACACAAGTATGTCCCGTCTAGGCCCCTGTGCTCTGCCGAAGACGTCTATCCTCTGTCCGTACTCCCACATCTGATGCTCACCTCCAAGACTTCTCCAGGGCTGCACCTTTTCTGTGGAACTCCCTTCCCTTCTCCGTTAGACTTTCAACCAGTCTCCACTCCTTCAAAAAAATATTTGAAACCACACTTCTACAGGAAAGCATATCATTAAAACTGTCAGCGGGTTTCAAACCCCCCTCCACCCACAGGACTCCTTTCCTGCAACTGTCAAAAATAACCTACTAAGTTCCCAGTGAATACTTTTCTAGCAACCTAC
Source organism: Pelobates cultripes (assembly GCA_933207985.1). NCBI lineage: Eukaryota > Metazoa > Chordata > Amphibia > Anura > Pelobatidae > Pelobates > Pelobates cultripes. Next base: position 111,896,260 of record OW240921.1, read on the forward strand.
TCCGTACCCCTACTTATACCCCTTGTGTCACTATACCCTACTCCCTCTAGCATGTAAGCTCTTTGAGCAGGGCCCTCAACCCCTCTGTTCCTGTGTGTCCATTTTTATGGTTACAATTACATGTCTGTTAGTCCACTCATTGTACAGCGCTACGGAATCTGATGGCGCTATATAACATAATAAATAATATATCCCAGAACTTCAGGAACGTGCGACCATCCACTTCGACAGTTAGCTGAACTATTCCCAGGGTTTTTATTTTTACTATTTAGGGATTTAGGAAATCAAAACAAAAACCTTAAGGAAAATTCAATGATACCATCAAAAAATCTTCATAGGAATACAGGAAAAAATATGACTGGATGGTATTGACACTTAGACTGAAAAGATGTAAGTTCTGGTAAAACTCATGGATTATCATTTTGATTCTATGAATGTGGCATCTCTGTAAATGTTATGTCACTGACAATAGGCATGCCCTATGCATGCTGGGAAATGCTTGACCTCCTACTTTCTTAGATAGTCTGTTTCTCTTAAAATTGCCCAACATTTTAATGTCAATGTGCCATGTGCTTATAATATAGATATAAAGATCTGAAAGACAAGTATAGATTTGCATCTCTGAGGCCTGTACATAAAGTATAACGGTTATGGTAACGTGAGGATTCTTACAGAAACGATTCTAAACTCATGTATCAGCTTCTTTTTTGTAATTTGAGCAATTAACCACTCAGTATTTTACTGCTGAGTAAAGATACAGATGATGAACCTAGGTTCGAAACGCAAAAAGGTTTAAAGAAAACATTTACTAGTTTCTCTTTTTAAACTGTTTTAGGAACTCTCTAAGGAAAAACTAAATGTACAAGTTACCTAGTGAAAATATATAAAGTAACAATTATAAATACAGGGTTTTTTTAAGTCTAAGTAACCTAGTATGCCTACCATGTCACAAAAAAATCCCATATCCCATACATTCTAATCCACAAATTTGAGAAATGACTAGCTGATGACAACATAATATGAACTGAAGCATATAAATGTTTAATTAATTTAATTAAAGGAACACTATAGTCACCTAAATTACTTTAGCTAAATAAAGCAGTTTTAGTGTATAGATCATTCCCCTGCAATTTCACTGCTCAATTCACTGTCATTTAGGAGTTAAATCACTTTGTTTCTGTTTATGCAGCCCTAGCCACATCTCCCCTGGCTATGATTGACAGAGCCTGCATGAAAAAAAAAACTGGTTTCACTTTCAAACAGATGTAATTTACCTTAAATAATTGTATCTCAATCTCTAAATTGAACTTTAATCACATACAGGAGGCTCTTGCAGGGTCTAGCAAGCTATTAACATAGCAGGGGATAAGAAAATCTTAATTAAACAGAACTTGCAATAAAGAAAGCCTAAATAGGGCTTTGTTTACAGGAAGTGTTTATGGAAGGCTGTGCAAGTAACATGCAGGGAGGTGTGACTAGGGTTCATAAACAAAGGGATTTAACTCATAAATGGCATTGAGCAGTGAGGCTGCAGGGGCAGGTTATATACACTAAAACTGCTTTATTAAGCTAAAGTTGTTCAGGTGACTATAGTGTTCCTTTAAAGTATTTATTTATTGATTTAATTCTCTAGCTGTTTCATGCATCATTTTTTTCTTATAATAATTAAAGGGACACTATAGTGTCAGGAAAACCGCGTGGGTTAAAACCCCTTCAGCTACTCACACTTTTCCCCCGCCGGGCTCCCTTACCTCTCCTCCCCCGCCGATGTCAGCATCCTTGTCTGATGTCACTGGCGCCGAATTTTTCAATGCTTTCCTATGGACGCTCTGCGTGATTCAATCATGCCTCAATCATTGTCGATGTGCCTCTAGTGGCTGTCCGGAAGACAGCCACTAGAGGTTGGCTTAACCCCAGATGTAAACATAGCAGTTTCTAAGAAACTGCTATGTTTACATCAGGCAGGGTTAACCCTAGAGGGACCTGACACCCAGATCACTTAATTGAGCTTTAATGTATGTCTGGTTTATCAGTGAAGATTTAGCTGAGCTAGCTTGGTTCTCTAGCACAATGGACACTTGTAAAGATATTAGCATTATATCCAGTAATTTTACAGGAACAAAGGAAATTTTTATTATTTTATTATTTTTGCCATTTATATAGCGCTAACATATTCCGCAGGTTAGTAATGGTGTAAACTCACAGGATTATTTAATAGCTAGTCTGTCTAAAACTCAAAGTTACTTTAAAATGTTCGGCCCAATTCTTTTCTTCGAGAAGCATTGAATTGGACAACAGCTATCATTACTTCTTCATTACTGACTTCACCAGATGCAGAACAGGTGCTCTGTGTAGACACGTGCATTTGGAATTGGAATAATTTCGGAAATTTGGATGCTTTAGAAAGAATTGATCCCAAAATTTTTGGATCCACTTGTTTTCATAAGAATAGACAATTAGGGATTATCTGTTAAGCAGCTAAAACAGCAAAATCCATAACATTGCTCTTGGTATCCTTACGTGTGATTGTCATAATTAAGGGTAACAAATTAGGGATATAAATACTAATCAACTGAAAGAGCAAATTCAGCTGGCGGGGGGCTAATGCGCCTCAATTTATGATATTATGTGAAATTTTCAGCTAATTTTGGTTAGTTACGAATTGACATTTCATCCAAAATTTTTCGGGAATTACCAAAACAAAATTGAAAATAAAATAACTTGTTTCCCTGTGTGCATGCGTAGTGGAGACTGACCCACCAGCGGATGAAAGATGAAATTTATGTCTATTTTAAACTTAAAAAAACAAACAAACAAACAAGATTAGTGTGTTCCTTTAATTCTGGTTTATTGATGAAGAGAGGTGGTTTAAATCCCATTTGAATAGTGTGTCAAAAAAGCATGATGCCTATAGATTCTAAGCCGCATAGCCAATCCATTGTACTACAGGGGTTATGGTGTTAAGAGTGTACATTTAAAATGCTTATAGTTGGAATAAAAGAACCTAGGAACTGTCTTTAGATTTCAAAAGCTTGTTCCAGCAAGCAGTTATTTGAACCTTTTATCAGATGTGAATAAGGTGTGTTGTAATGCCATGTTTTTTTATATGAAAGGCGTAGAAAATGAAACCCTCAAGAACTCGGCTATTGTTTTTATGAGAATCTGGAACTAAAATAAATGGTATTTATCACTGTAATAGTATACAGTATTTAAGATTCAAAATAAGAATAAAAGAAAATGGAAAAAAGTATCAACTTTAAATAACATTACCATTAATTTGCTTTATTTCCCAGGAAGGTCTGTGTCACATAACAAAATATTTGTTCCAAAGACACCTTCCTAATTCCTTTTCATATAGATGAATGTTCTCTTAATTAAATATGTTTATCAGTACTGCCAAAAAGGAACAAAAGCATTTAACCTGAATCGTTTTCAGGTGAAATGCCCACAACAATGCAAAAAACGTAACAGCTGGGTAGAATTAGGGTCATGTTTCGAACTATCCAGGTAATAAAAAAATATGAGGAATTCAATATATTCATTGTGTAATTCTGCAGATTGGTTTAAATTTCATATTAGATCTGTATTATGGCCTATAAACAAAATATTAAATAGTTCCTACATTTAAATATATACCTTTTAAAGGAACACTTCACTATTTTCAAAAGAGAGTTGATTTTGGATTTTGACTGAGCTAACCCCTGCATAGCTGATTGCTCTCAGCCAACGAGGTAACCTTGCACTGCAGGGCTTGGCTCAGGAAAGCTAATGACAGCTCCGGAGCAAGAGATTCTGGTTCCCCTGGAACTACCTGACTTCTTACAATTGGAAGGTGTTAATACGCTCCTGGCAGCAAGCTGTAGTTGTAATGGTGCGCGGACTGTCAATTTAAACACAGAACAAACGTTCTTGCGCTTGCAAAAAAAATAATGTAATAATATTTTTTTTTTGCAAATAAGTAGACTAGCTAACAAAGTTATATAAAATCAATTAACAACACGCTTTTAATGGACACAGAAAGCAAATTATATTTTATAAATAATAAATATTAAATGTTAATATTTTACTTCTCCTCCTTTTCCCATTCTGTTGATTACTTCTACTCGCTTGATCTGTAAAGCAGTGTACTGCTCAATATATACATTATGTTTATATTTTGCAGTACACTGAATAGCCAGTTTTTGGACCCTTTTGGTTCATCCAAATCGTTTTCCCGAATCATTTGCATGGACAAAATTTTATACATTTTTGACCACCCAAAGTAAATTTTGCTTGGAAGAATAAATTCTTTTTTTGCCTTGCAAAGGTCTAGTTTCTAGCTCCACATGATTAAAATTAATAATCCAATATGCAAAGATACCAGGTAATGTTTTTAGATTGTCTGATGAATTTTGGAAACAAAGTTTATAATTTCTACACAACCTCAGGAAAGCTCGTTCAGATACATGGTCGGCCATTTTGTCTCTTGTATATCACAAGATTCGATTGCAGTTCTCATTATGCCAATATTAGCTTTGTGTGCATGATTATCAGACATTGGGGCAATAATATAGAGGTAAGAAAAGCAGGAAGATACAATGTCATTCTCCAGGACTGAACAATAAATAGGGGGAATTCTAAAGCATTGTCTTTCCCATCACTGGTTATAGAAGCAATTAACAGGAATTTTATAATATTTAGGATTTTTAGTTGTTATTTCATCATATTAAAGATAAAAATGTTAAGGTGTATGATATTTGTTCACCAAGGCTTTCAAGAAAAACTTGTATCCACTTGTAAGACATTCCAAATAGTTAGTGGAAATTGCCAAGGCAAATAATCACCTTACTCTGCATATTTTCTTTGTGTATACACCTGATAGAATGCATCCAGTTAGTATGTAACTTTCCACTCTTATTCAAACTTATTGAAACTATCAAATTAATGAATGCAATACCGGAGAGACAAGGCAGTCAATAGTTGTCTTAGGAAATAGGAAATCATTATCTTTGCATAAAAAGATTCCAAAAGTTGAGAGAAGAATGGCATTTCTCTTTTCTCACTTACCATAAAAATGATAAATGAATCATCTAGCTTTCAATTAATATAATCAGATCGATATAGGAGTTATCTCGAGCGGCTATGTGCTTGAAATCTTGATTGTTGGATTTAATTATGGACTGTGTGAGAGATCCTACTAGATCAGTGATGGAACTAAAGTAGAGAGGGCCCTGGTTCAAGGAATTTTTTTTACCCCACGATCGCAAGGATGGCCAAAAGATAGATGTGGATCTGTTGCAAAACTCCCACAATGCTTTGCGAGCATCTGATTAACCTGATCTCACTGATCTCACTGATCAATGGGCTCTACCATTTCCCCATCAGGTTTGTATTTAGCACTGAGCAATGTTTGTGTAAGCATGTTTTTGTATCGAGTATGTTTGTGTGAATTGAGAGGTGTGTTTATATGTAGTGCAGTGTAGTACAGACACACAGATACACACCGACACACATACAGATATAGACACACAGATACACACACTGACACACAGATACTCACACTGACACACATGCAGATACACACACACATGCACATTGACACACACTGAAATGCATTGACACACATATAGATAAGTAGATAAAAATACTGACAACATACAGATATACAGATACACGCACTGACGCACAGATACACACTGACAAATATGCAAATACACAGATACACATACTGACAACATACAGATACACAGAAACACAGAAACACACATACAGATACATAGACACAACATATAGATACATGGACACACACACAAACAGACATACAGATACACAAACACACATACTGACTTACAGACACACATATACACAAACAGATACACATACAGACTGTAACAGATTCATCCGCACATAGAAACGTTTATGATGGTATTTACCGTACTGACAGGAACAGTTGTGCCCATCTGCAACCATGCGCCCGGATATCTGACAATCCCAGCATGTCTAGGGAGGCCGGATGCTGCAGATCTATGCCACTTTATAGTCCCATGGCTGTCAGGGTTGATGATGATGTTGGCGTGCATGTGACATCACGCACGTGCACGTTTTGGGGTCAAAGGCTGATTACAATCAATCGGATAAACAGGAGGGTTATTTAAACTATTTAAACTAATTTTTACATTCTCTCATTGCCCTGTTGTGGTTTCTGCCTGATGGTAATCCGAGAGTGCGTCCTGATCTTGATTTTTTGGTATTTGACTTTGGCTTTGTACTGACTTCCCTGATTTCTGATATCCTTGGCTTTTGACTTTTTCTCATCATTGTGGCTGATTCTGTATCCCTGACCTCGGCAAGTATTATGACTTTTATATCAAATTTAATCCCACAGCCTGCCCGTCGGGTGACACCAGGGCCAGCCTCGGGGGGCCCTGAGGTGGCCAGCTCCTGGGCCCCCCAGGAGAAGAGGCTGGCCACACTGGGTACATACTGGGTCGCAGGGCGGCCAGGCCCCCTGGTGGGCCAGGCCCGGTCCCAGCCGCGACCCCGGTATGTACGCCACTGGCAGTAGGCAAAAGAGCCAAAATCAGGTCAGGAAAAAGGGTATTAGAAACGTGAAAGGGATATTTATAATTTGACAAAGAAATTTCAGCACTCTCAGACAAGCACTGCCATCCAAGGTAGATGACATTGATATCGACGATGTGGAAGTGTAGGTACCACATTACCAGTGTGGAGGAAGAGACAGCAGGCTGTGGGTGATAGGGAAAGACTCAGTTTTTGTTAAGCCACTCCCAAACCATTTGACAAAGAAAAAATGTCTGATGGAGTCCCTAGCCTCTTTGCACCCTGGCCACTACAGGGAGTGCAGAATTATTAGGCAAGTTGTATTTTTGAGGATTAATTTTATTATTGAACAACAACCATGTTCTCAATGAACCCAAAAAACTCATTAATATCAAAGCTGAATATTTTTGGAAGTAGTTTTTAGTTTGTTTTAGCTATGTTAGGGGGATATCTGTGTGTGCAGGTGACTATTACTGTGCATAATTATTAGGCAACTTAACAAAAAACAAATATATACCCATTTCAATTATTTATTATTACCAGTGAAACCAATATAACATCTCAACATTCACAAATATACATTTCTGACATTCAAAAACAAAACAAAAACAAATCAGTGACCAATATAGCCACCTTTCTTTGCAAGGACACTCAAAAGCCTGCCATCCATGGATTCTGTCAGTGTTTTGATCTGTTCACCATCAACATTGCGTGCAGCAGCAACCACAGCCTCCCAGACACTGTTCAGAGAGGTGTACTGTTTTCCCTCCTTGTAAATCTCACATTTGATGATGGACCACAGGTTCTCAATGGGGTTCAGATCAGGTGAACAAGGAGGCCATGTCATTAGATTTTCTTCTTTTATACCCTTTCTTGCCAGCCACGCTGTGGAGTACTTGGACGCGTGTGATGGAGCATTGTCCTGCATGAAAATCATGTTTTTCTTGAAGGATGCAGACTTCTTCCTGTACCACTGCTTGAAGAAGGTGTCTTCCAGGAACTGGCAGTAGGACTGGGAGTTGAGCTTGACTCCATCCTCAACCCGAAAAGGCCCCACAAGCTCATCTTTGATGATACCAGCCCAAACCAGTACTCCATCTCCACCTTGCTGGCGTCTGAGTCGGACTGGAGCTCTCTGCCCTTTACCAATCCAGCCACGGGCCCATCCATCTGGCCCATCAAGACTCACTCTCATTTCATCAGTCCATAAAACCTTAGAAAAATCAGTCTTGAGATATTTCTTGGCCCAGTCTTGACGTTTCAGCTTGTGTGTCTTGTTCAGTGGTGGTCGTCTTTCAGCCTTTCTTACCTTGGCTATGTCTCTGAGTATTGCACACCTTGTGCTTTTGGGCACTCCAGTGATGTTGCAGCTCTGAAATATGGCCAAACTGGTGGCAAGTGGCATCGTGGCAGCTGCACGCTTGACTTTTCTCAGTTCATGGGCAGTTATTTTGCGCCTTGGTTTTTCCACACGCTTCTTGCGACCCTGTTGACTATTTTGAATGAAACGCTTGATTGTTCGATGATCACGCTTCAGAAGCTTTGCAATTTTAAGAGTGCTGCATCCCTCTGCAAGATATCTCACTATTTTTGACTTTTCTGAGCCTGTCAAGTCCTTCTTTTGACCCATTTTGCCAAAGGAAAGGAAGTTGCCTAATAATTATGCACACCTGATATAGGGTGTTGATGTCATTAGACCACACCCCTTCTCATTACAGAGATGCACATCACCTAATATGCTTAATTGGTAGTAGGCTTTCGAGCCTATACAGCTTGGAGTAAGACAATATGCATAAAGAGGATGATGTGGTCAAAATACTCATTTGCCTAATAATTCTGCACTCCCTGTATACTGTTCTAAGGTTCTGTTAATGTTTTGTTTGTTTCTCCTTTTGTAATTAGATGGCAGGGGTGAGGAACCTTTTCTCCTGCCAAGGGCCCTTTGGATATTTATCATTCACGGGCTATACAAAATTACAGGCAAGCTCACTAGTAGTGAACAAGCATGTGAACACACAAGCTCACTCTCAGTAATGTGTTGCTGAGTAAGCCTACTTGGTACTGAATGCTGTGGGAGCTTTCCCACGTTCCTGCCCCTTCCTGTTGGTGAGGTCAGCTGCTTGAGTGTGTGGGGAGGAGCTTGAGTGCGGGAGCACAGCTTGAGTGCAGGGTAGAGCAGGAGAGGTCCAGAAAGCTTCCTCTATACAGTGCTCCCTCCGGCCACTGGCAGCCATAATGCGACCACACCAGCCCCCAGCACCAGCAATGTTCTCCACTGATTTATTATCTGTGGCCTCCTGGACATGAATCCAAGCCCCTATAACCTTCTTCAAACAGTAATAGTTCATTAGCACATTTTCCTGTTATATAAAGTATTTATGAAACCCTAACAATTACTTCCATTGATCAATTACTTATGGATTGCTTTCTAGAAAGCTGAGAACTAAACAGTTTTCTAGAAGTCTTGACTTTGGAGGGAAAGCAGAAAGAGTGGGGTTATGGGGTTATGGAACCAAACTAATTATTAGACTTGTGTGTTCAATTTTGGATGAATTGCAAATCGTCCCAATTTAGGCCAGTCGGTTGTTCAGTCAAATTCCATTTCTCCATACAGATGCATAACTAAGCTAAAGACTAGCACGTTGGACAAACATGTTCAAATTGCGTCAGGACTTGGAGCTCTGCCTGTGGCACAAAAATAAGAGATGATGTAGGCGGGGGAGGAGGGGTCAGCAGCACCGTGGGAGCCTCAACACTGGAATAAGGTGAGTAAGGTGAGTAAAACGTAAAAAAATAAATTTTGCTCGGGGTGAAAAAAATACTACTAGGAAGAGGGATACAAAATCGTTAGATTTGATTTGTCTTTGTAAAATTTGTATTCCTAACGCTATAGTGAAATTTATTTTACAAGGAAATTTTTTTAAAGGATACCTATTGACATATGGAACTCCAAACCCATAAGTTACTTCAGCTTGCTGAACTGCATGGGTAGTTAACTTTGTCCTCATTCATAAAAGTAGCAATTAATGAATTGATTAGGTATAATTCAGGGAAAAAAACACCCCCTTAGACAAGTTAACAGTCAAGAGGACTTCTTGAGACACTCCTCTTGGAAACGTGTTCAAGGGGAAGTGCAGATCTCCCGTAGAGAAGCACTAGTCATGCTCTCCGATGAAAAGCATTCTGGCTAATTACCCAATTTGATTGGCACATTTTAGGCAATTACCACACATGCAAGAATGTTTGCCAGAGAGGAAGGAGTGTGACTGTCCTCCCCCCCGGTGGTGGGTGGGGGCCCTACATAACAATGAGGGGGGCCTATTGTCCTCCCCCCCGGCCCCCACCCCTGCACGGCGGGTGGGGGCCCTACATAACAATGAGAGGGGGACCTATTGTCCTCCCCCCTCACCCCCACCACAGAGCGGTGGGTGAGGGCCCTACAAAACAATGAGGGGGGGGACCTACTGCCCTCCCCCGGACCCCACCCTAAATGAAAATCCACCCCCCAAGGTGACTAGGGGTCCCCAAGCCCCTAGTCACCCCCCCACCCAAATAAAAGTTATCCTCTACCTACCCCCCTCACTCTAAAAATAGTGAGGGGGGAATAAAATAACTAACCTGTAAATAAAAATAAAACTTACCATTTGATGTTGTCTTTCTTCTAAAATCTTCATTTTTCATCCCCAAAAAAGGCCAAATAAAAAAACATAATACCGGTCGAACTTAAAATAAACCAAAAATTTTGAGCGCCAAAAAAAAAAAAAACAGATGAAAAAGGAAAAAACCCGACGCTAAAAAAAAAAATCCATCTTCACCCATGGAGGGCTCCGTGCAGACTGCCCTACAATTTGGCTAAGAATACTCTGATTTGTTGGTTTAAGCTAATCAGAGTGCTCCTTGCCATTTTACACAGGTAGGAAAGTTCTTTGGAATTTTCCCACGCTGTGTAATTTGACCCCTAACACTCTGACTGGTGGGCTTGGAATCTAAGCAATCAGAGTGCTCTGTGTCATTTTACACAGCGTGGGAAAGTTCTTTGGAATTTTCCCACGCTGTGTAATTTGACTCATAACACTCTGATTGGTGGGCTTGGAATCTAACCAATCAGAGTGCTCTGTGTCATTTTACACAGCGTGGGAAAGTTCTTTGGAACTTTCTCACGCTGTGTAAAATGGTACAGAGCACTCTGATTGGCGTAAACCAGCCAATCAGAGTGTTCTTAGTCTAATTACAGGGCGGGTCAAGGCTTCATAAGCCTTCCTCCGCCCTGCAGAGCTCAGTCTGCGCGGAGCCCTCCATGGGTGAAGATGGATTAATTTTTTTAGCGTCGGGTTTTATTTTAATTTACAGGTTAGTTATTTTATTCCTCCCTCACTATTTTTAGGGTGAGGGGGGTAGGTAGAGGATAACTTTTATTTGGGCTTGAGGACCCCTAGTCACCTTGGAAGGGGGGGGCAGAGGATTTTCATGTAGGGCCCCCACCCACCGCTCAGGGGTGGGGGCCGGGGAGTGAGGACAGTAGGTCCCCCCCATTGTTATTTAGGGCCCACTGCCGCCGCGCAGGGGTGGGGGCCGGGGGAGGACAGTAGGTCCCCCCTCATTGTTATTTAGGGCACCCACCGCGCAGGGGAGGGGGCCGGGGGGAGGACAGTAGGTCCCCCCTCATTGTTATTTAGGGCCCCCACCCACCGAGCAGGGGTGGGAGCCGGGGGGAGGACAGTAGGTCCCCCCCTATTCTTATTTAGGGCCCCCACCCACCGCTCAGGGATGGGGGCCGGGGGGAGGACAGTAGGTACCCCCCTCATTGTTATTTAGGGCCCCACCCACTGCACAGGGGGGGGCCCGGGGGGAGGACAGTAGGTCCCCCCTCATTGTTATTTAGGGCCCCACCCACTGCAGAGGGGGGGGGGCGGGGGGAGGACAGTAGGTCCCCCCTCATTGTTATTTAGGGCCCCCACCCACCGCGCAGCGGTGGGGGCCGGGGGGAGGACAGTAGGTCCCCCCCATTGTTATTTAAATCGCCGAACACTGAACTCGAACCCGAACTGTTACTGAAATGTCCGGGTTAGGGTTCGGGGTCAAAAAATCGGAATGTTCGGTACGAACCCGAACTTTACAATTCGGGTTTGCTCAACTCTAGTGACAATAGAAGACTCACCAGTGGATGAAATGTAAGTGCATTTTATTTCCATTTATTGGGGGAGGGGGAGGGAGGGAGCATCTGGCAAAGAAATTATCAAAAAGTTAAATAAATTAATAAATAAACCTAATGTTGACTTTAACATTGGAATATTATTTTTGCTAGTGAGAGTAGATATCCCATTTTAAGGGGGATAAGTACAGCGACATTCTTAAAGTGGATGACAGGAATAGGAATAGCAGGTTTTAATGTGAGTCTTGTATTTGAGAAGAGACGCACTGTATTAAAACATTCATTTCAGAGCTTAATTATCCGTTAGAATAGAGATGTTTATTTTCTGTTGTTGTAGGAAAGCTACATACCTGTACATGTACTGCTAACCACAAATTGTATCAAAGTCAGACTTTCCACTAGTATTAATAAAAAAAAACCTTTAAAATGTTACCGTACACGTGTAATCATTTTTATTTACTGTATTCACTTTCTACTGTTGCATAAATAAAATTAGTAAAATTGAAAACTTGATTACTATTTTCACATCCTACTCAGCATTTTTCTGCAGGAAATGTTCACACGCATCATGTTAAGAGTGTACTTTTGTTCAAATAAATGATTTTCTTTATTTTCTTTTTATCCTCCCACATGCCTAACATCTTGTGACAGATTAGCATCTTTATGATACGTCTTTGGATATTTGGTTTGCATGTACTGCATTTTTTCAACGTTTTTAAGTACGTTGCTGGTTAATTTTCCGTTGATGTCCTGAATCTGATAAAGCTCAGTCAGTGTTTTATAGGTACAGCCCCGTCTAACATCGGCTCAAAATAATGTAACTGCAGTCTACATGTTAATCTTCAACTAGATAATGAGCCATTTCAATTTGATTTAAAATGCAGGTAGGGATCCAAATGAGGGACAGTGTGGACCACTGTGTAAGGAAGTACCTGAGTAAACTCAGCACAACCAATTGACACATCTTCTCGCTCTCCTGTTGCCTCATTTGTCTTGGACACAAGGCATTAAGATAACTGCTTGCCTTGAGCATGTTTTTATGCTAATGAGAGTGGTATACTGATTATCATTGATTGAAAAATAAATTTAAAAGAGAATACATGTATAGACTTTATTTCAGTTGCTAGAACAGTTTTTATGTGTGCCTTAGCCAACACAATATATTTATTTATGCTTATACCATCAAAGGTTGTCATGAAGGAAGCTTCTATAGACTCCTCAATTAACAATCATTCCCAAGCTTAATTTGGAAGATCAACACTATATGGAGTTTGTCCAAACTTGCTCTGTATCTCCTGGAAAGTACACTTTACCCTACATAAATCAAAAGGGGCAACTTATGGTAAAATAAAAAAGAAGACATTAACAATAACAGATAAAGTTCAGTTAACAATGTGTTGGAAGGACAGATACTGCCATTGTTCTTATTACGGAATATTAATATAATTTGCCCAATCCATATCCTAGGGTAAATATGAATTCCAAAGATTCCAATGTCTTTACTACGTAGACCCAAACAAGGTGGGTTTCATTTTGTTCTGAGAAAGCATAGCAATGGTAAAAATTAAAGTGAGAAACAAAAAAGGAAGAAGAAAAATGCGGTAGAGATAGTGAAGATAATCCATCAGTAACTATATTATATATATATATTACACCTAACAGGAAATATATTTGATAATACTGAAGATGTGGCTTAACAAATTGTTGTCAGATGAGAGATATCTTCATATGTTGTTTTGAGGCCCGGGAGTATATTGTACCTGATTTGAAAGTCAGATACTTATCTCTAAAACCTATGCATTGATCTTTGAGAAGTCAACAATGTGCAAGAACGGCTGCAGATCCCCATATTTAAAAAAAAAAAGAAATTGTGAGAGCCCATTGTGATTCATAGTCATTTTTTGTGAAAATACATTTGTAAGATAGAACAATAAATGTTCTTGTAACAATTTTTTGGGGAGAATGCAATTCTACATGTCTGCTTGGCAAAGGAGAAGCTGGACAGCTGGAATTTAAGGTTCATAAAATCAGTACTCCCAGGTAGCTTTCTTAGGAACTTCTTTTACTAAAAAGTAACAGACTGTTACACTCTTTAATAAAAGAAGTTCCTAAGAAAGCTACTTTGGAGTGCCGACTTTTTCTTTCATACATTTAGTGCAATCAAGCACCGGGTCAAATAACTGTAAGTTGGAGTGCAAGGCTTTTTTTCATTTTTATATATATATATATACACAATCACGGTGATGTGAATGTTGCCCACGTTCAGATGTACAACTCAATTATCTATTAGTCGTCTAGTCTTATGTTGATTGATTTTCTTGAACACTGCTAGGTTAGTCAATCGAGCACATGAAGTTATTCAAATTGAGCTGGGTCTTCATATTTATCTATTACGGATCATCTTGTTTGTCTGTTTGCTGATCAAGAAAAAAACAGGTGTTCTGGGAAATTGCTGCCTTTTGAATTTAGCTCCAGTGAACTAACCAACAATGAAGTAACAGGACCTTTTGAGTGACTGCACCTTTCATAAAATGAAAAAGAAGAGGACATATTTTTCCCATATGAAACACTTCAGTAAACTAAAGGGCTTTATGGGTCTGCCGTGTTCCTTTACAGATGCTGGGGAATGAGCGTCTACCTCCTGACTTGTTGGGTTGGGCTTAACCCAATGTACTCAATCCTTGATTCAATGAAGCATCATGACCTGTTTAACCCCTTAACGCCATTACGGCGTTCTATGCCGTCGCAACTTTAAAGGGCTTTAAAGCCGTTGTGGCGGCATAGAACGCCGTAATGGCTTAAGCCCAGGGGAGGTCCGGCGTACTTACCTCCGCCGCGATCTTCTTCTGGAGGGCTGCCTGACCGTCCAGGCAGCCCTCCTACGGCGAATGAGGCCCCCGGGGGCCATATGATCGCTCACAAAGAGCGATCACATGGCCCCCTATAGCCGGCTATGGATCTGCCAGCAGGGGGACTGTCTAAAATATCAGACAGTCCCCCTGCTGGTGGGAAATGAAAAAAAATAAAATAAACATGTGTAAAAATAAAATAAACATATATATATATTAGTATATATATATATTAGTATTAAAATACACTTAGAATGATGTTAGATATATATAATATGTATATATATTATATATATAATAGATATATACACATATATTATATAAATATATACGCATAATTACATTAATAAATAAATAAAATAATAAAATAAATAAATAAAATATTGAAACAAAATTTTATTAAAATTATATATTCATATGTAATTTCATTCTAACTGTATATATTGGTAACAAAATACACTTAAAATGACATTCTATATATATATCTATCTATATATAAAATACAAATAACCGCAAATATATATATATAGATAATTACATATAATTACATAAAAGATTACATTAGTATACACGTAGAATTTAAATACCTATAAATGCATTTATATTAAAATTCTACGTGTATATTTAAGTAATCTTTTAACATAATTATGTGATTTGATTAATTAAAATTTGATTGACATGCCTGACAACACAGGGAGAAAGTGCAGAGAATTTAATTCGCAAGCATTATATTTGACCCTGTAACTCTCCAAGACACCATAAAACCTGTTCATAGGGGTTACTGTTTTACTCGGGAGACTTCGCTGAACTCAAATATTAGTGTTTTAAACTGGTAAATTGTATTACAACAATGATATTTTAAGTAAAAGTGACGTTTTTTGCATTTTTTACAAACAAACGGCACTTTTATGGACTATATTATTGTTGTAATATGTTTTACTGTTTTAAAACACTAATATTTGTGTTTAGTGAAGTCTCTCAATTTGAAAATGGAACGTTCTATATTTGACCCTGTAACTTTCCAAAACACCATAAAACCTGTTAATGGGGGGTACTGTTGTACTCGTGAGACATAGCTGATTACAAATATGTGCATTTTTTTTGCAGTAATACCTAACAGTATTATGACATTAACAGCTAAAATGTCAGACAGAAATACAAATTAAAAAAAAATCTTATTTTCTAAAAATCTTTTACATTTTATTCATAATAAATGATGTTCCATATATGAATAATTAATAATAAATTAAAGCCCTGTTTCTCCTGAACAAAATGATATATAATAAGTGTGGGTGCACTTAATGTGACAGCGGTGAATTACGGGTGAACAGACATATAGCGCAAATTCCAGTTTTTGTTTACGTTTTGTTTTGATCAGAACGTGTACTATTGACTCCGTCCTGAAGGGGTTAACAGCATAAATGTATAGATACCCTTAGTTGAAAAACCACAATAATTTTAACGAGGTTAGAGTCCATCCCAATGATAGCACTTGAAGCACACCATCCCACCCCATGCTCAATATTACATTTATAGATTGTCTGTCACACCTACATTTTAGTTAGGTTAAAAAACCTGCCTCTTATTAGTACACTCCTGCACTTTCTTAACCCAAAAACACCTTCACCTGCTCTTAATATTCCAATTATCTCCAATTTTTATTTTTCACAGTTTAGCAATGATCTGTTTTCTCCTCCTCTTTATTTCCTCAGTCTCCCTCAGTATAAAAATCTCTCCTTACACCCACTTCACTCATCCCCCCATGCACATTTACATATGCCCTTCTCTGCAACACTCCCCCTTCTCTCATCTCATGCCTTACACTCATTTTTCTACTCTCTCACTCCAACCCACAATCGATCTCATCCTAGACCCCATGCATACAAAACCCATTCACACCTCCTGTCACTTTCTCTCCTCCTACTTCTAGCAGCTGGTGATGTCTCTCCCAATCCAGGGCCCTTCACCTTCTCTACACACACTAAGACAACCAGAAACCCCTCAAACCTCATCACAATACCCTGCCCTTTACCCTCACTTACCAAAATTAATTGTGCACGCTGGAATGCCCGCTCCATCTGCAGTAATTTAAAATCAACAACCATACACGACTTTTTCATCTCAAAATCACTCACACTGCTTGCACTTACAGAGACCTGGCTGTCCCCCTGTGATAGCGCTACTCCTGCCTCTTTATGTTTTGGTGGGCTACAATTCTCTCACACTCCCAGACTCAACTGTAAAGGAGGCGGCGTAGGCATCCTTCTCTCCCCTCAATGTACCTTTCAACCAATCATAACTCCTCCTGCCCTATCCTTTTCTTCTTTTGAAGTTCACACTGTCCGCCTATTTAAGCCCACTCCTTTAAGAATTGCTACCATCTACCGCCCCCCGGTTATCCTAGACTATTCATTGAGCACTTTTCTGCCTGGCTTCCCCACTTCCTCTCATCTAGCACTCCTTCCCTTATACTTGGGGATTTCAATATCCCAATCAATAACCCCAATTGCACTGATGCTCTCGTCTGCGCTCTGTAACCTCCTCCTTTGGCCTTACGCAATGGTCCAATCTAGCAACCCATACAGCGGGAAACACTCTTGATCTTGCTTTCACCAACCTCTGTACTGCCTCTAATCTCTCCAATATTCCCTTTCCTCTATCTGACCACCATCTGCTGACTTTTGACATTGGCATACCTAAGACCCAATTGACACCACCGTCTGAACATCACTCTCACAGAAACCTCCAATGTCTTGACCTAGAGCATTTCTCCACTAATCTCCAAACTCTCCTTTTACCTATCTCAAACCTCACCTGTCCTAGTTCTGCAACCTCCTTCTACAATTCCACCCTCTCCTCTCAACTAGACATCATGGCACCTTGTACATTTAAACGCCGCAGGCCCCCCCAACAACAACCCTGGCACACCAAGCTCACTCGATACCTCCAAAAATGCTCCAGAACTGCTGAACGCTGTTGGAGAAAGTCTCACTGTGCATCTGACTTTCTCCACTATAAATTTATGCTGAGCTCATACAGCTTGGCTCTTTCCTCTGCAAAAGTTACTTACTTCAATACCCTCATAACCACACTCTCCCGCGAACCCAAACGACTATTTCACACATTTAACTCTCTTCTTCGCCCTGCTGTTCCTCCTCCACCTACTAACTTGACCACCTCAGACTTTGCAACTCACTTCACTGACAGGATCTCTACAATCAGAGAAGAGATATCTCATCTTTCTTCTTCCTCTTACAATACTTCCCCTAACTTCACTCCCTCTGCTGTTCTATGTTCATTCGCACCCGCTACATTGGAAGAAGTTTCTGCTCTGCTCCAGTCCTCCCGCCCCCCACCTGCTCCCTAGATCTAATTCCCTCGCATCTCATCTGTACTCTGTCTTCTTCTCTTTCTCCACCTCTCACTAAAATCCTCAATCTCTCTCTCTCCTCTGGTATATTTCCATTGCCCTTCAAACATGCAACTGTAACCCCAATTCTAAAGATTTAGACAGACAATTTGACAGACTTCCTCGAGTCCAACTCTCTGCTAGACCCGCTTCAGTCTGGTTTCTGCGCTAAGCACTCTGTGGAAACAGCACTGACCAAAGTATCCAATGATCTACTCGCTGCAAAATCTCGTGGTCACTACTCTATCCTAATTCTCCTTGACCTGTCTGCGGCTTTTGACACTGTTGATCATCAACAGCTTCTTCTCATCCTCCGCAATATCGCTCTACAAGATACTGCTCTCTCCTGGTGCTCCTCCTACCTCTCCCAGCACTCTATCAGTGTTTCTTTCTCTGGCTCTGCTTCTTCTCCCCAACTCCTCTCTGTTGGTGTCCCCCAAGGTTCAGTCCTTGGTCCCCTACTGTTTTCCATCTATACTGACTCCCTTGGTAAACTCATTAGCTCCTTTGGCTTCCAATATAATTTCTATGCTGATGACACGCAAATCTACCTGTCCTCTCCTGATCTCTCCCCTTCCCTCTTGACTAGTGTCTCTGACTGCCTCTGTGCTGTTTCTAACTGGATGGCTGCCCACTTCCTCAAACTAAACTTGACCAAAACTGAACTTCTGGTCTTTCCTCCCTCAAGTGTTGTTACTCCTGTGTCTGTCTCCCTCTAAGTCAACTGTGCTACCATCAGCTCCACTACGCAGGCTCGCTGCCTAGGTGTTCTCTTTGTCTCCGACCTCTCCTTCAAGCCTCATGTTCAATCTATCACCAAATCCTGTCATTTCCATCTAAAAAACATTGCGCGCATCCGCCCCTTCTTAACGCCAGATGCAACTAAGGTGTTGGTCCATTCCACTGTCCTTTCTTGCCTTGACTACTGTAATCCGCTTCTTAGTGGTCTTACGTGCTCCCAACTAGCGCCGTTACAGTCCATAATGAATGCGGCGGCAAGGCTCATCTTCCTGTCCGCCCGCACCTCCCATGCCTCACCCTTCTGTCAATCCCTACACTGGCTTCCTATAAAATATAGAGCTCAATTTAAAATTCTGGTTCTTGCTTTCAAATCACTACATAACGCTGCTCCCACCTATCTATCCTCACCTTATACACAAGTATGTCCCGTCTAGGCCCTTACGATCTGCTGAAGACTTACGTCTATCTTCTGTCCGTACTCCCACCTCTGATACTCGCCTTCAAGATTTCTCGAGGGCTGCACCGTTCCTGTGGAACTCACTTCCCTCCTCCGTTAGATGCTCACCCAGTCTCCATTCCTTCAAAAAATCGTTAAAACCCCACTTCTTCATAAAAGCGTATCACTTAAACTGTTAATAGCTCTTGACTGATTCCTCTTCTGCAACTGTCATTAGTCTAATACTATCCTTACCTTTCTGTGTCATTTTACCCCACTCCCTCTAGCATGTAAGCTCATTGAGCAGGGCCCTCAACCCCTCTGTTCCTGTGTGTCCAACTTGTCTGGTTACAACTACATGTCTGTTCGTCCACCCATTGTAAAGCGCTGCGGAATTTGACGGCGCTCTATAAATATCATAATAATAATAAGAAGAAGAACAAACAATATGCAGACCCATCTTTTAGGGCATCCATGACTTAATGGCCCAGTGCAAATTCAACAGGCAATGTCAGATATTCTGCAAGAGTGTCTATTCATGCCTGAGGGGTCTATGCCCAGAAAATAGATTATTGATTTTTTTTTTTTTTAAAGATACCCAAAAGACTTAACATATTTAGTTGCTCAGCCTCTCAGCAGCATCTCTAGCTATCCATAAAAAAGTGTTCAAGGGAAGGAAACTGCAGAGCTAATTGTGACAGATGCAACATTTTGTTCCAACATGCTTCTCATTAGTATTTACCATTCCAATAGACTGATTTTTGTTTGTATTGCAAGAAAAATAGGCAGTAAGGTGCTGGCCATTTGGACCAGCCTTCATGTATTGTAGACTGTATGGATGACCGAGAATGGTATGTGTTGACAAGGGGCACAGATAGTTTAACTGTTTCTGTTGGTCCAACACTAATGACTCCATCCTCAAATGTACAACGTGTGCAATATTAAATGGGGAAAAGTCCTGAAAGTCTTTTTCTTTCACTATTAATGAGCAGAAACCAGCTATGCTTCCAGTTTGGCTATGTTGGCCTTACATTGAAATTCACATTTAGGTCAATTTTAATTCAAAGCAGTTTTCTCTTCAGTGAATACCTCTGCTACATTAGTCTCTTATCCTTTAGTGACCTTACTATCCTTCCTGCTTATTCCAGTCTCTGAATTTCATAATTTTCATTTCGAATTAATATTTTTGAATAAGCTTTTCAAATTATTTATTTTGGCTAAATTTTTAATGATTAAATATTCTAAAAAAATAATAATTTTGTATTATTTAGATTTTTTTAATGTATTGATTTTTTATTTATTTATACGATACATTATTTTATATTTTAATCTTCAAAACAAATATAAAAAGAGTTTATACAAATATTAAATCACTGGAAAAGCCTATCGAACAATATTAATTTGAGGCTTTGATCCCGTATAATTTTCAAATCTGTAACCTCTAGATGTGCATTAAGTTAGCGTTAGAAAGTAAGCTCTAGACAAGTTTATATATGCAAGAACACTTGTTATTCCCCTGAAGGTATTATCTTTCTATCAAACTTGGCATTTATAGGATTGCCAAACACTGACATTATGTTCGTAAAACATGACAGATGTTAATTAAATGATAAAATAGAATCTTTGTAAATGAAAGCTGAATAGATCTAATGAGATAGTAATCTTTGTTTTGAAGTAATGCATATAACAGTCTCTAAAGGTATTCTATTCTGTATGTTTTATTACATGACATTTTTGAGATAGTGAAAAAGATTCTGCAAATCCATGAAGATTATCCATATTAACAACTACTGTGTAATGCTACTGTGTACTGCTACTGTGTACTGCTACTGTGTACTACTACTGTGTACTACTACTGTGTACTGTATATTATTAATATTTTTGTTTTATTGTCAGAAAAAAGTTCTTTAGCACACATTATGAAGTTTGTTTATGGAAATGATGTGCAAAGAAGCTACTTTAAAGCTTTTAATCAAATGACCATGCTTAAATTTCTTTGTATTCTAATTATATATTATAACTCTGAGAATGCTCTAATGTAGAGAAACCGCACTGTTGACTATGGCCAATAGGTGGTATTATACAAGCTTCTCTGCTCTGCTCTCTTTTGAATTGTGTTGTTAGAGAGGGAAGAGTAGATTTTTTTTTTTTTTTTTAGTTAATACTTTATTCCATTATTCCCTATTTGGCATTGCTAATTATGCCCCACCCCCTCCCATTATAAAGTTGAAAATATAAAATAAACTTATTTGAAAGTCAGCTCCAGGCAGTGTTTTTTCCAAGCCCAGTCTGATGTCACTGATTCCTTTGCGAGGTCCAATCAAATGCTTCTCATAGGGAAGCATTTAAGGGGACCATTTCTCTGTCTCAAGAGTGCATGCAATGGCAAGGGGAGGGAGTCTGGCTAGACAGGGAGGTGAGGGATAATTAAAAAAATATATAAATGACTGTCACTGGATAGAGATGATGCTGGAGTGCACAGAGGGAGGAGAACTGCAGAGAATGCCTAATGCCAGAGTGCAGTGTGTGCTGACAACAGATGTAACAGATGTAACGGAACATACTATCCGGCTGTCTAAGTCACGAGTGCCATGAGGCAAATAGTCCCTAAAACACAAAAGTGCAAATGTCTCTGGATGTGCAGCTTTTTTAACAGAAACACTGCACATACAGATTCCTACCACCATGGCCCCTTCTAAAAGCAGAAGTGGTTATGGTGGTTGAAGTATCCCTTTAAACCAGTTATTTTACTACACTACAGGCTCTAGGCTAGTGGAAAGGGTGAGCACTCTGGCACACCTCACAACCTTCAAGGACTCAATGAATTGAATATTTACATTATACGTTTTATAAATTATATCCCCTTGAAAGGTGAATTAAAATGCTGTAATCCCAACCCCGGATTACAACATTGTTAGACTTCAATGTCTTCTCCTCTTTTTCAAGGTAAATAAATCTGGAAAACCTGTCTTTATAAATGAGATGTCCTATGGATTTATAAACTAAACAATGAGAAGTGTGTAGGCAGATTAATGCCAAATACTCGAGAGTCAAATATTTTATTAAATAACTGCAAACTATATTTTCTTATGGAGAAAAATTAGAATGAAAGACGGTGCGTATAGTATAGAGTAATTACAGATTTTGTATTTGCGACATAATAAGCTTGGCAATTATACCGGTATATTAAAAAGTTATATACTGTGGAAATAAAAAAAGGTAAAACCAAGAAATACTTTGGACCTGAATATAATAATTCTTGGGTTTGGATAGGCATTTTGTTATTGACTTTCCTTTGTGTTGTATAAAAGACTTGTTCCTAGAAACAGTGCAGAGATTAAACACTAATAAGAACATATAAAGTTGATAAATTCCAATGTTTAGTCCAAAATTGCTAGGTTGCAAAAATTGTGCTTTTTTTCCTATCTTATCTCTTTTTGTATAAATATTGCAATTTCATAATCAATTCACAACAATTCACTATTTAGCCAAAAACATCAATAACTTTCATTAAGGTTTGTCGTGAATGTACAGCATGTTGACATTTACAGAGTGATTTCTGGCTCCTGAGGATAATTATAAGTAGACAAGTTAACTTTACAAAGCCAATTCTCCTAAATGTCACGAAGATAAAATTGCATGAATTTGCATTCTAAAAAGTACAAATTTGGAAATGCTTCCTGACTACAATGGAATCTGCATCTGGTATTTCAAAGAATGCTGTCCATTTAGCAGCTTAAAAATATATTTAACGGATAACAAACTGTAAAATACTATGATGCCCCTTTAATGACAACCAACATTTTCAAATTCAACTTACATAGTTACATAGTTATATAGGCTGAAACAAAAGACTTGGGTCTGTCAAGTTCAGCCTTTTTTCTCATATCTGTAACTTATTTATGAAGATGGTCATGGTGATGTTGATGATGATGACTAAAGACCTGCAAGTGAAAGCGTATGTTGTATGGCATAAGTTTCATTATCTTCATCCTCCTGAAGTAGTTTCTCAATTGATATATTGTTAATTTCTCGTCTTGTGTCATCATGTTCTTGTGGTACAGGATCTGGAAGTGAAATGGGTATGGGGACAAATTGCTGTCCAAGCATGGTTGGAGTGGCCTGGTAGGGTAAGGTGTGACTTGCTGCAGGAATCGTGGGGATCGACTGAGCCCATGGAATATAAGTAAATGGCGCTTGCTGATCCGTGTACTCAATTTGGGTAGCAATGCCTGGAGTGGCACTTCTTGCCTGGCACGAAAAAAAGAGATAATACTGTTATTAAATATTAATATTTACGAACTGTTCAATAAACCCAATAATGTAAGAAAGTACTTAATAAAACTTACATACTTTTGAGCAAACGTTAATCAGAGCTACTTTAATAATCTTTAGTATCAGTCTCTATTTTTGAATTCTTGTCCCACTATGACCATCAACTAGTGGATTTATTATACAATATACAACTTTACAACTTTACCCTTATTATACATAAAGTTTTACTTCCATTCTTGAAAATCTAAAATCAGGAAGAGAAGAATATATAGGGTAATAACGTAATTACTGAAATTTTCAAATACTGTAGATGGTCACATGACCATGTGAGTGTGACCATCTACAGTATTTGAAAATTTCGGTAATTACGTTACTCATGACCATGAGTAACGTGACCATCTACAGTATTTGAAAATTTCAGTAATGACGTTATTACCCTATATATTCTTTTCTTCCTGATTTTAGATTTTCAAGAATGGAAGTAAAACTTTATGTATAATAAGGGTAAAGTTGTAAAGTGTGCTCTCACCATTCACATTTTTTGTATATTGTATTATTTATTTTATGTGATAAGTGACTCACATTGGTGATTGGAGCACCTAAATTCTGAACATATTAACCTTAATTTTTTTTATATTTCACTAGTGGATTTATTATGTTGATTTTTGAAATGTTAATCTAGATTGATGTTTATTAAATTATTTTATTCCTCTTTTATTTGAAATAGCATGTTAGTGTGAAGCTATCATAACATTTTAGATATATCTCTGCAAACCCATGCTGGTGGGGAATAATGAAAATTTTGGTCAACAAGAGCTCAAGAGAACAAATTTCCAAAACTGAAATAGAAATAGTCATTATTCTATATTTTTATTGTTATCCCAGAATAAAGGATTTTATGAAACCTGTTACACGTTACATGTAAAATGCATTTACTTACATGCCAATCTATCATTAGTTGAAAATGAACACAGTGAGTTAAGAACACTATATATTAGTCTAATTTATGCAGAAATGAAACTCATCTTTTTTGCTTAAATTATAATATGGAATTGGTACATTGTGTATGTTTCACAACAAGAATAGCCAATAGATAATACTTCAGGTGTTGTTGAATTGTAAATACAATAATGTTTAGCCAAAACATAGAAATATGGTAAGTTACCTGTTAATTACTTCGTCCAATGAAAACTTATATTTATATAAACAATGAAATTGTTGAAATATCAAAAACCTTTGATTCATGTTACTTACTGATCCTTTCTTACATATACTATGCATTTAGTATAACGTTTCCGAATATTCCCTTGCTTTTGAAAAACATGTTTAGATTTTTATCTCAATATACATTATGTAAACAATATGTATTCATGATTTTGTTTTAGCCGGTTTACTTACTGTGAAGTTAGTTAGTAGTGGTTGAGAAGTGTAGGTCAAAACGGAAGGTGGTCCAACCACTGTGTAACCTTGACACATTGGTTGGACATACATATCTCCAGTATATGGGCAGCTAACAGTTTCATGTGAAATGTATTCTGGACATGTTGTCCATTGGGTTAAAGGTTGAAAAGCAGCTGTGGGAGGCTGGGAAATCCAACTCGTATAAACAGTTCCTTCATCATGTAGAGGCAATGCTGACGTGGTAACAGTCGTATCAACATAGGAGAAGTCAGTGGAATTTGAAACTGGTAAAAGACAATGAGTATCATATGAAGATAGCTTAAAATACTTATGTGAAAGAATTAAATGTAATAATAATAATTTAGAATAATTACCCATTGGGGCATAGGTAGGATATGTCTGGTAGGTTGAAGTCACCTAGAAACAGATAGAAGAAGAAGTGGTCGACTAATTTAATTCATAATCTCAAGGCTCGGTTAATTTATGAGTGTAACAATTAAAAACACCATGAAGTTACACATTTCGATTATTTGTCATCACTTTGCTATGGTTACCCACAATATGCATCTTCATAATTGAGTTAGAACAGTGAAGAACGTACATTTTCCGAGCTGCGGGATGATTACAATTTGTAATCTAATGAAATGTTAATAAAACTGCAAAGACAGCTTTTTGGGCTGTCATCAGGGAAGTCAAACAAGCAAAAGGAAATATCAGGGAAGTACAGCCGATACAGCTGTGTGGGGCAGAGACGCCAAGGGCGCAAGGGCCCCGCATTCCCAATGTGCACATATATGATGATTATCACTATATATATAAACAAACCTGCGAGTCCCCAGGTCACTGGCTGCATCATGTACAGGGAAGAGGGGTCCCAGCACTCACTAACTTCAGTTTTTATAGGCTCCTCTTTCAAACTCTTGCAAGCCCCCAGCTCTCAGAGCATTGCTGTGGGTTACCATGGCAATGCTTCACGAGGCACCTATGCCAGGCTCGCTTGAGTCAGAGAGAGATACTGACAGAAGCTGAGGTTTGTGTGCTGGGCCTCCTCATCACCATACAGGAACCTGGTTACTAAAAACACACCAAATTCACTATACAAACACTGCTACTACTATACCCACACTACATCCACTATACTCACACTGCATCCACTATACTCACAATGTAGCCACTATACAAACACACTGTATTCACTACATACACTGACTGCATCCATTATACACATACTCTGCATCCTATATACTCACACTGCATCCACTATACTCACAATGTATCCACTATACAAACACACTGTATTCACTACATACACTGACTGCATCCATTATACACATACTCTGCATCCACTATACACACAATATATCCACTATACACACACTCTGTATTCACTACATACACTGACTGCATCCATTATACACACACTCTGCATCCAGTAGACACACACTCTGCATTCACTACACACACACAGCTATACTTCTAGTTTGGCTGTTTCAGCCTTGAATTTGAAACTCACTTTGAATTTCTGGCAATTCTCGCTACAGTAAATATCCCTGACAGAGAATTGATAGGTGTTCAGAGGACATGACAGTAAACTCATTTTAAAATTCATTGTACAAGGTAATGTTATTTAGGATTATAGATGAACAGAGGTTGGTAGACAGATGTAGACTTCGTAGAGCTCATTTCTCAGTTTGTAGAATTATCTGTGAATAGTGATCACTGTCTAAGTTAGTTCACACTTTGTATCTCCAATGTAACCTCCAATGTATGATGGAGATTAGCAGAAAAAGAAAACAACAGAAGAATAGTGTGATACTTAATTACACAGTGTGGTTGGGAGATAACGGATTCATACTGTGAAATGCGTGCTTAGCGAGAGGAATAAAAATTGGAATCAAAAGATTAACATTTGATATGATTTGAGTCGAGAAATTGAAACAAAATCAAGGCAGTGAAACTAGTCAATATATCATGGTAGGTGTGCTCATAAAGTTTCCGTTCATTATTACTGGATTGAATAGAAAGTTTCCAATCTGTTTTGTACATTGAAATAAATTGATTTAATTAAGTTCCGAGTTCACAAACCAGCTCTTTTCTCCTGTGTTATCGGACCAACAGATGGACATCAAAGTATTTCTTACAGTAAGGAAATGTATTTAATATATGTCCCAGCGTACATTATTAATATTTCATAAATAATAAAATGCCATCTCCTAATGTCTTTTAATATATTTTTATGTGAATAAAAATGTTACCGTGGGTGTTAAGGTGTTAGTATTGCTAAAATGTCCTCGTTTTCTTTTTAGTAGTTCTTTTACAGGCTCCTTCACTCGAACCCCAAGATATGGTCGGGGCTGGTTATGTTGTTGATGATCTGAAGTCACAGCTGGAAAGATATTTAATATAAATAATGAGCAAAACATATGGAACACAGGGAAAAGCAATCATGATCCAAAATGATCTGTTAATACAAAAAATGTGAGACCAACAGTCAATCTATTGTCATTAAGAATGTGGTGTAGAATATCTACATCTTGGATATTGAGTTGGCTTGAATAATACAGAGCACAAGTATCCTACTAGATATTGATCAGATATTAGACTTGTTATTGTTATGGTTGCAGCATCGAAATGAAACATAAATACAGTATTAGTAGGGACTCACATTCTGGACATAAAAATGTGAATTTTTGTAATGTACAATGGATTTTTCTAAATAATTTCTCCATAGGTTTGTTTTTATTTTCTCTTTTTTTTATTTTTTCAATTTATTGAGGAAAATTTTGGAAACTTCACCACAGTTGCCCCAAAGAGTCTTGGTCGTCTAATGGAATGGGTCACAAATTAGCTACACTAAACTGAGCGATATTAGAGTATCCTAGGAATCCTTTCATATTAATACTTTTTGAGAGGTGTTTGTGTGAGAGCTGGCGAACCCCCAAGCCTGTTCAATCTTACATGGGAGAGAGGCAATGGGGTTGAATATCCTTGTAGCCAATCCATGGTATAGCTAAGTAATATACCAAAAATATTCAAAATAGTTTCCCTAGTTAATAAAGGACCTTGAGTTTATTAGTGTTTATTGACAATTAAAGCACCTTGCTGTGACCTCAGTATCATCCCAGCATGTTCCATTGATATTTATCAAACTAAAACTCCCGCGTTTGATCCAGAAACCTTATTTAATGCATGATCCACGTGTAGTGATCTACTTAGACTACAAAGCTGATTTTGCAACGAAATTGCCTTTAGTAAATAGTCAATTTAGATATTTTTACCGACATCAGTTTGCCAAACCACCCTAACTGTGGCTATAGTAAGTCTACTGATTGATGATTATCTACATATTAACAACTGACAAAGAGTGAAACTGATGTTGACACAATCACATTTACATCTTCTTTTCAAGGCTTTTGGCAACCTTTTCAGCATTATTGATGCAAAAATGATCCAATACCTTAAGTTAAGCTTTCAAGCTTACGCAATCACAGTCATTCCAGATAAGAATTATCAGTACATTAACTGAATCATTTTTGTGGATCAATGTTTAATGCAATCACTGACAACACTTTAAAAAAAAAAAAACAACAAAACCTGTGCATTTAAGTGTGTGTTAATGGAGGGGGTGTATATTTATGTACAGCAACTATGTCAATGTAGTGGTGAATGATTGTCATTCCAGAATTTATGTCAATATTATGTGTCATGGTTATGTGAATTATTGTATTATGGTTTGTGGATTTAGATGTGTAACTGTGTGTCATTCTGTGCATGTAATGTTAGCATGCGTAAATGTGGGGGATTCCTATTCTGTGGAGGTGTATATAAATACACCCCCCCATTCACCAACACTGATTGTCAGTGTATTTTCGAAAATTGTGTGAAGGTAGATGTGCATTTGAAGTAGTGAGTCAATGTGTATGTTAGGTATACTAGTGGGCTATTGGTGCAGTCCCTTCTATTATTGTAAAAGAAAGAAAGAAAGAAAGAAAGAAAGAGAGAGAAGGATTGCCTAGTAAGCTATACCCACGCAAGCAAACCAAAACAACTAATTGCACTTTTAGACTAGGCAAAGGGCTCTGTTTGCATGACTGTTAAATGTTGGCACTCCAGTAAATAACACAGGGCTAAACCTGGATCACCAGGCACAGCTCCGATACAATGTGCCAGACATGGTCAACTGGTCACTTTTGGCATGGATTAAGACCTAAATATTATGCCCCTACTTAACGTCAGATGAGACTAAGGTGTTGGTCCATTCCACTGTCCTTTCTCGCCTTGACTACTGTAATCCGCTTCTCAGTGGTCTTACGTGCTCCCAACTTGCGCCGTTACAGTCCATAATGAATGCGGCAGCGAGGCTCATCTTCCTGTCTGCCTGCACCTCCCCTGCCTCACCCTTCTGTCAGTCTCTACATTGGCTTCCTATAAAATATAGAGCTCAATTTAAAATTCTGGTTCTTGCTTTCAAATCGCTACATAATGCTGCTTCCACCTATCTATCCTCCCTTATACACAAGTATCTCCCGTCTAGGCCCTTACGCTCTGCTGAAGACTTACGTCTATCTTCTGTCCATACTCCCACCTCTGATGCTCGCCTTCAAGATTTCTCAAGGGCTGCACTGTTCCTGTGGAACTCGCTTCCCTCCTCCGTTAGATGCTCACCCAGTCTCCACTCCTTCAAAAAATCGTTAAAAACCCACTTCTTCATAAAAGCGTATCAATTAAACTGTTAATAGCTCCTGACTGATTCCTCTTCTGCAACTGTCACTAGTCTAATACTATCCTTACCGTTCGTGTCACTTTACCCCACTCCCTCTAGCATGTAAGCTCATTGAGCAGGGCCCTCAACCCCTCTGTTCCTGTGTGTCCAACTTGTCTGGTTACAACTTCATGTCTGTTCGTCCACCCATTGTAAAGCGCTGCGGAATTTGACGGCGCTCTATAGATATCATAATAATAATAATAATATGCCCAGAGGTTTGTTAAAACAAGCTACACCATGGCAGGGTGCTCTTTGCACGGAGCTTTGTTGTTTGGGCACATATTGAGACTCTATGATACAGGGCAGGGGAGGATTGGCAATGTGTGGCTCAGGTTGTCAGTACAACTCAATGGCAGGCCAATACAATAGCTCATCATGTTTCACATTTTACAGATACACACACACAGATTCATACACAGACACTGAAAAATACACATACACAGATATGCAGATTCCCGCACAGTCATGCAGATTCAAACACACTAACACAGATGCACAAAACACATAGACACATAGATATACACAGATTCAAACACTTATATTGACACGCCAGCTCTAGGCTATAGCTCAGAAGTGTATAATACTGGGGCTCTCTTCTGCATCCTGGTTGGCTCCCATAGAGCGCTTGTAGGATGTGATATATTGTGATAGGGATATGGTAAATTGTGAAAGGGTTACTCCAACCACCATGACCACTTCTGCTTTTAGAAGTGGTCATGGTGGTAGGAGTTTGAATGTGCAGTGTTTCTGCACATCCAGAGTTTTTTGCACTTGTGTACTAGTTACACCTCCGGCACACGTGATGTCACACGAGGGCATGGTGCACAGTGCTGGGAGCTTCACCTAATGCTGGATTACAGGAAGTAAAACTTATTTTAAAACTTTTTCCAAAAGAATAATACCCAAAAGAGCATTTTTTTAAAGAAAAGTAAAAGGTTTTAGAGTTCCCAATTTTATAGTAAATGGTTCACTTCTCTTGAGCTGTAAATGTTATCACGGTATAAGCTTGCCTTTCAATAACCTTTGATATAAGCTTGCCTTTCAATAACTGCAATATGAGCTCTACAAATGCAAGATGACTATTCAGTTTGCCAAGTTTTGAATTGATAATAATGTCTTATGCAATGTTAGTGAAGACGAAAAAATAATGTTTACCAAAAGCAGTGAAGACATTTTTGGATTGTAAATGTGTTGAAAACAAACAAAATACTGAACAAAGTTCAGAAATCATCATGAATCAATGACAAATGAGGGATTGGGATTAATGTGTATTTCTGTATTGGGTTGCCACCATTTTTCCTCATTTCATTAAAAAAAGCTATACTTTATAAAAGTATATAATGAGTGGGACGTGAGAGTTCAGACACTTTAAGAACTGTGATGTTTTGTAGTGTCGGTCACCAATAAAGTATAATATGATATTTGCTATTCAAAAAAGTATAAAACAGGATTATATTGGCATGTTCTGAATTTCTACTTTGATGTCAGCATCTGCAAACTTGCACACTCAAGATTAATAAATTATTCCAGCAGATAGCATTGTTGTAAATGAGTCACAGGAAGCATAACTGTTTAGTGAGTGATGGTGTGAAATATATCTCTGAAGACATATCAAAGTGCAAATAACGACAAACTTTGTTGGAAACAATGATACAGACATATTTAGAAAATTTCTCCAAGCCTCTCTATTTTTTTCTTATCGTTCTTTGTTTTACATTTTAAATAGAACCATTACAGATTACAATGTAACTTATTAACATTTATTTGCACCTATGATAAATTATACAGTAATTTTTATTATATAAAATAGTGCTTTAATTGTCAATGTTGCCAATATTTATATAAATGGTGAAAAGAGTTAAGATTAAATAGCATAGGTTCACTTATGAAAGGCCAGTTCTTGTTCTCCAAGATGTGGGAGGTCATGCAAGGACAGGATTTAGGTTTTCATTCAAACTTAGTAAGGATTTCAGTCTTTGATAGACAATCAGTGATGGTTTTTGGTGACTCGACAATCAACTTAGACAACAATCGCAGTTGGAAACAATTCAATTTGCTAAGATTTTCTTATCACGGTATTTGTACTTGATATTGCAATTTGTTTCTCAAGTCACCACAAATTGTAGTTTAGTAACAAACATAATTGTCATTGTTGTATGGTTTATTAAATTAAGTATTTGGAAATATATTCTCTAAATAATTTGCAGTTTGAAAATAGATACAAATCTTTATGTTCGTACAGAGTTCAGCGGGGTAATCCAAGCACATAGTGTACAAGAATGCATACGATTTTTCTCAGTGATGCCAGATACATTGTTTTTGCAAAAGCTGCAAACATATCTTGCATCATAGCTCTACCTTCTTATCTTCCACTTCCAAAAAGACTTGGATAGATTCCCAGAAGAAACAAGACACTGTGCCCAGCGATTTATCATTAGAATGAACATGCTGGAGTCATTGTGAAACACACAGTACTTCCACAGAAACCCATTTGAACCAGTATTGACTGTTGAGAGAAATTTACCATTTACAAATACAACACTCAGGTAAAGATAACATCTTTGATGAAAAATACTCAGCACTTTAAAGGGACACTATATTTAAAAAAACAATTTGTCGTACTTCTAAATTTGCTAAAATTTTGTAGTTACATTTCTTTATTTCTGTTCATGCAGTCCTAGTCACACCTCCAATGGCTGTGACTCACAGAGCTTGCATTAAAAAGAAAATGCCTTCACTTTCAATCAGATGTTAACTTTCTTTAGAATATGTTTATCTCCTGCTCTGTAAATTAAGCTTTAATCACCCACAGGAGGCTCCTGCAAGGTCTATCAGGCTATTAACAGTGTAGCAGATATGAAATTCTAAATTAAATAGACTGTGCAATTAATGAGTTTTAAATATGTAAACATTAAATGTCAGTTTACAGAAAGTGTTTAGGAATGGTGCGCAAGTCACATGCAGGGAGGTGTGCCTAGGGCTGCATAAAAAAAAGTTATTTAACTCCTAAATGGCAGAGAACCGAACAGTGAGACTTTAGTGGCATAATCTATAAACCAAAACTGCTTCATTAACCAAGTCCTGGATTACTGAAAAATATTTTTGTAGTTCAGTTAGATGTTTCTCTTTGTGGTCTACTATTGAATTTTTGTATGAATTTTCATTGGATGCTTCAGTGGATGCTTTACCATGAGGCCAACTGGGTGGCCCCAGTACAGGCCATTTCTAGGTTTTTGTTGCAGCATTTTCTTGTGTCTGCCTTTCTGTCTGAATGTAATGACAACTGGAAGTATTCTCTGAGAGCTCCTCATGATTTTGTTGATTTAGCCCAGTTGCCAGTATCTTGGGCTCTTTATCTTGAGCTGACAGAATGAGCCATCCTGCATCTACTGACCAGCTCAGGGCTGCTTCCAGCAGTCGTCGGCAGTGATCTTTGCCACTTGTGAGTAAGGCCTAGTGGGCATTGTGGAGGGGGGAGGTGGCCGATCTTCCAGCCAGACACCTGCAAACTAATTTAACTGACGCCCCGCTATCCCCCCCCATGGACCTGCGGGGGTGATCCTGGTCCACAACTCGATTGTTCCTTACCTCCATGGGTGGTTGGCAGTCCTGCTGCAACACAAGTTGCAAACAAAAAAGGCATACCCAACATGGCAGAGACAACATGCTCTCGGAAACACCTAGAGGAGAACCCTGGATTTCTACTCTGGCTGGACAGCCTCTTTGAAATGCTTTGGCAGAAGTGCCAGCATAGATACCTCCTGCCCACCACACAAGGTCCCCTGACAACTTTACTTGCACAGCCACACCGAAGTCCCTGCGTCCGCCACTTAGTTACAGGCCCTATGACCCATCTCAAGTGGTATAGACCAAATTGGTAATGCCAGAGAACAGCAGTGCACAGGCAAGTGCTGAAGAGGGGCAAACCCATGTCATGCTTTAGTTCTACTTTAAGATTATGCTGTCTACCCTAATTGTTTTTTCTTGTTCCCTATTTTAAAAATGTGCCGTTTATTCTGACAAGTCATATTTCTATGCACTGAGTATGAAAATGTATATGTCATCGCTATCCTGTATATTGCCACTGCACTTAATGTTTTTCAATTGTGCTTGTTACCCATGACATGTCAAGTATCATTGTTATTTTGACAGACGTTTATCACTAAGTAGACATGCCAGTTTAAGCCTGCCTGTATATCACTGCACAAACAAAAATATATTTTTTTTAATATATACAAAAAAAGATAAACACCCAAACCATCACACAAGTATAAAAAGTACCTACTTAAATATAATGAATCACTTCCAATATTTCCAAAAGGTAGTGCAATAAAATGATACAATATGCTTATAAAATGTTACAAATAGTCAGATTAGAGTTAGATTAGAGGGACTTGATCCAATGATGTTGACATCCAAAAATCTGTACTATGTTGGTGTATAGCATCACTCTTTTAGGGGAATTCACCAATCTTTTTATTTTTTTTATTTTATATTTGTATAGTTTTGCTAATATTTCTATATTTCAGGCCTTGGTACTCTTTTCATCATAAATATCTTGTGCTGTCCTATTAAACTCCCTTTTCCCATGTATTAATAAGTTCTATCGGTTTATCGTGTCTCCATCTGTATATAACGTTAGCGCATTTTGCCATTAGGTTTTTGTAGTTCTTTAATTCGAGTAAATGTTTGAGGATTGTAATTTTTCCCCCCTCATTTTGAAAGAGATATTCTGCTAAAAAGACCTTAATTCGCAGAAAGTTAAAAGTGTCTTTGGGGGGAATGTTGAATTCCTCCATAATTTGATTGAAGATTTTAATTTTATGTTCCACCAGTATATTTTTAAATTCCCTTATTCCCCCCAGTCTTCCAAGTGTCTATTTTTATGTTGTCTAACATATCTGAAATACATGAAAAGGGGAGCACATCTATTATCCTATTTCTGAGACCTATGTTGTTTGAGAATTTGTCCCACCAACTCGTTTACTCTTTGAGTATCCGAGATTTAGTTCGTGCCTCTTTGATGGATTTTTTTGTTCACATCGAGGATCCAAAATAGTGATGTTAAATTTAGCTTTTTCCATTTTAAACCATGATTCTTGGATTGCAGCAATATTTTGTGAAAGCAATATATGGAAAAGTCTGCTAGCTTGATAGCATTGTAAAATTTCCAGGCACCCCAAAACCTCCATCCTGCCTTGATCTAGCCAAAACTTTCATTATAACTCTTGCTTTCTTGCCACCCCATACAAATTTTAAAAAGGATGAGTGTAGTAAAGATAACCAGTTTCTGGGAAATTAAGTGGGATCATTCTCCATAGTTACAGCCATTTTGGTAAAATATATGCTTTTAGGATATTGATCCTTCCCGACCAGGAAAATCCCATACCTTTCCAGTCCCTTTAGTTTTTATTAGTTAGTGTTAGTAAGGGTAAAAAGTTGGCTTTTACTAGGTCTTTTAAATCTGTGGTTAATGTTATACATAAATATTTTAGCCTGTCCATGTTTTTTGAGAGCCCGAGGTTTTGTACGAGAAAATTAATTAACCTTTTGCTATAAATATTGATTTCTCTATATTTATTTTATATCCTGAGACTTTGGAGTATTTATTTATCTCCTTAGAAGCACTGGGAATTAGGTTTTTGGTTCTTCTAAAGTTAGTAAGATGTCATCTGCATAAATATTTCATTTACTTTGTCCTAAAGAGTTCATAAATCCTTAATTTTTTTTATTTTGTCTTATTAAAATCACAAGGGATTCTAACACCATTATGTACAGTAAAGGGGAAAGAGGGCACGCTTGTCTAGTCCCATTTTTAACACTGCAGTTTTGTGATGTGAATCCTAACCCTGTTACTTTAGCTGATGGAGAGTTGTAGAGTGCAGATATAGCTTGTAATATTGGTCCAGTTATTCCAAATTGTTTTAAGGTGGCAAACATGAAACCCCATCCAACCCTGTCAAACGCTTTCTCTGCATCTATTGACAGTAGCATTAGAGGGGTTCCATTATTCTCTGTTTCTTCTAATATATTTATTATTTTTCTAAGATTGTTGATTGAAGACCTCCCTGATATGAGTCCTACTTGGTCTTGAAGACCTCCCTGATATGAATCCTACTTGGTCATTATTAATTAATTGTGGTATGACTGTTTTTAATCGATCAGCAAGGGTAGATGACAATATTTTAATATCTGTATGGATTAATGATATAGGTCTATAATTGCCAATCAGTTCTAAATCTTTGTCTGCTTTTGGGATAGGGACAATATTCACTCTCAACAGCTCTCCAGGACAGCTTCCTGTTTTCATTATATAGTTGAAAATGGAGGTAAGTTCCCCTTTTAGTTGATCTCTCCTGAAATCTGAGTGAATATGAGATGCTCTAGTCCTCTGTTATGTCTATACAGTACATATTAACAGAGAGGAGGATAATTTGATCTTATTTGGAGAACTCTGGCCGGTCCTCGAGTACTGGGGAGGAGTGTTGGCCATCTGACACACCCACATGGATTCTCATGTGGGTGTGTGTATGACTTGTGGGTGTGTAACATCTCGGTGGAATGAGAAGTCAGATTTGCCAGCCAGCAATTGGGGAGATAGATGAATATAGTCATACCTCACGGTTTGTGTAGATAGACGTGCGATCCTACATCTGCCCCACGTGGGCAGCGCCCAATGGGAATAGGAGGGAGGTACGTCTTATAGTTTTTGATTGACAAACACAGAATTCAGTACAGCCCTCCAGTAGGCGAGGCGAAATGAGGATTAAGAAGGGTGCATACATCACACAGTCTGACTTTGAGGCGGTAAGAATAGATGAACTCACAACCCCTTTACACAGCAGCCAACACTCAATAGCTTATTGCTAATTAAGGATACATATAAATAGACAGCTTGGCCAGCTCACAGACATTGCTCCTGACGACGGCCTGCTGACACGTCGAACCACTCATCGTGCTATTTGTTTCTCACTTACTACACTTGGAAGCACTAATATGCACTAGCTTAGTTAAGGTTTATTTTATAAAAATTTTCTTTTAAGATTAGGAAGGGAGAGTGTTTCAGGTAATCTAATATTTAGGGCCCCCCCCTTTGTTGACTTGTGGTTGGAACTGTTTCCAATTTTATTTTTGCTTAACCAACTTTTTAGGTCTTCTGCATAATTAATGGTGGTGGTCTTCCCTTCATGAGATATGATAATTCTCGTTGGTAATCCCCATCGATAATTAATATTGTTCTTTCTCAGAATTAGTGTGCTGTCAGAGATGGTCTTCCTTTTTTGTCTGGTTAGCCATGACAGATCCTGGAATATTTTCAATGTTTGGTATTCTTCTGCGCATTTATTGTTTCTTATGGCTATCAGAATTTGCCACTTTTAGAAGAGGCGAACATATCAATACATCTCTTGGAAGATGTTCTGGGGTGCCCTTGTGTTTGTTCACTCTGTGGCATCTTTCCATTATGGGAATTATGGGGTCCCATTCCACCTTCAGGAGCTTAAAGAATTCTTCTATGTGTGGTTCCAGATTTTTTAGATTTATTTGTTCTGACACTCCTCTAATTCTTAAGTTGTTCCGCCTTGACCGGTCCTCTAGATCTACCAGTTTGTTCTCCATGTCAGCCATCTTTTCTTCCAGCACCAGATGTACTTCTTCGTGGACTTTTTCTTTATGTACCAACATGTTTAGTTTTTTTTCTATTCCTTGAAAACATTGGTTGAGAGTCAACAGTTCTTTCTTTTTGACTAGAGTATTAGCTTGTATTTCTTCTCTCAAATTTACAAATTGTGTATCTAAGTGTCTGAGTAAGTTGTCATATTCATTTCTTCCTTTTCTTGACTCTTGAATTTCTTCTGCTTGTCTTTTATTGATGCCTTTCTCTGTTGGGATATTAGAAAGTAGAGATTCCTCCAGGTTTGTTTTTTTACTTGAAAGGTTTGGTGAAAAGAAGGAAAGGCGTTTTACTGTTTTATTTTCAGACTTTTTTTCTTTTTTTAAGTGCTTGCCATTTTGTGTCTTTTTTTTATTGCCATTTTTATTTTAATATGTATTTGTATTTTAGTTTTACTCTCTTTTTTCTGGAGGTTATATGCTCTTTAGGCTAGTACTATGTTTGCTTTTAAAATAGTATCCTTTTTGTCTTGCATTTCTTGCTGCCCAACTTCTTCTCCTCCTCGCCTTTACTCCCACCTTCCCCTTTCTATCCTAGTAAACAATTAAGTTTTATTATTTTCTTTTATTTATATTTTTTTATTACTTCCTCCCTTTTCTGAAAATTGTGCTAAATAACAGGAGTAGGGGAGAAGCGGTGTGACAGCAGAGAACAAAAAAAATCCAGACAATAACTAAAAGGAAAAGCTCTAGAAGTACCTGAAGCCTCTGGGCAATTCCCCCGAGCACACTACAGACCTTTTTAGTAGTCTGTTTCACACTATTGGCAGAAATTAACTTGATTTAAATAATCTTTAAATCATGTATTGCCTACTGTATGCAGTTCTCTATATTATCCCTATTTCATCTCTTCTTAGAGGTCCACTTATTTTCAGGAGACCCAATGTTTCTGCTAACCCCTGCATAGTAAGCATATAGTGTAAATAAACAGACAGATTAGTAGCAACTGGCACTTAGCTTGTGTTTTCTGTTGCTGTTTTCTCCTGTTAGGCTCCTTTGTGTTTATCCATTGGGGTATCTGGCTGGCTGTAGATCTATTTGTTGAGAAGGTAGCTCCCTGTATCCCCCTATTTCTCAATTTTTGTGTTGCACCCCGAGTGACACTTCAGGTAAGTCAGGTCGTCTCCTCTGCTTTAATCGGCTCCCTCGATTGCTCCCTCAGCTGCATTCCATGAGGATGCAGCAACGCACGCTACATCATCTCGCTCCGCCCCAGCCTCCCTACCCTCTACATGAGGTGAATTCACCAATCTTACAATTCATATATATATATATCTTGTATCAAGAAGCCCACTCAGTGATGTCTGGTGCATGAATGAGGCTGCCAGTCTCTCCAACTCTCCTTAATAGAACCGACAACATACCTAGCACTGCATTCAGTTACTCCCAATCCCATATATAAAAAAACTAGGAAGATGGCCAATTGATTTAACTGATTCAGAGATTTATTTACCTAAAAAGAAGGGTGATTCATTCCAAGCAAATAGAAATATGTGCATTAAAAAAAATATCCAAACACAAATAGCTATTGCAACATACTCTTTAAAGGCATTTCTTGGCATATACCAGTGTTCCAGTGTTTTTAAATACAGAAGTGTTTACGGTGCTATCAAAAGTAATTTTTTCTTGCCACTAACTTCACAAGAGTGCTTGGTTATTTTCCAGAACTCAATAATGACTGCAATGCACATTTAAACACTGTGAAAGTTTATCACTAAGCATCAAATTTTGGGCAAAATCATGAGAAAACAACCTGCTTTCAACTGGATTTGCAATTCTCATATTTACTAAATTAAAATCCTATCAGAATTTGGTTAAGTATACCTAATGAGCAACATTAAGTTGGTACCATTCTGTGTCGAACTTAAAATCAGTCATTTTCAGATGTGATCCCTATATGAATATAGGATTCACACGTATATAAAACATCAAATGGCAACCGGATTTCAATTGGATATTGCCCAGAGGCACGCAAATCGGATAAATACCAATAAGAAAGTACACTATGCAATATAGACACTTATATAATGATACAAAACTAATACGTAACAAATAGCAGCTACTACACAAGTGTAAGTCCCCACAACACAAATCATGCAACAAATCAGAGTAAACCAAGTGATTTAAATTCACTATAAGTAAACCCAGTGGAGCACTATGAGTGTACACTTGCCCTTATAAAAAGGGAAGAGTGATGAATGTATAAGGTCAATAGGGCAAGAGAAAAACAAAATATAGTGCAATATGCCTATTAGTACAAAATTATGTTAGGTATAAAATGCACTCACATGGGATAGGCTCAAATCTCATTAGCAGGGGTATACCAAGGTGATACCAGACCTCTTCTATTCCTGGCCCAGAGGATGTCAGAAAGGGAGATAAAAAAAGGAAGCAAATGCTTCTAGTGTAATGCCATCAATACTTGTGCAAGTACAGGAAGTAAAGTGCAAGTGACTGCTCACCTTCTTGAGAGCCAGTTATACTAGGCTCTCAGTGTAACAGTGTAACAATAAGTGACACAAACCTTCTTTAGATTGAAGCAGGCAATTGCAAGAATCCACAGGATGTATTGTAAAGCTTATACCAATTATTATTACAAACAGATAGACAAGATAAAATAAGCTAAAAAACAAAATAAGTTTAAACAAGCCAAATGCCAATAAAACAATGTCCAAAAGTGCTCCTGACTGTCTGAGATGTGTTTCGCCTGTTGAAAGTGGGTTTCTCAATCAGATTGAGAAATCCATTTAAATAGTAGACACGTGCAATTTGTTTAGTTCCGAATGTAAATTCGGACGAATTTCAGCAATTCGGACATTCGGATCTTTACAAAAGTCCGAATAGCCGTATTTCCAAAGTGCCAAATTTTGGAAGTGCCGAACCGAACCGAATTGCTGAAGTTCCGAATTTTGAAAGTGCCGAATTTTGGAAGTGCAGAACCGAACCGAGGGTTATGGTTGGGGGTAGGGGTAGGCTTAGGGTTGGGGGCAGGGCTTGGGTTAGGGCTAGGCCTAGGGTTATCGGTAGGGTTAGGGCAGGGTTGGGGTTAGGGATAGGGTTATTGGTGGGGTGGGGTTGGGGGTAGGGTTGGGGTTGGGGTTAGGGTTAGAGTTAGGGGTAGGGTTAGGGATAGGGGTTTGGGTAAGGGAATTTCCTACATCCCGAATTGCCAAAGTCCCGAATTGCCGAAGTCCTGAATTTCGGATGTGCTGAATCAAAGTGCCAAAGTCTCGAATTCCCGAATTGCTGAAGTCCCGAACCGAAGTACAGAATTGCCGAATTTCGGAAGTGCCGAACAGAACTTAATTTTTTGCCCATGCCTCTGTTCATCTCTCTTTGATCTGTGAATAAAATCAACATTTAGTGTCTGATCCCCTAACCGTCAATCATCTTTTTTTCTCATTCAATCATCTTGGATTTTTTTAAAGCCATGGCCAGAACGTTGAAATACAAACGAAATAAAACAACAATTTGTACATCCTCTCTGATGTTTGTTTTGTGATACATCCACATTGAGGGAATTTAGACAATCTGCTGATTGCCCAACAGTTGGATTAATCCCAATTCATTCAATTCATTTGTGAAACTAAAAGCACAGGTTTAGCTGCTATTAGATTTCAGCAATTGAAATGAGGGTGCTTGTGCAAGTTTCTGCACCTGCAAATATAATGAAGAAGGACAGGTAGGTTCTTGCACAATAATATGTGGCCATGTTACATTCAGTGTCCCTTTAGAAAGAAACGATGGTAGTGCTATAATATGGTAACTTTGAACCCAATTAGTACTGAAGTAATAGGTTACAATAAATTCTATCACAAGTTAAATAACACTGTTTGCAAGGCGTTCCTACATCCGATGCTTATAAGTGTGGCCATGTGTTCTTCACAAATGATTTGCTTAAACAAATACTTGATCGTACATTTAAAGTTTAAAGGTCCAACTACTGTAAATAAGCAATTGAACTGAACTTTGAAATGCAGCGTTCCCATCATAAACCCAAGTATTGTTTTTTCTTTGCAAACCGAGCCTATTATAAAAATAAATTTTTTACCTCTTGGCACCATTCCACCAGCGTTTGAACTGAAATTGTGAATGCTATCAGAAAGTGTTGGCAAATTATTTTTAAATCTTCAAACCCACCTTGGAATTCACATCACCCCATAATTTGTGGATTACATTGTACAATTTTTTTGCACTGTCTTCTGATAAACATTTTTATTTACGTTAAAGGGATTTGAATAAGACACATTTTTACAGATGTCTTCTAACATTCTAAAGGACACATCATATTTTAGGATT
This sequence comes from Pelobates cultripes, assembly GCA_933207985.1. Taxonomy (NCBI): domain Eukaryota; kingdom Metazoa; phylum Chordata; class Amphibia; order Anura; family Pelobatidae; genus Pelobates; species Pelobates cultripes. The sequence continues at coordinate 111,937,798 of OW240921.1, forward strand.
TCAGTGCTTAAGCTTTGACATTGCCAGTCTTGGCATTTTTGTTTTGTTTTGTGTTTTTTTTGATAATTTCACTCTTTCTCATTGTGTTTTCTGATAATATAGAAATAGAAACTGCTACATATGTCCATATTTCTTAGAGGTTGGCTTTAAAGGCATATAAATGTCAGCTTATTTGGTGGTAATACTACCCCCAGTTGTATTAGGCATAGGGTACCACTTGATGTATAACTGCTGTCAAGCTAGGTAGCCTAACCTGATAGAGCATGCATGCAAATGTGCCATAATGCAAAGCTCTTCTGTAGTTCTTAAAGTAACATTAACATGCTCCATTATTAACTGCGGAGGTTAATAGCTCTTTCCACCATCGCTAGTCTTAGTACATGTAGAGCTAAAGGGTTCCCAATTCCTCTAGTCATAATGATATTCCCTCTCTAAGTAGACCCAGAGAAACTCAGAGAAGCAGCAGGAGAGTTGAATGCATGCGATCCTCATGGCAAAGAGACTTGCCCAGGAATGCACTGTGATTGGCTAACTTCATAAGGCAGCACAGTCTACTGAAGGCACTACTAACAAGCAGTGATATAATGCATTTAAAAATAGTGTAACAAAGGTTTCTAAAAAGGTCTTATAATCATATGCATCAGCAGTTATTCTTCCATATATTAAACACAGCTCAAAATCCCCAACAAGTCAATGGATGGTCCAAAATCCGGCTAAGTGCGACGGAAGCAGTAGTTTAATAGTTGGCCAGTTTCCTGACACCTACCACTTCTTTAGAAGAACCACAGGTGACAGGTATTTCTATGTGAGCTTTGGTCAACAATAATTATACAAATATTTACAGTCCTTATCTTCAGTCTTTGAAATGGTAAGCGTGCATGGTTGATGTTAAATTGCCGTGTCATAAGAGTTTAATGCGGAAACTTCATTCTATTTACTTTGCATGATAATTATTAATACTTTCTCGGGCCACTGAACAACTAGACTTTTTCAATGACTTTTATCAAACACATGGCCTATTTGTGATCAGCAGAACTAGGAAACTACGTTTAACACCTGCAATTATCAGGTTCTGGACGGACGGAGGTCCTCACTGGCGCATTGCAAATCAAACTGCAACATTTAGATAACAATACAAGATTTAAAACTATAATTCCCCAACATAGCTATTGTTCAGCTTAGCTATATCTGCCAAAATATTTCAATATGGATTTCAGTTTAATATTGTTTGGTGTTTAGTGAATAACCATCTAAGCTTTTTTATTCCATAGTGAAAACTGAAGATAAAGGTATTTTGGTTTCTCATCCTCTAAGCATTGTCTATTAGCTCTGAAAGATATAGGCACTCAGACCACTTCAGCTAATTGAAGTGGTCTGGGTGCAGTGTCCCAAGTCCCTTAACCCCGCAAAGGTAAATATTGCAGTTTTTAATAAACTCCAATGATTAAAGTGTTAACCTCACCTCTAGTGGCTGTCTACCAGAAATCCACTAGAAAGACTTCCAGGTGGTTAGGCGACTTTTGGTCCTCATGCTAAGAATGAGGACATCCAGCGTCATGCAACACACCATAGGAAAGCATTGTGCACTGCTTTCCTATGGGGGAAGAACTAATGTGAGCACTGCCATTAGGTCTCCCCTGCTTGATGACATTGGTGGGGGAGGAGCAGAGGCGGTGCTTGAACCAGAACTGAAGGACATTGGTGCTGGAATCAGGTAAGTGACAGAAGCAAGTACGATGGATGGGGGCACTATATACGGAGCTATAGCGCCAGGAAAATAACTTTTATTTTCCTGGCACTATAGTTTCCCTTTAATGAAAGAGCACCAATCAAAATGGACTGATTGTACATTGTAAATGGAATAATATTACTGCTAGGTTGGATAAATGAGGTATCCAAGATTTCCTTTCAGAAAGAGACTTTGGACACCCTGATCAAACACTGTTTTGCATCTCTTATTTTAAGAGGAAATACAATGCAATTAATCCATTCACAGCCTATAGAGCTCGTTATAACTAATGACAGTTTGTGAAATGATCGAATGCCAAATAATAGAACACCAGATAATAGAATTATCAGGAAATTCAATGACTAAAGGAAACACCAATTATAGCGTTTAATTATACCATATTATTCTATTCTTCAACGTAAAATGCATTGATGTGTTCCTAATAATACATTTAAAATGAACTAAAATACTGCATTGAATGTATTTTGTTTTAATAAGGTGCTCAAGGATAATCACTAAATCTATAAATGTATTAGTTTTGCTAGATTATTTCCTTTGATAAATATAATCCAAATCCCTCTAACTCAACGATAAAAGAAGACAGCAGAAACATAGAAACATAGAATGTGACAGCAGATAAGAACCATTCGGCCCATCTAGTCTGCCCAATTTTCTAAATACTTTCATTAGTCCCTGGCCTTATCTTATAGTTAGGATAGCCTTATGCCTATATGCTTAAACTCCTTTACTGTGTTAACCTCTACCACTTCAGCTGGAAGGCTATTCCATGCATCCACTACCCTCTCAGTAAAGTAATACTTCCTGATATTATTTTTAAACCTTTGTCCCTCTAATTTAAGACTATGTCCTCTTGTTGGGGTAGTTTTCTTCTTTTAAATATAGTCTCCTCCTTTACTGTCTTTATTCCCTTTATATATTTAAATGTTTCTATCATATCCCCCCTGTCTCGTCTTTCCTCCAAGCTATACATGTTAAGATCCTTTAACTTTCCTGGTAAATGTTATCCCGCAATCCATGAACCAGTTTAGTAGCCCTTCTCTGAACCCTCTCTAAGGTATCAATATCCTTCTGAAGATACGGTCTCCAGTACTGTGTACAATACTCCAAGTGAGGTCTCACCAGTGTTCTGTACAATGGCATGAGCACTTCCCTCTTTCTACTGCTAATACCTCTCCCTATACAACCAAGCATTCTGCTAGCATTTCCTGCTGCTCTATTACATTGTCTGCCTACCTTTAAGTCATCAGCAATAATCACCCCTAAATCCCTTTCCTCAGATGTAGAGGTTAGGACTCTATCAAATATTCTGTACTCTGCCCTTGTACAATGGATTGAATCTATATTACGTGTCATTGCCTTTTGCTCTAGAATTGTCAAAGATCTCTTAATTCGATACATTTGCTAAAGAATGTGGTACATGTAACTCACATATAAAACAGCATGCACACCATTTACAACATTTAAAATAATGAGAAATAGCTCTTGTCAACATTTTAGGAACCTCCTGTTAAATCTAAAACTAAAACAGGCAACACATGGATGAACATTTTAACACAGCGATATAATTCTACTCAGTTGTCAGTTAAGCTATTGAATTTTTAGTTTGTTTTTGTTTATTTTCAGATACAATCTATCATTATTAATCCAGAAGTATGAGATAACACTGTGATATAAATATCAGACATATGCACAGACAAAATTCTCATTGGTTTCGTTCCAATTCGGTCACATGTCCACTTGGTTCAGCTTAAATTTGGTGAAAATGTTAATTGGGACCTAATTTCAACTGACTCTTACTCTCTAAAGCCTGCTGGCAGTGTTAGCAGCCAGTGGAAAAAAATAGTTAGATTAGACCTCTGCAGTGTGAGTGTTAACAATGTGGTTGCTAGCCAGCAACTACATTTATGTAAGAAAAGTCTATTGGATCAGTGGGGCCCCATATTGTTATAATGGAGGATTAAAATCCCAACTGAAAACAGTGGGTGGGGGCTAAAAATTGTGATATCCTATTATTAGGTTCCCCCTTTGTTTAATTATTACAGTTTTTAAACCTCCCCCAAGCCCACACTCATCATGCCACAATTGTGAGCATGTCTGCTAAACAATGAGGAGCCAGCTAGTAGGTTGCTTGCTACAATGGCTGTATAACCAAATAGCGCAGACCGAAATTTGGTAATGCAAAAATTCTAGTAATGCTGCATTTGCATTCATATGCTGACTAAATGACTGAAAATGTACACTTTTTGGTATTTTATCATATTTCCAAAGAACGTATCTACATATTGTAGTTTGACACTAAAACAAATGCAGCAATTTATATCAATTGTAAGGGGCACCACAGGTAAACCAGCAAGCATTTTAAATCTTAGAAAATGTTCCTCTTGTGCATGACTGCAGAACTGGCTGTTGAAGATATGTACAAATGTAACAGGGTCACAAACTGCACTAACATATATAAGATTACACTGCCATCTCTTGGCTAAACAGGAATGGCAAAAGTATGGCCAAGATTTGAAACAAAGCTGGCCTGTACCTGCATTTGTGTTCCTAATTGTTTTGCACAAATAACTCAACAACTACAAAACGTTAATGATAAATGTTAAGTTTGTTGTAAAAGTTACAGTTGGCCAGTTTTTAACAAATGTGTCAATCAAAACGTCTCTTCCAATTCTAATAAATAATTATTACTGCCTGCAGTACTGACACTCCTTATGGGGTATTAACAATAGATAGATACTGTAAAATAAAATATCTACACATAGAAATTTGGATAGGGTTGTTAATATATTTCGAGGGCTTTCAAATTTTAAAAACACACTCGTAGAGTGTAATAAAAATATACCTTTCAAGTGGATTTTTATTTCCATTACTAAGAAAATATTGGTTTTGTATTTTTGTATGTTACCAAGGAGCATTATTGACTAGAATCATCTTTAATTTATTATAATTGCTATTTGCAATATCATTCATGAAATATTGGACCGTGTGATGTTCTTAAAAAAAAAAAAAAAAAGAAAGAAAAAAAAGAACCATAAATTAAGTAAATCTGACAATAATATTCCTGTCTATTGTTACCTATTACTACATATAAGTTAATAATAATATGCATTCCATGTATTAATTTTCTATCATTCACATGACACATTCATCATAATGCACATACATAAAGTTCACCAAGAGATGGCGCTAGACAACTAATGGCTACAGCTTCTATTGGTCTGATGATGATCTCGTTATTTCCAGTCATGATGCTGATGAGGACAATGTATGTGATTGGAAGTGCAGAAGAAGCATAGATAGATACCTCTCATTGGTTCATTTGTTTGCTGTTAGACCAATCATGAAGCGCCTTCATGTGAATAATATTGACGGATTAAAAGATGCATTCCAAAGGATGTCTGTATATTGACATCCTCCAAGTTAAGATCAGAGCTGGTAGGTGTACCCCAGCAGGACAAATGATCTTTCTATCTATCTAGTAGACCTCTCCTTAACCCGTTAAGGACTGCGGCAGTTGTACAAGTTGTGATCAAAACAAAACGTAAACAAAACCTTGAATTTACGCTATATGTCTGTTCAACCAGAATTCACCTCTTTTATATTATGGGCACCCACACATTATATATCATTTTGTTCAGGAGAAACAGGGCTTTATGTCATATAAAATACTGATATATGAAACATAATTTAATATGAATAAAATATAAAACAAATTGAGAAAGAAGTACTAAAATATTGTCCCAGTAAAATACGAAATACGATATACAAAATTAGAATAGTCTCTAGGTAAAATAAATTAAATAAATTAAATAAGTAAGGCCAGCTTTGGTTTCTTTGTTCTTTATACTTGAGGGATGTGAAGGGTCTGGGTCTTCTCAGTCTCCGTATGTGGAAAAAGAAAAGACAGAGCTACCTGATAGTGCAATATGTCTGGGCTAGACGGACAACACTTAAGAAATAAAAATATTGCACTCACATGAACAAGAGCTATGACCAGCTCTAGTGAATATTGCATACAGTGGTATAATCCCCACTTATGGGATATGATGGTCGTAGTCTTTCACAGCAGATGGTTATCTAGGTGCTCAGAGACAGAGAGATAGCCACAGATAGTGCTCTCAGTAATATAATACAAGTTAAATAAAATAAGAAGAATATTACTCACAAGCGTGGAGCAGACTCACTGCTCAGTGATGACAACGTTAGTGGTATGATCCCCACCTAGGATGTTCTTGAAAGTAGAATAGATAGCTGGTTTTCAGATTAAAAATAAATACAAATAAATAAAATGCCAGGAAAAAAAAAGAAATCTGTATAATTATTGAAATGAGGAGGCAGTGGGTTATAATAAAACCAAAAATGCTTTATTCAAAATAAAAAGTCTTAAAAGGTAATATCCATAACGCGTTTCACTGTGTAGGCTTTATCATATGGATCAATAACAGACAACCTGGCAAATAGGGTTTATATAGGGGAGAGGGTAGTTTAAAAGTGATGCCAAAATTGCATCATAGGCTGTCCACCAATCAGCACACATCGAAATTTGGTACATAAAAAATTCAATAAATAATGGTGTGGGTTGATAGCAGGAGGTTTGGGGACTGTAGCCATCATATTACATATTAAAAACGAGCATTATATAGCTAGTTTCGGCTGTTTAAAGCCGAGGCACGTGACTTGGGTCACATGCGCGGCTCTGTTTACCGGCTGCAAGGTCTGATGGGGAATATAGTTTAAAGGGTTGTTTTTGTCAATTTCGGCGAAAACTTAATGCTTTGCCGAGTTTAAAAAAAAAGATAAGGGTGGGAGACATAGATAAATATAATTACTGGTAGGTAAGGGACAAAAGGGGGGAAATATTTTATAAATAGGTGAAAATAAGATTAAATGAGACAGTTTAATGGGAGTATGGCAGCCATAAATATATTCATACTACATGTATATAGCTACTGAAATATTCCCCTCAAAATATGGCCACCGTGCCCTACCTCCCCCTGCTAATAACATCTACTTTCCCCTACTAAGATGGCTGCCATACTCCCATTAAACTGTCTCATTTAATCTTATTTTCACCTATTTATAAAATATTTATATTTATAATATATTATGTTTATCTATATGAATTAACATTGTTACACCCCCAGCTGTCAATCACACAATCAGTCCTGTCATCCTGGTTTTGTTAGTTCAGTGGAGCTTAACTCAAGAGGCGCGCAATTGCCCAGAATACCTGCCTTGCAAAGACTTTTCATTAAGCTGCATTAGGAAGTCTGTGATTGGACAGCCACTGAAGTCTGGGCTGGGTTATAAGGGGAGGGCTTTCAAATGCTACAAACAAGAGATAGGTAGCTTTTGCAAGCTGTTTGAGATAAACCCCCAATGAAAAGATGCATAATTAAATGCCTACATGTTTTCATTGTACTATATATACTAAAAGGTGATTTAAAAAAATATGTATTTAAATAATGGAGTGTCATTTAAGATTTAGTGGAAGCCATATCTGCAATGTCTAACTAAGTAGAGGCATCATTAAACTCTTCTTAAACACAACATTTGTCTTGCAAATACTCGGAGCATCTCTTTCTCTTTATAGTAAATACATTGTTAAACAGAGATCCGCGCACACCAAACAAGCCACAAGACTGGCTTTTCCCAGAGAAATCCCAGATTAGCAGTGCTGTTACTACTGCAAGGGACTCTGGGTGGGCATATGCAAATGAGTACAACAAAGAACCATATGTATATATTTATTCAATATCTTGACAAAAGTCTGAGATTTATAGGACTGAAATATTGCCGGTTAAATTTTGTAATTAACATTTAGATAGGTAGAAATATGCATACATAGTTTAATAATTAATATGGCTATTAGTAATAATTACATGTTCTTTCAGGGAGAAATAAAATCATAATTTTAGGGTCAATCGTAATTTTAAATTTTTGATGCACGACTGGAATTTACTTAGAGATTTTTAGTATTTTGTTTTTTTTTATTTGCATTTGAATACTCGGGGGCATATCACGTTAAAGTTGAGCCTTGTGTTCAATGATTCCGACACACTCTGTGCTGTAATGAAACCATTTTGGTTTCGTTCGTAGAAGTGTGAACAAATTGTCATGAACTGGCTTTCGGATTTATTTTTTGATGTTCATTTTTCTAATATTTCTATTCCTTAATGGTTTTATGCTTTATTTTCTTGGGCTTACAATCAATCACATGTTACTTTCAATTCTCAGTTTTTATTTTCTTTTTCAAAAGATGTTCTGAAATTGTCACCTGTTTGTGGTGTAAATCTCACTAGGAATATAATATTGGTTCTCCTGCAACTACTTCATGTACAATCGAATAATGTGTTGACATTTAGAAAAAGAAAATGTCAAATCATAAAATTGCTAAATTTGGCATTATTTCATCTTTAGACATAAATCGGTTTAAAGATTTGAGCTGTTTATGCAGTAAATTATATTAAATTCAGTTTTTTTATGATGAATGTGAAACATTTTGTGCATGGTTTATACATTATTTACAACATTTTCTCTTCAGTTCTATTAACTTCTTTTCGTTTAGCAGTTTGTTTGTGGCGGAGGGGTTGATATTGTTGCCTATGTGGGTCAAATAAGTAAATATGACCCTGATTGTGTTGCATTCAGCCAAACAACATAGAGATAATCAAGGCAGTAACATAAATGCAGAGAATTTGGCACCCGGAGTGGACCCTGTATTTGGCACCCTCCTGCTCCCCCCCATCTTTAAAATGTAAAAAAACACCTGCAATGTTTTCAGCAATATTTATTGGACAAATATGTAAACTGTGCATTGGAAAGAGTTCCATTAGAGACTAATACAGAGTCTAATGGGTCATGGGTGTCTCCCTCCCCAGCCTCACCATGTTTCTCATTAGCCCCCTCCCCAGTCTTTCCATGTGTCCCATCCTCCTCAGCCTCTCCATGTGTCCTATTCCCCCCTCCCAGCCTCTCCATGTATCCCATTCCCCCCCTTAGTATGCCATTCCTCCCCTCCCCAGGCTCTCTTTGTGTCCTATGCCTCCCCTCCACAGCCTCTCCATGTGTCCCATTTCCCCCCCAGCCTCTCCATGTATCCTATTCTCCCCCTCCCCAGGCTCTCTATGTGTCCTATGCCTCCCCTCCACAGCCTCTCCATGTGTCCCATTTCCCCCCTCCCCCCAGCCTCTCCATGTATCCTATTCTCCCCCTCCCCAGGCTCTCTATGTGTCCTATGCCTCCCCTCCACAGCCTCTCCATGTGTCTCATTTTTCCTTCCCCAACCCCTATACCACCTGTGTAGTGTGGCCAGTCTGTACTCTCTGAGTGCATTTCCTGTCAGACCAGGCCAAGGAACAGGAGCTTATCTACCTTTCTCTGCCTGCTTGGCCATGCTACATGCTGTGATCAGAAGAAGGGGAGCACTTTCCCTTCTGCCGGTCACCCTGCGATTCCACTTTGCGACACCTGAAGGTATGCTGGCAATTTGCACTCCTCTAATCATAGATACTTGGGGCAACCTGACCCCCACCCCCACTTAGTATGCCACTGCATATATGCAATGTGACCATAATTTGAGAAGCAAGAAGCACAGGGATAATAGTAAATAAGCTGGAGAATTTGTAAATAAATAAAATGTTAAGATGGTCTGCCTTGTTCTCTTGTTTTGCATGTTTTGAATAGCTGAATATTCTATTATAAGAGGTAAGCTTTTAAATTGATATCCCTATAGTTGTCAATGAGAGAACCTCTATTACATTACCAGAGTTAAAGGGGCACTAAAGTCACTAAAACAACTTTAGCTTAATGAAGCAGTTTTAGTGTATAAATCATGCCCTTGCAGTCTCACTTGTCAGTTCTCTGTTATCTAGGAGTTAATCATTTTTTGTTTCTGTCCAATCTAGCTCTAGTCATGCCTACCTTGACTGTGAGTCACACAGCCTGCATGAAAAATGGTTTCATCTTCAATCAGATGTTAACTTACTTTAGAAAATGTTTATCTTCTGCTCTGTAAATTGAACTTTAAGAGGCAGGATCTAGATTATTAACAAAGGCAGGAGATAAAAAATGTAAATGTAAACAGAATTTGCATTTACACCCCCTTGGCTGTTAATTACACAACTGGTCCTGTTTCTTCCTGGTTTCCTTAGCTCAGTGTAGATAAACTGTAGAGTGACTAATTGCCCAGAGCACCTGCCTTGCAAAGACTTCTCATTGAGCTGCACTGGGAAGTCTGTGATTGGACAACCATAGAAAGTCTGGGTGGGGTTAGAAGGGGAGGGCTTGCAAAGGAAGCAGGCAAGAGACCTGATGCTTTTGCAAGCTGTGTTTCAATAAACCCCCAATGGAAAAATGCATTTTCAAATGTTTTTATTGGGGAATATCTACAAAACAGTGATTTTAAAAAAAACATTTTTTTATTATTTGGACCGTGGAGTGTCCATTTAGAGGGAGACATAAATACAAGAAATGCTACTATAATATCAGTAAAGATCAACTTCAGAGAAACATTCTGGGAGTTCCAATACAAATTAATATTTGATCGGTTATGGTTTTTTATTCACGATAGACTGCTCTCCCTGTTCAAATCTCTTTAGTTTTATAAATAAAATGTTCTCTGTTTTCTTCAGAATAACGGCACCCAGCCATCCTTCCCCTTTCTTATTGTGAGTAATATGCGGGCTGGATCTTCCATTTAAATGAAGATTATCTATTGGCAAAGCTTCAAAGGAAAAGCATGTAGGTTCCTGACCAAGACTTAAAGGGATATCCTTCCTTTTCTTCATACAGTATATAGATAATACAGATACGGAATATAGAATGCAAAATATATATGCAAAACAATAAACTTAAAGGAGCACTGTAATGTTAAAGATACAAGCATGCGTCAATGCTTATCATCTCAGCCCATAAGGAAGGATTTTTTAGGCATATGTGGCAATTGCAGCAATGCACCAGTCAGCATCTCATCAGAGATGAATTACCTCCAGGAAGACCTGTCTGGGTGACTGCCACTAGAGGTGGTGTTAGGTAACAGTGCTGGGACAGGCTCTTTGCCCCAGAACCACTATATTAAACTGTAGTGGTCCTGTGCCTAAATCATGGGAGGCAATCTTTGGTACTCCAGATGTTGTGGACTATATCTCCATTGATGCTTTATTGCTGTAAGAGTTTATGGGAGATGCAGTCCACAACTACTGGTGTGCCAAGGTTGCCAACCTCTGGTCTACAATTTTTTTTTTCTACATATTAAAAATCTTTTCATATATGGAAGTTCCTGCACTTGCTGTTAGTTCCCTGGCTCTTTCTGTAGTGAACTGTTAGATATTTACTGATCTATTATAAATAGAAAATAGCTCACGGTGAGTGTGATCTATGCCCTAATGGACCGCAGTGTCAGCTCTTCTCTCTGGTTCTAAGAGGTCTATTTAATAAGCAGCAGTGTGTAGTAGATTGACAATTGACTTGCACAATTTAAACCAAAAGAGGGGAATCTTGAAAATTGTCTGTAGTTATTTCACCACAGCTGGTAGGTCGAAAGAACTAGACAAAATGTCAACTGAAGTCCAAGTTTAAAGGACCACTATAGGCACCCAGACCACTTCAGCTTAATGAAGTGGTCTGGGTGCCAGGTCCACCTAGGAATAACCCTTTCTGCTGTGAACATAGCAGTTTCAAAGAAACTGATATGTTTACTTTAGGGTTAATCCAGCCTCTAGTGGCTGTCTCATTGACAGCCGCTAAAGGCACTTCCGCACTTCTCACTGTGATTTTCACAGTGAGAAGACGCCAGCGTCCATAAGAAAGCATTGAGAATGCTTTCCTATGAGACTGGCTGGATGCGTGTGCGGCTCTTGCCGCGCATGCGCATTCAGTCGATGACTGGAAAATGAGGAGGAGAGTCCCCAGCGCCGAAGGAGCCCTGAGCTGGAAAAGTGTTTAACCCCTTCCTCTCCATCCAGCCCGGCGGGAGTGGGACCCTGAGGGTGGGGGCACCCTCAGGGCACTATAGTGCCAGGAAAACAAGTTTGTTTTCCTGGCACTATAGTGATCCTTTAATGATAAAGAATGTAGTTAAAGTATTGGTTAGTATTCAACACTATAGTTATTTTTTTCAATAAAAAAATTACAAACATAGAATATTCATCCAGGTTCCAAAACAAAAGACAACAGTTTATGCATAAAATAACCCCACTTGTGTATTATTAAATAAAAGTACACATTATTTATCTTTCATTTCAATTCTTAGTATTCACAAGTGCAGCGTTGAGAGCAAAGATTAAAATCTTCAAAAAAGATTTAATGAATTGTGTAGGTGTGGAAAGTTTGACAAACAGGCGTTCTTGGGAAGCTTTGAAATGACAGGACCTAGCAGCTTGTATTGTAACATCCCATGTAATGAAAAGAAAAAAAAAACTGGTTAAAAAATCACTATTATAAAAAGCACTATTTGGTCCAGATGTAAGATGTTTCCACCTGTCACTGAAATTACTTTATTTTCAACTGCAATCATAATCATATTTCAAACCAGCGAGACTATGAGATTCCATTTCCTGTTTTACTGACTGTAAATGAGAGCTTCTGTTTATTTCTGACTGTGACTGTAGATTTCTTTGTGTTTAGTGGATATTTTGTTATTCTTATTTTTAAACAATTGCCATTGTAAACATGTTAGCTGGATTTACTGTAATTATCTGTAATTATCTGTTAATGACAGTTGCTCTTACCGTCAATCTCTTCATTACAAAATAAAATTATCATAAGATATATCTGAAACAGGCGGGACATAACTGTACATAACTGTACAAAAGAAAGACATTTTGTGTTTAGATAGATTTGAAAAAATATATTAAACACGTTTCTCAAGTTATTTTGTGAACACGGATCTACTGTTTGGCTGAGAGAGTCAGCAGACCGCTCTAAACCAATCAATTGGGCCTTTGCCCGTGGTTGTCTTTGGCTTCCATTTTGAAGTTTTCCAGCAGAAAGATATTGGAGCGGGCAGAGTGATCTGGCACTAAATAGGACTTTGGGCTTAAGCCGTTTATGAATGGGTCAATCCCCAAAGGTAAGACAGTGCCAGGGACCTCCTGGCACCATAACAAATTCATTTAATTGGGTTCCATGTTAGGTAGCAGTGGTCTACTCTCAGGGCTGCAGTGGAGAAGGCTCTCCAGGATTGATGGTGGTGAAACCTCTTGCATACTACCTTATTTGATATAGGGTAATTTGGGAATGATAAACTGCTGATACTGAAATAAGTAAATGTCCTCTTTGTTCATTCACTACCCTTATTAAATTAAGTCTGCAATGCTTTCCATCTGAAGTCTTGAAATGTTCCAAATGATTTCTAAATCTGGCTTACTCCGCCGTTCCACAGATCTGAAATGCTGGGGGATGGTTTAACTCCTGGTAGGAAGGGCAGAATGACTGGTTTTATAATAAGAGCAGTAAAATATGGAATGTTCTAAATGATCCAAAATAATATTCTCCACCAAGAAGGAAATCACACAAATAAAGGTTTCACTATATTCACTGAGGCAGATAGGACAATATTGTTAGTGACAGTCATATTATGGGCAAATTATAAGAGATACCACATATGTCACATATCACAACATTATACATTTCTGATATATTTACTTTTTTCATAATGTTCGATTTATGTGCAACTTTTTCTTTAAACACCAAATAAAGAATACATTTTTTTTTACTTGTTACCGAGGAATATTTTTTATGAGAACTTATCAAAATCCAATGTGCATTCGTTTTGCAAAAGGAAGTGTACCTGCAGTATTTAATCTGTTGTTTCTTACTGAGGTCATGTAAAGGCCACCAAATATCTTCGACGTAGGATTGGACACTGAAAAGATCCACAGTATCTACTTGTTTAAGTTACCAACAAGTGATTATTTGACACACTCTATGCTAGAAATGTTACAAATGAAAGATGAATGTAAAAGATTGTAAAAGTCAAAGTCATGTGAACCAAACAGGTCCACACACAGAATAATCATGCAAGAACAATGGTCAAATGGGTGTTAAACCAAAAAGGATGCAAAAATATGTCTACGAGATAAAAAGAGGGGGTACAAATCCTGTTAAATGATGAAAAGAAATGGGACAGTAATATCACACAAGGAATCACAATGTAGACAGAGGGTGGCAATAAATAGTACACAAATGGTCACCAGGTATACGCAAGTGCAAGGTAAGGGCACACATTCAAAATTAAGCTTGACAAAGTCACAGGAGGAAACAAATTATGAATATGTCTTAGAAAAGAGAAAATGGATACAAGGGCACAAGGGAATGGTGCACATAGGATTGAGGTTCACAAGAGAGGAAATGGGAAAAGTACAACAAGCAGAGAAGGACAATCATTGAAGAGAATCATATTCAAAGATATATTTGTGGGAAATAACACATATAGTTAAAGAGACAGAAATTGTAATTTAGGGATAATTATATGACAGTTTGATTCAATTAACAATCAAATCCACCATGAATATTATATTTTAGAATGAAATGTCACCTGACTTTCTCATTAGAAATTTGGTAGTTTCATTTTCATTGAACTTTGTGATTGCTGAACCATTGTAAGAGAACTTTAAATGAATATATAATTTAAAAATGTATTAGAAGAAAAGAATGTTACCCTTCAATGTATTTGTTAAAATGCAAATCCCTGCAATTATGTTTATTGATTAAAATATAAAAAGGTAAATTGCAATCTATTGTTTGGTAATTATTGAAACATAAATGTCTGCCATTGAGGAATTAATGATGCCAATGCGATCACTATCTCATGATCTCACCATTCTGATATTTCTGACAACACTTATAGAATTATTTGTCGTGTAAAAAAGGGACTCTATAACTTACGTTAAATAGTCATGCTTAAGTGATCACAATCTTTCTGGGGAAGAGTTCTCAACACATTCAGAGAACCAATTTTTACTTATTGAGTTGAACACCAAAAATGAATTGATAAACCACAGAAAACGCATACTATTAATCGATATCCTGAAACATTAATACATGATGTTCTAGGAATGCCATCAGAGGTAAAACAAAACCTTTTTTAATGTCTTTCAGCTGAAAATATATATGAGCAAATCATTATTTGTACTATTTACGAGCTATTGCCAGACCAGGATCTTTATTTACTGTAAATGGCCATCATAAATGGCCTTCATTCACACACTCATGTACAGTCATGTACAGTGTTCCTGATTAGAAGAATGTGTATGGTGGCACAGGTGAACTGTGAACTATATGGTGAACTCCTTTCCAAACTGCAGCCATTGACCACAACGCAGAGTATGGCTGCATCTTTGATTAGATGCTCTTCCTACTGAAAAGACTCACTCACAACCATTACACACACAAGCAGAGTCTGGCTGTCAGTCTCACCAGGAAGTCACACTTGACTTTATTTAGTCTACCTCAATACAAAAAGAAAGCAGCTCGATCCTCCTTTTCCTACAGAGCACCGCAATTATGGAACGACCTCCCGCACACTTTCAAATCTTCCCCAAGCCTAAAGTCCTTTAAGAGATCCCACTCCACATATCTCGAAACAGAATGCACCTGTCATGGTTGATTATATATTTCCTACCTGTTCTATGTTAAATTTTGTATATATTGTGTATTAATATTATTTTTGTATTTTATTGTACCCTATTGTATCAATTGTATCAATGTAGCAATGTTTTGTGGACCAGGGGCATACTTGAAAACAATGTATCTCGATGTATCCTTCCTGGTAAAATATTTTATACATAAATAATGTTCAGGCTCTAAAAAAATGATGACTATAGTATAAACATTCAGTAAAATATAAAAAAATAAGGTTAATAAGTCCAGGACTTAGGTGCTCCAATCACCAATGTGTGTCACTTATCACATAAAACAAAGAAACCAATATACAAAGAATGTGAATGGTGAGAGCACACTATATAACTTTACCCTTATTGTACATAAAATCCCATGGGAATTTTTTTCCAACACCAGTACTTCTCGGTGCTTCTCTGTCAATTGTCCAATCCAAAACTCCTCACGCATGCAACAAAGCTTCTCTTTGTTGAACAAAAGACACCAGCACATGGATGGAATTGTTGCATATGAATGATCAAACTTTTTCAATGTCTATTCTTGGTTCTGAGGTTTACTTGACCCATACCTATCATTCATTGATCATTCATATGCAACAATTCCATCCATGTGCTGGTGTCTTTTGTTCAACAAAGAGAAGCTTTGTTGCATGCGTGAGGAGTTTTGGATTGGACAATTGACAGAGAAGCACCGAGAAGTACTGGTGTTGGAAAAAAATTCCCATGGGATTTTATGTACAATAAGGGTAAAGTTATATAGTGTGCTCTCACCATTCACATTCTTTGTATAATAGTATAAACATTACATGACTTACTATGCATGTGTATTAGAATATATATTATATAAGGAAATAAGTAAATATGTTTACTGGATTTTTTTACCGTCAGGGACTGAAATAATTCTGAATGAATTCAACATGAATTTAAAATTCAAGGTACGGATGTTGAGATTGTTCGAATCGGCCAAATAGTCTTTCCTGATATTAAATTTTTGGTCAGGATGTCCGATGCTCATTCATCTGGCAGCTCGACTTGGCCAGACATCTATTTGGGGAAACATTTGGACAGATATAAAAGGGCACTAGAATGGGCTGATCATTGTACTGCAAAATATGTTTGTCGCATATTATGTACATATTTTCAGTACACAGATAGGAGCATTTTATCACCATTTTGTCAGAAAAAGTAACCAATAGAGAGAAATGTAGGAGCAGTAAAACATTTATATTTATAGATTATATCCAGTTATTAAATATATAATATAGGAATGCAGATTTTTTTTACTGCTCTTTCTCTTCCCCTTTATTGGTCACTTCTCACTTTAGGCTGAATGCTGAGATATATACACATATACCTATACACTGATACTCGTGGATACACAGACACACAGAAACACACACAGACACACATACAGATACAAACACTGATACACATACAAACATAAACACACACTAACACACATATAGACATATACCCTTGAAACATAGAAACATAGAATGTGACAGCTGATAGGAACGATTTGGCCCATCTAACCTGCCCAATTTTCTAAATACTTTCATTAATTCCTGGTCTTATTGTATTTCTATGGTAGCATTATGCCTATCCCACACATGTTTAAATTCCCTCACTGTGTCTACAGCTTCAGGCTATTCCATGCATCCACTAGCATCTCAGTAAAGTTATACTTCCTGTTATTATTTTTAAAACTTTGCTTTTTAATTTAAGACCATTAAGACTATGTCCTCTTGTTGTGGTAGTTTTTCTTCTTTTAAATATAGTCTCCTCCTTTACTGTGTTGATTCCCTTTATGTATTTAAATGTTTCTATCATATCTCCCCCTGTCTCGTCTTTCCTCCAAGCTATACATGTTCAGTTCCTTTAACCTTTCCTGATAAGTTTTATCCTGCAATCCATGAACCAGTTTAGCAGCCCTTCTCTGAACTCTTTCTAAAGTATCAATATCCTTCTGAAGATACGGTCTCCAGTACGGCGTACAATCAGTGGTGTATCCTGGTTCTGTGCTGCCCTAGGCATGACAAAACTCAGGTGCCCCCCCTCTCCATCACCCTGTTAAAGGGCCAGGGTGCCTGACCTGGCCCCTGATCAAACATGCCCATTGGGTGGTCTTATGTGCATGGGCCACCCGATGGACTCCCTGAAACCATTGCACATCAGACTCGAGTCGCCCGCTTCGATTTAGGTGTGACAGGGCCTCACAGACAGAGTGGTTGGGCAGCGGGCCCCCTTCCTCAGCCAGGTCTCTGTACCATGCTTAAGGGGTTCAGTCTGCCCCTCTATTTATATTTACATTTAATCTAATGATCTTTAGCCTACTAATATTGGGTGGGGCAATAAGGGCAGGGCTGTGGAAACAGTTTATTAGTTGTGGTCAATGTTCCAGTAACCAGCGTTCTTGCTTTTATGAAAAGAGTACCTGCAATGTTTTTTTCTTTCAAATGTTGACAGTTGTGCACTTTGTACTTTGCCTTGGGCAAATATTATTCATATAGAGGAAAAAAAAATCTTTAAAAAATAAAACAGACTTGGGTTTATTTTTTTCAGAAACAGATATGGGAAGGTATCATAGGATCCATAAATGCTCGTGGTCACTTTTGCCAGAAGAAATGCAGAACCAGGGAGGGAAGACTATAGCATTCTCTGATATGTTTTAAACATTAAACATTAATCACACATTCCTAAGCAATAAGCTGTATAAAGAAACCCACAAATGTAATTTTTATAACAAAAAAAGAGTAAAATAAGCATGTTACCCAAGAGTCAACCAGGTATGATGGTATTCCGAAAGGTGATGTCCTCAAAACCGAATCTAAAATATGGATTGTAGCCTCTGGGAGATGCAAAGTAATTACCAGCATTGCATTAATGAAAACAAAATAAGGAAATAGTTGACTCAAAAAAAGTGGTTAGTAACTTAGTGACTCAGTCACAAGAAGAACATATTGTGGGTATGTATGCATTTTAATAAAATATTAAGGATATGCATACTAAACATGTGCATGGTGAGAAAATATGGTTCAGACTAATTATATTTTTTGAAAATAGAATATTTTTTGGGATGCCCAAATTTCGGCAATATGTCATTCAGAATATTACAGTGATTTATTACACTTATGTATTATAATCATGATTCTGTGTGCTTATAGCAATACTTCTAACTGACTGTTATGTATTAGCTTGACATAGAAAGTGCAAGCATTCAAAATGATTTGTTAACTATGGGCTCTTAAATGAAGGCACACTGCTTCAACACAACGTACTTTTCTGGATGTTTCTAGTTTTGGTGTAGCCGGATTCCTTGCACCCCAACTGGTAGGTGGTGTTCCATTGTTCTTTGTGTTACAGCCTCTGATTGGGCATACTCTTTCTGAAGCCTAGTGGATAAAAATGTTTAATTTGATACACCAGAGCTCAGTTTCAACTAAAGTTTAGAAGCGGAATTATAAACTACTGACTAGGTGTTCTAGAATCCCTCAGATCCAATATCATATGCATCAATTGTTTTTAGAGACATGTTGGCACTGCGGGAGAGGGATCAGAGCATCAGCGCAAATTTGGCGGGGTTGTCTTCATCGTGGAAGTCCCCCACACCCCCAAAAATAATTTTTTTTACACCGTTGCATAAACCTTTTAATTAGCAGAGCATAATGTCTTACTTTTTTTGCAAATTGTGTTTTTTTTCTTTCTATATATACACACACTAATTTATAGAGATAGTAAATAGATTGCAGTACTTAGGAGCAGGTGTGTTTTTGTGTGTAGAGTTGGTATTTGTATGTAATTTCATCATTTTAATACAAGGGTGTGTTTGTATGGAATGTTAGCATTTATGTGCAGAGGTGTATTTGGATGTAGTGTTGGATTTTAAATGTGAATTTACATTTGTGTGTAGTATTTGTATATAATTTTGGAGTTAGAGGTCAGGGGTGTCTTTATGTCATGTTTGTGTTTGCAGGAGTATGTGTTGTTTTGGTGTTTGATTGCTGGAATGTCTGTACATGTATATATTTACACATTACCAAACAGAAACACACGACACATACTCAGTCATAAATACACAAACACTGACACAGATACACACACCTTGACACACAGATACAGACACTGGCACATACCAAAACAGATACACACACCTTGACACATAGAGACAAACCGGCACATACAAACACAGATACACACCGGCACATACATGCATATATACACAACTTGACACACATATACACACTAGCACACAGATACACACACTGACAGATACACACTGACACATACACACACAGGCCCACAGATACACACACTGGTACAAAGATACACACACTAACACACAGATACACACATCTTGACACACAAGGTTTTTCTGTGTATGTATGTATCTATGTGTGTACGTATCTGTGTGTCAAGGTGTGTGATCTGTCTCTCAGTTTGTGTATCTATGTGCCAGTGTGTATCTGCCAGTGTGTGTATCTGTGTGTGTGCGCCAGTGTGTGTGCCAGAAAACATACTCGTTTTCCTGGCACTCCCGTGGTGCTGAGGGGGGAGGAAGGGGTTAATCGCTTACCTCTTTTCCAGCGCCGGGCTCCCTCGACGCTGGAGACTCTCCTCCCTCTTCTTCCGTTACCGGCTGAATGCGCATGCACAAGAGCAGCGTGCGCATTCAGCCTGTCCATAGGAAAAATACTAACAGGCACTCTTTTATCCGTATTGGTGCAAAGTATCGAGGTGGCCATGAATCGGGATTATTATGTCAAAGAGATCAGATCACAATTAAATGACATATCAAGTTATCAACCTATGGATGGGAATCCCATCCAGCAGTTACAGACAGTTACAGACATTAAATAGGGCGGCCATGGACAAAGGCATTATCACAGAGGGAGAATATAAATATATGCATAGGAAATATCCAACAACGCCTGTTTTTTATACCCTCCTGAAAATACACAAATATTTACAGACCCCACCAGGAAGGCCCATTGTTAGTGGCACGGATTCTATTTTACAACCACCAGCAGTAATGTTAGATAAATTCTTGATCAAGTACGTTCCAAAACAAAAATCATATATCAAAGACACAAATGATTTTTTAAAATTGATTAACAACCTCAATATTGAACATTCCACGGAAGTTTGGTTGGTGACGTTGGATGTTTAATCATTGTATACAGCAATTGATCATATAGGGGGACTACGAGCAGTTGAGTGGACATTAGAGCAGGATCCTACATTAGCCCAATATTCAGATACCAAAATATACATATTGGAACTACTACGATTTGTCCTGACTGAGAATTACTTTCTCTTTGAAGACAACTTTTATAGGCAAATCAAAGGGACAGCAATGGGGTTGAATGTAGCCCCCACTTACGCAAATATATACATGAATAAGCTGGAGGAACTACACATATATGCTGTTCCACTGTTTGAGAAATGCCTTACATGGAAGAGATTTATCGACGATGTGTTTGTATGTTGGGGGGGCACGAGGGCTCAGTTGGACAATTTTTTTAACCAACTGAATTCTCTGGACCCTAACATCAAATTCACTATGGCATGTGACAGACACATGGTTCCATTCCTGGATACACAGGTACATTTGATTGACAATAAATTACACACAGACATCTATACGAAACCCACTGATAGAAATAATCTTTTGGAATACACTAGTTATCATCCCCAACATCTTAGAGATGGCTTACCATTTAGCCAAATGCTGAGAGTGAAAAGGATAATCTCACAGGAAGATCGTGTGGAACCAGGGATGGAGTTCATGTGCAACAAATTTATAGATAGGGGTTATCCATTAGAACTAGTGACACGACACAGAACTAGGATCTTAGATATGGATAGGGAAGAAGCGCTTAACCCCATAGGAAGAAATAAGGACACTATACAAAGAATTCCATTTATATCACCATACACACCTTACAGTAATGCCGTTAATGCCGTTAAAAAATCATAATGAAACACTGGAACATCTTTGAGGCCGATCTCAACTTGAATTTAGGAATCCTCCCCTATTTTCGTATAAACGGGCACAGAATCTTAGGGATAAATTGGTGCACCCAGATAAAGGCAGTAACAAGAAACAGAGAAGATTTTTCTCTGAACCTAAGAAAGGCACATTTCCTTGCCTAAGCTGTATACATTGCAACAGTATAATCAGGGGTGATTGTTTTGTACATCCACGATCAGGCAAACCCTTTAAAATACTTGAATATTACACATGCAACTCAGAATATGTGGTTTACATTCTGAAATGCCCTTGTGGGTTTCTCTATGTTGGGGAAACAATCAGGCCAGTGAAAGTATGCATAGGAGAACATAACAGGGACATAAGAGCTGCCATCCAAAAAGGGACATGTGACAAACCAGTACCGAGGCATTTTCTACAGCAAGGTCATAATGTCAATCAATTATGTTTTCAAGTAATTGATGGTGTTAAACCATTGTGTAGAGGTGGGGATAGACAAAAAGCACTTTTATGTAAAGAAACGAAGTGGATTAGTATCTTGGAAACACTCCACCCGGATGGCTTGAATGAGGACTATGACCTTAAACATTTCTTGTAGAATGATTTAGAATACTACAATACTGTTTAAACTTTTTATTTTTATTTTTTGGTCCATAAGTTTGGGCTAATTTATTACTTTATATCCACGGTTAGTCATTGGGACACTATATGGCAGGCCTGTCTCTTTTACTCCCTAAAAGCTACTAAAGAGGTTGACCATTTCTTGGTCCGTTACCCGAGAAATCACGGGGTCCAACATGTGGGAAACCCCAGGCACTTTCCACACATTACACTGCTTGTGAGTATGCGTAACAAATATATAATAATAAAAATCTGATGTTTGAATGGGTGAATGGTTACCGCTAATTATCTGTTGCAATTCTATTACATCTCAAGCCTATATCACTTCTCACTTCTTGGACTCTGTTGTGACATTTTTTGAAGTGATGGTTCTCACAATATGACAACATTTATCTGAAGTAAATAAATGACGAGTATGCAAAGAGCTTCTCATCATCCGAGGAATAACTATGCCAACCAATCCAGGAATTACACTAAGGTTATATTCCTGGATTAAAAAAAAAAAAATTCTTAAAAATCTTTTTTCTTTAAAAAAAAATTTTTCCTTGCAATATTATTCTTTGCCATTATTTTTGCCATTTTTCCTCAAAAAAATTTTTGGAAAAGATAAGCTTCAATATTTAGATTTATTGATCCTTAAACTTTAAAATATAAAGGCAAGGATTCAGTCTGAGCCACACTTCTTTTATGTTAATGACTTTAACTTTTTTGCATGAAAATGATTAGTAGCTTTGTTCTTGATCAGTTTAACCAGGTATATAATATGTCTTTAACCCTTGAGTATTTATAAATATGAATAGTATTCCTTTATTGTTTAAGAATCCTATTATAATAATTAATTATCTAAATACTTCATGTTAATATGATTTTATGATTTTTTGTTTCAATGTACATAGCTCTTTTCCCATGTAAATATACATTAGGGAACCTGCTCTTTACCATACATGCAGACTAAGGTAAAGGATTGTATGTGTATATATATTATTATATTTTGTATGTATTGCACTTAACAAGTGAATTGGAACACACACAATAGTGCAGGAATATGGATTTGCTTAATGGAAACGGCACACGTCGGGCATAGTTACCGGACGTGTGCGCCATGACGTCATTCAGACGCGACCTGCGGACGCAAGCGTCGTGACGTCATCTAGGCGCGACCCGCGCATTCAAGCGGGCACGCCGAACTGCATAAAAGTATGGGACTTTCACTAATTTTCTCTTCTGACAGGGCCATTGAAGGGATGTGTTTAGATCCCGAGCGCGCAGCCCGCCCATGAGACTCGGGACCAGCTGATAAGAAGACATACCTTAGGACCTCCAGGACAACTTGAAAAAGTAAATGAAGAATAGATTGACACTAACTACAGGGATTTCAACCTCTACATTAAGAGATAAGGAGAACTGGCCTACTGGACTTTCTCTTCTATTGGTGAGATCCACCCATATACTATAGTGTGTACACACTGGGACTGTATATACTTACTTTTTCCATTTTGTATTTTTTTGTAAATTTTTTTAGATATTTTTTAATTTTTGGATTTTTTTTCCTTTTTTCTCCTACTTGCCCTACTTTTCTGGATGGTATATTTGTTTGGACTTTCAGACACAGCAACTCAGCACTTAACTTCTTGATGTGGTCAGTGACTCTCTTTAGTTAACATGGAGTTATAATAGTAGACTCACAATGCACTGTCTCTACTAAACTATATTGGTTTATTCCAGTGTGTATATATTATCAATTTAAGTGTGTATATATATCATCAATTTTCTAACTTTAGAGTATACCTTAATTAATGAATTATACTCATTAAATATATTTAATTAATTAATGATTTATTAAATTCAGCAATGAACTTTATCTTGAATTTTTGAGTCAGTCATCTGTGAGATATGGAACATAAACAACAGAAACAATGCATTGGTGTAGGATGCCCACGTAGTGGACTATGTATGAAGTAAATAGAAGCCCTTACTATTACATCACGTGCATACCATCATCTGAGCATACTACACCACTGGATTTTTTTCTGTTTATTTTCTGTTCTATATCTGTTCTATATCTGAGGCATAACTTCCATTCTTCTTGAGAGAACTATTTTCACCATTGGTCGGGAACAGAGACTTCTGGTTTGGTTGTATTGCTGCCTACACCTTTGTTTCTAAACAAACTATATAAGTGCTTACCCTTTTTTGTTGTTAATTTAAGAATGTAATCATTTTTTTTAATTTACGTTTTTGGTTTAGAACCTTCTGTTCTTCCTGTCTTACCTTTTTCACATGTTAAAAGAAATTAAATTAATAAAAGGTGGGTTCTGTAACATACATGCCTTAGTGTTTGTATCATACTGTCTTTAGATATACACATTTGGGTCTTGGGTTCTGCAGCTGCTGGAATATAGCCAGAGACTTTTGTGAGCAAGAAGCACATCAAGGACAGACTACATTGAAGAATGGTAAGAACTAGGACTGAGGGCATAAATCAGAAGCAGTAGCAAGATTGGTCCTCGATATGGTTATTGGTCAAGGCAACTGGACTTGTCTGGTAATATTACTGGCATCAAGGAGAGTCATGAACATACTCAGATGGTGTAAAACAAAATATTGGTCAAAGCAATTAGTTTGGTTTTCAAAACACACTATAAACATCAACAGTAATATTTGACTGGGTCTGACAATAAGAGTACAATATATAGAAGAGTTCTGCAATACATTAGTGTGTAAGTGCAACTACATCTGCATCTCCACCTAAAGCACATACTTATTCTCCACTCATACCACCAAACTCTTTTTCCTCTTCATCACCTGGCACTATATCACCACCAGCTCCTTCTCTGCTTTTAATGTCTGACTCTATTGCTTCACCTGCAGATCGAAGTTCTAAGTTATGACTAAGTATACCATCAGTGGTATCTTTGCGGTTTGGCATATTAGATTCCAGTTGACCATTTAGTGTACCTTCATAGACATTAGACTTAAAGGCTTATTTACTAAAGTCAGAATGGTCCCACACCAACTGGGACAAAACCATATTCTGCTGTATGGGGAGCTTTGGACTACAAAATATTGTCTGGATTTTGTGAAGGATAATCCTAATGAGCCTTAATTTGGTCTGGATTTCAGATGGACCAAAGTGCAGGACAGCTAAAATATGGATCTGGATTTTGAAAATCCAAGCCAGAACAATTTGTTTGCTGCCTGCACTGGCAGCCAGATGACAAATAGTGATAAAAAATCTTAATAGTACAAGGGATAGGCAGAGATTGGGGGATGTTTAATAATCAACAGAGAGTGGCCAAGCTATTGTCTAAGCACCCACCCAAAGTTAGGGCCAATACACCACTACACTCCCTCCACCTGCTGGATAAGATACTTCAAGATCCAAGTCACCCAACCAAAATGCCCCCTCACCCAAATAATATTGATAGGTGCAAAAGATCTAATACCTGTAAGAAAAAAAAAATCATAATTACCTTTAGAAGTCTTCTTTTGTCTATAGTATTTTTTTCTTCAGCACCAAAAAAAGGCCAAATGCAAAAATCTATTACATCCTGAAGCTACTGTTAAAAATTTAAAAAAACAAAAACAAGTTGCCAAGATTCCAACACAGACTGAGGTTTTGCAGGAACAGCTTTTATAAAAGCTTTTCCCGTGGTTTAAAATCTCAGTAGAACTCTTTGATTAGTTGTCTTGTAAAGCCAATCAATCAGAGGGCTCTTACACGCAAGTGACGAAAACATCTCAAGCTAGCAAATGCCATATCATCTCTTAAAACATTTCAATCTTCAGTATCTCTACAAAGGATGTGAAAATAAAAAAAGTTGTATAATTTTTTTAATTTTGATTTCTACCACTGATTATCAACAGGAACACCCAATGCTGTTTTCGATTAAATATTAATGAACAACTTGGTAATAATGTTTTTTTTAAAAAAGGAACTGGTTAATAAATTGTCTTGAAAACAAATTTAAAAAATCCTTAATAATGGAGATTCCTTAATAAAGGCTTAATCCTTTCATTATGCTCTAGTGCAGCGTTTCTCAAACCAGTTCTCAAGACCCACCAACAGTCCAGGTTTTGTTAGTATCTCCATTGGAATAAAACAGGGAAATACTGGACTGTTGGTGGGCCATAAGGAGTGGTTTGAGAACCACTGCTCTAGTGGATATTATTTTAATGTCATATTTATATTTAGGATTGTTCTTCTTTCATGATATCGACCATCTCATATAAAATTCAATTTTGTTGACATAAGATCCACTGACACAAGACATATTTTGCATATTACAGATTTTACAAATCTGCACGTTAATTATTTCAAAGGAAGCCAAGGAACATTTTACAGTTTACAAAATTGTGACAAAATAGAAAATATAACAAAAACTAAAATTAAAACATTTTTCCAGAAAAAAAGATAAAACTCCTAATCCATCTCTGTGAGCATCCACTCCTTCAATTGAACACAGATATGTATTATCTACTTCTACTTCTACAATGTTCATTGGGAGAATAGACATAAATATCACACTAATTGGCGAGTGGTATTTATATCCAGAATTCTACCAGAGGAAAATGTCATGATAACAAAATTATTGACTTCCATGGAGAAAGAAGTAAGTATCTGCTCTCATTCTCAGGTTCATTAATTTTTACACAATTTTTACAGATTATTCTCTCATTTTACTTTTGTTGTATTTTTTTAAGGCATGAAGTGTCAACCATAACTTATAAATAGTGATGCCGCGAACCGTTTGTGGCGAACTCCGGTCAGCTGACACATCCCTGCCAATCTCCGGCAGACCCTCCCTCCCAGACCCTCCCACCTCCTGGACAGCATCCATGTTGAAGCTACCTTCAACATGGATGCTGTCCAGGAAGTAGGAGGGTCTGGGAGGGAGGGTCTGCCGGAGATTGGCAGGGATGTGTCAGCTGACCGGAGTTCGCCACGAACGGTTTGTGGCGAACCGTGGCGAACCGTTCGTGGCAAGTTCGCGGACGGTTCGCGACATCACTACTTATAAATAATGATAATATTTTTCTGTAACTTGGCTTTTCTAAAAGTGCTCAAAGGATTTAAGGATATGATCTCAGCTATAACTGAATAAGTAGTTTTATAATACGTATGACTCAAGATGTTCTGCATCTAAATTATATATTTTATCCACCTAGAAATTCTGAAAAGCTTACTTGACCATGGCTGGAATGAAGTTTGAACACAGGACAAGGGAGTTGAGTTGTATCATCAGCTGCATGCCACTCAGAAAATAGTAAATATCATAGGAATACAGAGGCAAAATAAATACTGGTAACTACGAGAAAACACTAACAAACAATCATTAGCAAGAAATAGCTTTTGTCAAGAAAGATAAACCAAAAGCTTGCTTGTTGAGGTCATATTTTAAATACAAATATTATCCATGAATGGCTATTCACAAAAGTGTGAATTGTGAGAAATTCCTAATGAATTCAAGTCAAGTTTAAATTTTTAGGCCAAAATAGCCAAACCTAAAACATGGATGATTGTAGAATATTTTAGTTTGGCTACATTGGCCTAACTTTTGAAATTCCCTTTCCAGTTACTTTGGATTTCAGACAATTCACACTTTTGTGAATAGCCCAGATGGTTTTATTTTGTAATATTAGAATAATTAGGAAGTGGAATGAAAAGAAGAACATTTGAAGAACAAGCATAAACAAGGAACTGCATCTTAACAATACAATATTTAACAGTGCATAGTTACAAAATATTTCATCTTTAGGAAGAACTAGAGGAAGTATTATTTTGTGATTTGGGAAGGAAGTCTTAATGACGCCCCTTGTTTCCATTTAGAGCATTATTTCCAAATATGACCCGTGCTGATCCCTTTTTAATAACAATGTCTTACTTTTGAGTTGTGTTTTCATTACCTTGTGTGTAACCTCACATAACATCCTCCCACTGATTTTACATTGCTCAACAATTCTTCTAATTAAAGCAATCAGATAACACATTGTTATTAAAATGATTTGGAAGGTATGGGATTTTTGTTTTCGCCATTTGTGTTTAGAACCAACTTTTAAAATGTAGGTCACTGGAGAGAAGTGGAACACCTCTCCAAATCAAAAATGTTACAAACAAATGTTTTGGTCACTGAATTAGATACAAATACAATGAATGGCAAATTTTCCAATTATCCCTGTTCTGAGACTCAATTAATCCCAAACTAATACCCCACAGAAAACCAAAGTGTGGGAAAAGAAAGATCTTCCAAACAATACAGTCTTATCAGTATCACTAGCCTGTTTAAGAATACAGTATACCCAGGGATCCAGGTGGGTTTAGAAGGGACCTTTATTAAAACCATGCCGTTTGTTAGTTTTGTGAAACAAAGATGACTTGCAAATCCTACCTGAATCTATGGGGTATATCGTTAGGAATAAAATCATGGATCATTATATAGTTAGACTGGTTTCAGTAACCAAATGGTCGTTCAAAGTATGCTCTCAGACCCAATTGGACAGGTCATGAGTGTGCCAATGAACATCTCAGAAACAACAAATGTAAAAATCACTTTAGCTTTATAATATGATTCTACCATATACATTAGTTTCTATAATTCATATAGTAATGTTGCAGAAAATATCTCTTTAATATGTCTTTCTTTTTCTCTATGCCTGCCTATCTACTTTCAATAAGAAATATTAATGAACCAAAACCTTTACTTCCTTAATTTATGTAACGTTAGTTTTTTTTTAGTTATTCGATTAAAATATAACTTACATTTTTGCCAGTGCATTTTCTGTGACTGGAGGTTGGAGTTTTTCTTCTTTGAAGCAGACAGTTTGACTGTTTGATGGTTGACAGTATGGAACTTTTTTACTTTTGAAAGTACTTAGGTAAGTGAACTGGAGGATGTCAATTTGTGCTTTTATAAGCCCCATATACCCGATTCGTAGATGACATCACCACATGTTCTGACCACAAGAAGTTTGCAGAAAATCATACACACATCAAAGCAAAATATATAAATTGTATTCCAGAGAAACTATTTAGAAGAACATGAACATGCTCTGTTATGATATCCTATAGTAACAAAACTATTACTATTTTTATATATTTATAAATTAGCTGTTCGCGTTCAGATTATTAAAAGACACAATCCATATGTGAAATCCTTAGAAAGTGCGCTCGCATGTGTTTATTCCCATTAATATAGAGCATGGATTTGAATAATAACTTTGAATAATAACTTGTAAACTCAAACAATATTTAAAAATTAGGTTAATAAACAATGGTATTTTGCGTGTTTTATGTGAAGACCTTCTCCCTGAGGACATTTATTGAAAGGAAGCACCTGCAGCCTCTTCAAGGATCAGTGAACCTCAAGCCTCTGTCTCACATCTTTAGAGACAACTGTTCTGAATTTGTTGGTTAAGTTAAATATATTTAGAAATAATTGTGCTCTGTTTTTTTCGTGATTGTTTATTTTTAAAAATGGGTTCCATGTTTAAATAGATCATAAATAAAGTATCTAAATAAGTGAATATTGAATACATGTTGATTATAATTGTGTTTTAATTTTGCTCCAACATTTATTGATGGTATTTGTTTAATGAAATATCAGGGCCTTTGACGTGTAAATCAAAATTTCAATATTAATACACATGATATAATTGCTATCGTTTCCTCGCTGTGGATGACAATTATGATAATTATTTTTATTATTCCATCAATGTGGGTAAGTCTTGAACAACATAAAATTATCACAAACTCTAGCCCCGTCAACTGATACGTTAGCTATGGAACATGCTACATCAGAGCAGTCAAGCTGTGTGCTTAACTCCCATTAAATAGTACTTAAGTTCTTTTTATTTTCATTCACTGTGTTGTGGTTTTGTTTTTTTATATACTATGATAGTGTAGGCATTGTTGGAATTATTTGTTTTGGATTTCAGTTGAAAGCTGAAACTTTCTTAAGATCATCTGGTATCTTCTCTTCATATTCAGAATATTCCTTGGACAAATCTATTTAGCAAAATTTAATATGTAATAAAGGAGGAAATTAGTGAGCAAAAGTTATAATTTATATCTCAATCAAACCGATAATGGTTATTATCCCCTATTACCAAGCTTGTAAAAGGTAACAGGTGCATGTTACTGCTAAACTAGGAAATTAGCATTTTTCCAACAGCTAAATCAATCTAAGCTTAATTACCATTTCTGTATCGTGAAATTCTATCTTCTATTCAGTTCAGACATTGGATCAGATCTACATCAAAATGCTATATATAATAAAGGACCCTATTAGTTTGAAAAAAAAGGAAATATATTATTTATTTCAATCAAACCGATAATGGTTATTATCCCCTATTACCAAGCTTGTAAAAGGTAACAGGTGCATGTTACTGCTAAACTAGGAAATTAGCATTTTTCCACTCTCTGAAAAACAGCTAAATCAATCTAAGCTTAATTACCATTTCTGTATCGTGAAATTCATGCTATTCAGTTCTGTTTGAATGGATCAGAAAAACATCACATGCTATATATTTAAACATTCACCCTAACGGGGTTTAAAAAAAAGGAAATAATGATTTATTTTTAAATTAATATTATAAAGCACACATGGCCTTTCTTTCATTTGCCTCTGAGCTGCTTTAAAAACAAGCACACATCTTGATAGAGTTGTGCATTCGGTTTCAAACAAATTGAAATTCATCTAAATTTTGGGTGATTGGCAGTTGGTCTGTATTCCCTAACTCTGAATAGCCAAATGACCAAATCACACCACAAAATTGCCAAAAGTATCAAATCGAGATGGACAATGGACAAGCCATTTTGTTTGATTTGTGATTCAAAGTTCCAGTCATTGTGATTGCTGAGAATAAAGATGATTGATGGTTAGAGAACAGCCACTAACGTGTCCAATAGACAGAAAAAATCAGGAGCAGTAGAAACCCTCTGTTGGTGACTTGATCTGTGAACCAAATAGCAGGAAAATGCTCATATCAGTGTACTGAAAGAAAAATACATAATTATATAGTGTCCATATTTTGTTCATCACTAATTGGCCCATTTTCGCACCTTTTTGATTCATCCAAATAATTTTTCCGAAATTTGTCCAAACTGAAATGATCAATAAGACAATTTTAGACCACCGGCACTGATTTTTTTTTTTTCAGACAAATTGATTCTGCCAAACCAATTATTTTTCTCCTGTTTTTCTAAATAACCGTACATTTTTAGATTTTTTTAATTCTTCTGCAATGTTACGTTGACTTTTTCCTGTTTTTTAATGAGCAGATGTTTTAATTTTTTTATTGCTAGAGATTATGAACCATTTTGAAACAAAAAAAAACAATTACATGTTTATAAATACCATTTAATTTTGCATGGTAGTCATGCACTGAGCAGTACAGTGAAGATAATAATTATTCTCTCCTGGTTTTATTTTGGTATGGTTAAAGTACTAACTAATGTCCCATAACACAAAGCAAATTGCCTTAATGCCCCAATACTAACCTTAACACTTACACCAAACCCTAACTCTATCATTAACGTCAATACTTATATTTATACTTCCACACATCTTAACCCAAGGGTTAGCTAAGCCTAACAATAACTCTAGCTAACTCTAAAACTTGAGTTATGGTTAGAGATGTTGACGGTGTGGGAGGAGGCAGGGTCATAAATGCCAGAGCTCTGGTGACAATGAAAGCACTGTTATCATAATCAACCAAGATTTCACATTAACCCTTCAGAACCCGAATTAACTCAGAGAACTGTGTTTAGCTGCCAGTTCTGAATATTATGAAGCTAATGTGGGTAAAACAGAGTGCTACAGGAACCGTTCACTCTCTGCTTTGTGTCTCCTTTACTGCAAGAGTGCAGCTGTCTCTGTCTGCACCGTTAACAGTCGTCTTTGGGCAATTGGACCACTTAATCATATGTACAATGATGGTCCTCATGCTTCAGTACAGTGATACCCTTAATGGGGACCCCATTCCTCATTCTGCTATAACCAATGGTGGACACAAGATGTAATGATCACTCACTGAGTGATCAGATGGTGCACGTTTGCTCTGCAGCAGTGATTTAGTCGTAGAAGGAAGCTTGGGTAAATCCTTGAAGTATAGGGAAGGGTCTTAACAACATGCATGGTGATTTTTAATGGGAAAATATCAACTATTAGGAAAAGAACCAGCCAGTAAAATGCATGTGGTCAGTCCTCAGGAGGGGTGATATAAAAAAAAAAAACACATAATAAAGAAATCTATATTGTACATAATTATATATTATATATTTAAAAAATATTTTCAATCTTTCATATCTACTAAACAATAAAAACTAGAGACTGAGGAGCCAAAGGGTCTGTAAAATAATGGAGAGAACATAGTTCTTACTCCGTATTGCATAGTGTGGAAAATTGCTATTATGAAAACTCAATCTGTGACAAAGCCTTTTAATTTGGCCTTTTCTGAGGCTAAAAAAAGAAGAGTAAGAAGAAAGACTGATGGTAAGTATATTTTTTTTAAAACCTATTGGCCCTTCTCACTATTATTATTATAGGGGGCGAGGGGTAAGGTTATTTATTTTTAATGGGGGGTGGCTAGGAAGGGGGGTGATGGGGACATCCAACTAATTGGGGAGTGGACAATGGCATGCCCACCCCTCCATTGTTTAATTGTCTGCAGTGCCCATCCACTGTCCATGACTTGGTCCCCCGCGAAAATATTGTAACTAATATCAGAAAGCATTGGATTGGCTAAGATTGTCAATTGTAATGATCTCAGCCAAGGAGGCAGATTGGGGGCAGGGGCAACGCTGGTGGACCTACGCGGTGCTGAAAAAAGGTGAGTTTTACCTTATTTAAGGGGGAGCCAGGGGCATAAATAGTTTTATTAATACTATAGGGTTCGGGAATATGTTTGTGGGATGGCACCTTTCTTGTGCCTGGACAGCAATTGCTTCTCAATCGCTAGTTTAAAAATATTTATCCGATATGCCCCGAATGTCTGCATGGCGTGTTGGTGGTTTCTGAGGTTTTAAACCTCCCTTATAGCAATATGGGAGTCTTATTTAGCCTTGTTTTTTTTTGTTTCCTTTCCTTTAAATTTTTTATGCGAAGGCTGGCTAGCAAGCACTCATCTGACACTCTCAGCCAATCACGGCTGTCCATTGCTGCTTAGGATTATGCCTCCTCATTTGCACAAGCAACGCAGATGAGACAACAGAAGAGATGGACTGCTGGGAACTCTTATTTAATATTAAACCATTAAAAATGTTTTAATTTTAAGTGGAAGATTGGCACTAGGGGACTATAACCACTTTAATGAGATGAAGAGTTGCAGTGCCGAGAACATCCCTTCAAAAATTAGCTGAGCATCATGGGAAATATAGTTCACAACTTTGTTTGCATACATTACCAAATGCAGATTCTTGTGAACTTCAGTCCTCATAATATGTATTTAACAATGACCTTTCTGATACATGTGGTTCACAAACATCTGCAAAGTTTAGATACTGCAGGTGATTGAGAATTGCAGTTCCCTGTTGGTGCTCAGTCAGCCTTAAGAACTGGCATAATATGAAATGTAGCTCACACTCACAGCCATCTGCTAACATCAAACACAGCAGATATGTGTCAAGTAGAGTCCCAGTGGCGTCCAGCCAGTCTTAAACCATATGGTTCTTCACTAATCCAACTATTTCAGCTATTATAAGAAATTCTCTTCTCGATTCTCCATTTAATGAATAACCCTAGTATTAATCTGCTGTGAAATATCACCTTTTCTTTGAGCAATCAAAACTTGTAAGAGTGTTTGACAAGACAATAGAACAATTCATGGTGTAGTGTATTTTTTGGCTGATAGAGCATTACTTACCCTGAGGGCTAAAAAGAAAGGCACAGAGATGTAAATTTTAATATATCCCCAGAAGGGCAAAACCCAACAAACTATTGCATAATCATGAGTTAGATCTTCAGGTGTTTGATCAACTCTGCTCACTTTACAAATCTTAAAGCAGCACTGGAATTATTTGTCCAGTTTTCCTTTCCTTATGCCCCATGTACCGTAAAGGGACACTCCAAACATTTAAATGTTTAGCTTGCTGAAGTGTTTTTGTATGAAGAGTGTGTCTTATTTTTTATTTTACAATAAATGTAGATTGCAATATAAACTTTTATGAATTAACCTTGTTACAAATTTCTGTCTGTCAATCAGACAACTGGTCCTGTTACTTCCTGGTTTGTTTAGCTCAGTGGAGCTAAACTCAAGAGGCAGCAATTGCCCAGAGCACCTGCCTTGCAAAGACTTCTCATTGAATTGCATTGGGAAGTCTGTGATTGGACAGACAAAGAAAGTCTGGGTGGGGTTAGAAGGGGAGGGTTTGCAAAAGCTGCAGAGAAGAGAGCTGCATCTCTTGCAAGTTACTTTTAGATGTAAACCCAATGATTAAATGCATACATGTTTTCATTGGTGTATATCTACTAAATAGAGATAGATAAATAGACAGAGAGACAGAGAAACAAATAGATAGATAGATAGATAGATAGAGAGATAGATGTTTTTATTTATTTTTATTATAATTTTTTTAAAACTTTTTTTCAATTTTTATTATTTTTAGGGGCCTGTTGGGTGTGCCTTTTATGATTATACCTTCCTTGTGACAAGCTTTTATTTATATGTATTATCTTTTTTTATGGCACTGGATCTCAAAATCTGGGCACTGTCATTTTGTTCTTCTCTGTCCGTGCTGTCTGCTGTGTGCCCTTATGTGGAAATATTTTGACTGATGAATTGTGGGTATATTACCCTGGCAATGGAAAACCAAACTTACTTAAATGGACTCTCCAGTGCCATGAAAACAATTTTTTTTCCATTTTCCTGGCACTGCAGGATCCCATGTCACTGAAAAGGCTAAAACCCCTTCAGACCCTTACTTGAATCCAGCACCAATGTCCCTCTGCACTGGGATAGGCTCCTGCCACGTTACTCCCCCCCAATTTCAGCCGGCGGGGGAGATCTAATAAGCATGTGCACCAATTACAGCCTTATTCAATGCTTTCCTATGGGGAAAATCTGACTCTTTAGGTCCTTGAGGACATCCAGCTACAGATAACCGATCACAGGTTGGTTTGAATTCCAGAAGTCCTGTAGTGGCTGTCTGATAGACAGCCACAGAGGGCAGACTTAGAGCTGCAATGTAAACACTGCAGTTCTCTGGAACTGCAATGTTTTACACTGCAGCACTAAGTGCAGTAGGGGTACAGCACCCAGACCACTTCAATTAGCTGAAGTGGTCTGGGTGCCTGGAGTGTCCCTTTAAGCTCCACCTGTTGCCAAAGATTGCCCATAAGAAAAAGTTCTCTTTACTTTTTCTTTTGTAAAATAAAAAAGAAATAAGGTTAATTTCCAGAAATATAAAAATAAGGGGAATTGAGGGGAAAGAGGATTTATCAATAATTATTAGGGAAATACAGGTAAAAAAAAAATTGTCTGCTTCAGTAATTCGGACCAATGGCATTCAGTTCGGTTCAGCACTTCCAAAATTCGGGACTTTGGCAATTCAGCACTTCGGCAATTCTGAACTTCGTTAATTTGGACCCTAACTCTAAGCCCTAAGCCATAACCCTAGCCCCTAACCCTAACTCTAAAACCTAACCCTACTCCTACCCATAACCCTAACCCACTTCAGAACTTTGGCAATTCAGAACTTTGGCATTTCGGAACTTCACCAATTTGGGACTTTCTTCAATTCGGTTCAGTTAGGCACCTTGGAAATTCGGCACCTCGGCAATTCAGGAATTCTGCATCCGAATGTCCGAATTTCACGAAATCCATCTGAATGTACATTCAAACAAATTGCACATGTCTAATAATTACCTGCTGTTTCAACATAAAAAGCAAAACTTACCAAAAATGTATTCGGCTGACTAAACCTTTGGTCTAAATTTTTCATCTTCATTGCCAATTCATTATAACTCACAGTTTAGTGAATAAACCTATTAAAAAGGTACACCTAAGACCATGTTGAAGCCATATTTATTTTTTTGTAGAGTTTTATTTGTCAAGAAGAACCCACACAGGTTTATTTACTGAACACTGAAATGCAGTGAATTGAAAACCAATTTGAAACTTTAGGCTAAATTTCAAAATACAGCCTAGATATTTTAGGCTCCATATGATTGACCAGTGCAGATCAAAGTTTAGACCAAAATAATTGACCTAAAAGCATATTTAAATGGAATAATTTTTTAAATTTTTTTGGCCTGCCCCTCCCAAAAAAATCCAGATTATTGAATGTTACCTGTGACGAACGTGACCTCACCACGGGCTCCTGGAGGAGCCTGCTTGCCAGCCTCCTGCCCACAGACTATAGACCCTGCAGGTAAACCTGTAAAAAACAGTTTAAAAGGTTTGGTAATTTCCCTATGCTGTTCAGGAACCGAACAACCGCATGAACCAGAGACCACCCGTGTGCTTGTTAAGCCCAATTGACACCTTGTAACGATTCCCACCTCTGTATTCTTATTGTTTGTCTGGGTGGCCGCAGTTCATATGAATGACCACGAGGTGGCGGTCATCTTGTTCCCGGGAACTCAGGCAGCGGAGTTTGGGCGTCAAACTCATGTTACTAAAATCGAACACTGAAAATCCCGAACACCACTAGACCTCCATGATCGCCTGTGTCTGTTTCTACACAACCTGGAAGGGCACTGTACGGTGGAATCGTTCACATGGATGAGGTGAACAAGCTACACATTGTAATTATGGATTATGTTCGGTATTTTACTCCTTTTTATGTTACGGAAGTTGACCGACCGCTAACACTGATTTCATGGAACTATTTTGGGCTTAAGCCACATGTGTGGTCGGTCAAAAATGGGACTTTCATGGAAAACCCAAACCCCTCAACCGATCTGGGTGATTTTTGGCTATGTTGGTCACCCAGATTGGGGATATCTATGGATGGGAGTTTTGTGGGATTTTCATGTATTTTATGTGTATTTTGGGGTGTTTTATAAATTGTTATATTTTC
Organism: Pelobates cultripes; assembly: GCA_933207985.1. Classification (NCBI taxonomy): domain Eukaryota; kingdom Metazoa; phylum Chordata; class Amphibia; order Anura; family Pelobatidae; genus Pelobates; species Pelobates cultripes. The sequence continues at coordinate 111,974,796 of OW240921.1, forward strand.
TGCCCCGAGAGATAATTGAATTATAAGTGTTTGCTCAGGTAATTATCTCTCAGGCACAGAGGATCCTGGGAGGGATTTCCCTGTAATGTTGGATTGGGAACCCCTGGTAGGGGCTTTTGCATAAAAGGCCATGTGTGGCCTTTAATAAACAGACTACTCGCAGCATTAAGCGTCGTCTCATGTGTGGGGGGAACAGCTATACTGCAATATAACTTGCTCACTAAATAGCTCACTAAGCTATTTGAAACGTCCTTCTCAGCTCATGAAAGTACACCGTTTATTAAATAGCCCCATCTATATTTTTGAATTCACTTTCATTAGGGTGAGATCAATATATGATATGACAGAGTTCCTTACAAGAAACTGAAACAAGCCCAAATTCTAAGAAGACCTCTTAATTCCTGACATAACCATGATGGAAACACACTTACATTAACAATTTTGTTTTAATGAATACTTTTCTTTCATATTTTATGCATATGGCAAGGGGCATAATATATATTAAAATCTACTAATGCATGATGTGCAATAATTACATACATATAAACACATATGATGTCGTTAAAGGGACACTATACTCACCAGAACCACTACAGATTAACGTAGTGGTTCTGAGGCATATAGCCTGTCCTTTCAAGGTTTTCTGAGGAAAGTCAGTGTTTGTACTGCTGCCTAAGGTCACCTCTAGAGGCTGTCACTCAGAAAGTGACTTTATTGGCAAAGTTCTTCACAAATGCTCCCCATAAAGATGCATTGACTTAATGCCTCTCTGTGAGGAAATAGTGATTGGGGCAGTGTGGCGATTTGCAAGTATTAACACTCTAATATTTTCCCTATGACGAAGCATTGGGTTGACCAAGATCAAATGCTTATTTGTCTTGGGGCTCTGACTGACTGAGGAACCTATTTACTAATATATAATGAGCATGCACGATGAGTATTATGTGTTTCTAGCGCACATTACTCTCAAACACCCAATCATTAATGGGTAATCAGTGGCCTTCCTGCTGTTGCTTACTAAAGCTCAGATCCCTCAACCATACAAAATTTCAAATGAAATTGATGGTAAGTGAAGATCAGAAGCAAACATACATAGATCACAGTAATGATACATTGGAGTCTTTTTGTGGATTATTTCCATAAGACATGACATGACAGTGTACCAAAAAAGAGCAGAAAAAGTAAGAGGAAATAGAGGAAGGAGGTGAAAGGTCATTATGAGATAGGTAAGAAGGTGCTCTACAACAGTGAGTACATGGAAAATGCTGCATGTGTCAGTGGTTTCAGCTACTGTTTGCTTGTAAAGTGAAATAAAGATGTGAAACAATCAGTAACAGCCAGACCGATGATTCTATTTGCTACTCAGATTTCCACCATTAACACTTCACTACCCCACTGTAAATGTGTAGTGATTGCTGTGAAGGACCTACTCCGTAATAGGACTGACAGACACGGAAAATGAGTAAGACAATTCAAGGATCTTGAGTGACTCAAATAAATGGACTTAGCAACACAAGGTGTCTGAGAATGAGGTAAAGAGAAATTGATGAGACTTGGAAATAGATGGCTGAAATTTATCTTGGGGGCTGAAATACACATTATGTATTTAATAAAACACACAGAGATGCATTGGGTCATGGAGAGTAAGAAGAAAAAAGTTTTGTAATACATGGAAATGGTCTGAAAAAGATGGGCAAGCCTTAGAAACACATTTGGTGATACGAATCTCTGAAAAATATAGGAAGTTAGTTCAGATTCAAGGGAAGGACTGAGAAGCAATGTGAAGATAAGAAACATGGGGTTTAGAAGCACAGTTAGGAGACTGAGATATGCAGGAATTAGCCAGGAAAAGAAAAGACATATGGGAAGATAAAATAGGTAAGATGAATGAGTGACACGAGATGGATAAATATATAGAAGAGAAACTTAGAGTAACATTGGGAGGTAAAGAGTCACAATGCTGAGAGACTTACTGAGTTGTCAGGATATAAAGAAGAGGAGACCGAATAGGAGACCAAGAGACATTAGAAGCTAAACCGAGATGGGTTAGAGAAGCATTGGAGCTTGAGAGGCATAAGTGAGGATAAAAAGAACATCGAAAGGTTCTGAACTAATTTGGGAACTTTGTGACGCTGGGAAAGCTGAAAGAAAAGGTTTCTGGGAAACATTTATGGGCTGACATTTAAAGTGGAGTCTAAGAAAATGAGACACTTAGAACACTATGAGACACTATGAGACATCCAGAGGAGGGATTTGGTAGCTACCTAAGTATCTGAAAGTCAGGTTCTAGTGAGTCATTTTATAGAAATATCAGCAGTGGTTGTGCTTATGATACAAATAATGATAAAAATATTGCCATTACATTAAAACAAAAATAAAAAAAAAGATAAAATAAATAATAATTTAATGGATAAGAAGATATGCAGTGTCAAAAATATAAACATCAAAACTTCGCTGTCACTGAGTCAACTGAAAAAGTGCCACTTCATAGAAAAGCTGTTTGTCTCGATGTCAAACAAGTCATTAATAAATATTTTCACTGGCTCATCATTGATTTATATCCCTTTTGTATTTTTTTACATGCATGATCGCTTCTTGTTCCAAAAGGAGATTAGGTTTCAATATATATCACCCACAGCCACACCCTTTGCAATGATTCATTTAGGGACAACGTGCAATTCTTGGCATTACTGAGGAACGAAATGTCGTGTGAACCTTGAACGTTTACATTTTAACAGACATTGCCAACCAATAGTAAACCAGCTACTGAAGGACTTAATCTCACATCAATGTTGGACAATCACAAGTTGACCACTTTTATTTAAACAGCTACAAAGTATTTTAAGTACAGCTAAATATGGTTGACATAGTATCAGTAAAAAAGTTTAAATAAGCGTGCTTACAAAATCATTTTTTGTGAGAATAAAAGAAATTCACACGGTCTCCAGGTGTTTCGGTAATGTTGTTTTTAGCATCATATGTAAGCTCTTCACTGATTTAGAGTAATCATAAAATAGATAAAAATAAGAGAAAACACGTAAACCTAGCACACTTTTAATAATTGTAAAATAAACTCAACATTTCATCACTAAAATCTAAAGTATTACTGATTCATGTGATACTTTCATATAATAAGAAATTATATTGAATTAATTTTCTTCTACCTTTTTTGCTGTTACATAAAATACTTTTTAAAATTTTTTTATTTATTTTATGTGTGCATAGAATAGACAATCAGTAAAACCCCTTCAGATACTTACCCGAATCCAGCACCAATGTAACTCGGTGCTGGGTCAGGCTCCGCCCACGCTCCTCCCCTGTCGACGTCCGCCAGTGGGGGAGACCTAATGCGCATGTGCGGCAATGGCCACGTGTGTGCATTAGACCTCCCCATAGGAAACCATTATTCAAGTCACACATAGCGTGAGGATGTCCAGCATCGTTTAGACGACCAAATGTCATCTAAGAAGCCAGAAGTCACTCTAGTGGCTGTCTGATAGACAGCCACTAGAGAAGGACTTAAACCTGCAAGGTAATTATTGCAGTTTATTAAAACTGCAATAATTAAACTTGCAGGGTTAAGGGATAAGGGTGAAGGGAGTTGGCACCCACACCACTTCAATGGGTTGAAGTGGTCTGGGTGCCTACAGTGTCCCTTTAAAGCTAGTTGCAGAGGTAATCTGACTATTTGCAATTAGCCTGTGCCTCTCCTGGGCCATCTTATGATTTGCTTCCTGGCCTAGTGGGCAACAAAGGGCCAGTATTTATAGGTGTAATGAAAATTAGTAAGGTAAGACATTTCACGTTTCTCTTGTGCCTTTGTTAGTGTCGTTGCAGTTTACTATGTAGAGCCTTAAGGGCTCACAAAAGATTCCAGGTTCTAGGGGGAATGGTGCGTTCCTGTACACCTCCGATACTTCGGTGCGCTTAGCTGTGAGCATAATTTATGCTAGGCGGTGGGTGGGAGGGGTTAGTAAGATCACTATATGCAATCAGGAGACGAAGAAGGGACGTGAGTCATATCTGGCGGTGATTGGCTCATCATAAAAAAACTGTACCCAATTTTTCAGAAAACAAAACAAAGACAAACAAAAAGAAAAGACAACACCAACTTCGAACCGCACACAGATGTAGTCCCCATGAAAACTTATAACCCTACTGTGGGCTGGTAATTCCATAGGTTGAGGCAGTTAGTGCTCTCTGACTTTTCTTGGATCTGCACAGATAAATAGATGTAGGGATTCTAAAATAAAATTCTAACTAACTACGAACCGCTTGATATAGCTGTCCTTAAGATTGTAGACCCATTGGAAAAATGAAAACTACGGGAGGAATCTAACAATTAAACAAACATTAGAACAGCGTCTGAGAGGCTGTTAGGGATCCCTTCAGATAGTAAAGGCTGCGTATGAGTCCAATGTGGCCCATTGGGGGACAAATGGAGTGCTTCTGGCTGGGTCCCAGGGCGTGCAGTAATGTTATTTGCACCATCACTTCTCATGACATGCCAGGGAAGGGTCTGGGGGAACAGTGACAAAGTGATTCTCTCTCCTTATCTCCTCTCTAAGTGGATGGATGGATGGAGAGAGAGAGAGAGAGAGAGAGAGAGAGAGAGAGAGACAGACAAACAGAGAGACAGGTAGAGAGAGAGATAGACAGACAGATGATAGATAGATAGATAGATAGATAGATAGATAGATAATAGATGGATAGATAGATAGATAGATAGATAGATAGATAGATAGATAGATAGATAGGTGATAAATAGATAGATGATAGATAGATAGATAGATAGATAGATAGATAGATAGATAGATAGGTGATAGATAGATAGATAGATAGATAGATAGATAATAGATAGATAGATAGATAGATGTACAGATTAGATAGATAAAATAGATAGATTAAATAGATTATATAGACACGATAAATAGATAATAGATATATAGATAGATTAGATAGATTACATAGATATGATAGATAGATAGATAGATAGATATGTTAAATAGATAGATAGATAGATAGATAGATAGATAGATAGATAGATAGATAGATAGATAGATAGATGAACTAACCAATATAACATGAAATGTATGTTCTGTTTTATAGCATAAACAAAAAAATGTCCAGCACTCCTTATTGTGACAAAATTAAATCCCTATTTTGGCAATACAGCAACATTTCGACTGCGTGTCTTCATCAAGCAATGTTCTGTTTTATGCTACTATTCCATTTAACTTGTGTCAATTGGCTGAGCCCTGGTACTGTTATACTGGTACTGGTACTGTTATACTGGTACTGGTATCGGGTAATCAATTGTAATGAAGAATTTTCATCAGCTTCTTAAAATTGAACACATTTAGTGAATATGACTACTTTTTTATTGAATAAAATAAGCACATAGTGCTCTCCAGCAGGTAGTATATATTGGCAGCTGTTTGTTAAAACTCAGCATCGTGTTGAGTCACTGTATAACAGCACATTAACTTGGGTGTGTGTCCCGTGACTTGCTATTCACGCCTACACTGCATCTGCATATTAAATAAAAAGCCGTGCTGATTGTAAGAGCAGGAAACTGTTGCAGTTACAGAAATTTCAGTTACACTTTCAAACGTGTTTTCATGAGTAAGTTTTCGTAAAGCATCGAATGAGTGACAGCATTCAAGTAATACAAGTTTCGCAACATTTTGTTTCCTCTGTATCTTGGATAAGTTTGTGATTGTGTCATTTAAATTGCATTTATAGCGCAGTTGGGGGGGGTAAGATGCACACATAAATGGTTCAGATCTGCAGTGTGTTCCTCAACAAATGAAAAAAAAACTAATGTTGATCCCCCCCCCCAAAGAATACATAGAAAAATTAGGTTCCCCTAGGGGATTATCAGACAGGGTTCAACAAAAGGCTAACACTTCCTCCACCCCCTGTACAGTAGGGTGAGGTGCAATAAAATAAGGTGGTGGGGTTGGGGGTTATCTACCACTTCTTAAAAGCCATAGCCTGTGGAGTAGAAGATAAGAAATAATGATGAATACAAATACAAAAATATAAGTCCTGCGCTCACTCCCATCACTCCTGGGCGGCAGCAACGACCACAGTACACATCAGCTCAAATGCATACAGTAAAAACAAAATAAAAAGTTACCTGCGCTCTCTCCTATATACTTATTAACCCCTAATAGGGAACACATGGGATGGGCAGCATTGGCCATTGGAGTAACTTAAAGATCTCCATTTGTTTAAATATACATAAGGATTTAGGAGAGAGCGCAGGTATATAAAAAATACCCCTCTCTGTCCCATTAGAGATATCTTTGCCAGAAGCTCAAGGAAGCAAAGTGAAAGGTCAGTGTAGGACACGCCTACGGGGGTCTGCCTTGACGTTGGCAGGCATGCATTCCTTCCAATGGCCATTGGAGTAACTAAATGACCTCCATTTTGTTTAAATATACATAGGGATTTAGGAGAGAGTGCATGTAACTTTTTCTTTTGTTTTTAAGAAATAATGATAGACTAGTATAGCTGCAAGCCTCCTAGCCCAATAAAGGACCAGGATGTCTGTCCCCTGGTTGTAATAAGAGTAGGGCCAGATGGTCCTCACTCCTTCTGGACAAAATAAAATAGCTCCCACTTTTGGCTTTCAGTTCCCTCCAGTCCTACTGATACTCAGCTTTTCCGAGGCTAAAGAGATAGTTTTGCTTCAAGACTGCATATTAAACAGGAGCAAAACTTGCTTCCTTTAATATCATGGGTAGTGGCGTAAGAAAAAAAATATTCTAAGTCTGCTAACCTGCCCTTTCCCCATGCTGTATTATGAAGGGAAAGAAATTAATTTGCAGTGAATGTCATATCAACCATGATCAATGGACCACTATAAAACCTTGCCAAGCTGTGTTAGGTAAGAGGATAACAACTTATTAGCGAGGGTAACTGTCTTCTATGTCCTTTCCTTGTACTCAAATAAATATTTACCTTATGCAGGTAACCACTATGTCCTTCTTTGACTGTATTGCCATATGTATCATAAATGCTGTGACTGATGACTTCTTAAGGAAATGTATGTATTAAGGAATATTGATATATTGTCTTTTTATTTTTTTTTATTTTTTGATACCCATACTGTGTATTTCCACTGTATTTTCTTATATAATAACTAATGTTTTTTGTTTTTTTTTAAAATCATGTAAAGTAGAGATAAAAACTTTTGAAGTGTATTGTAGAGAAAAAATGATGTTACTTCTGTTTCATGGTTTATAATATCTCTACCTTCTCAATGCCTTTGTAAATTTGGATCTAAACCCATGACTACATTCTATCAGTGAAGACCATGTAGTCCAGTCACTCAGGGTCTTTTTCAAACAGCAGTTTTATTGGAGAAACACGACAAACACAGCAACGTTTCGATCCACACTCAGATCTTTGTCAAGCTTGACAAAGATCTGAGTGTGGGTCGAAACATTGCTTGAAAAAGACCATGAATGCCTGGGTTACATTATCTTCACTATATGGTATGGGGGTTTGCCAGCCCTAGGTACAGTGCACCGAGGTTTACAAGTGATGAGATGCAGATCCAGGGCCGGACTGGGAAAAAAATTAGGCCCGGGCATTTTTCAATCAGAGCGACCCCCTAAGAAGGGGGCGGGGCCAGAGAGTGTGTGTTTTGTCATCACTAATGACAACACGCCCCCTCTCAAAGTGAGCATGTTGGTTCAATGCCCAGAGCCCTGCTGAAGAGCTCTGGCATTAGAAAAAGGCCCTGAATTTGTTCTGCGCAGCGCAAGCAAATTTAATAACATGCTTGCGCTGTGTTTGCTTTTACATTGTCTCTGGTGTCTCCACAAGTGGGATACCAGAGGACAAAAGGGCTAGGAAAGTGCATGGTGCATATGTTTGGAGCCTGCTTGTGGGATTGCGTGTGTGTAGAGTGTGGTGTGGTATTGTATAAATAGGTCAATTTAATTTGTGTTTGTGGTGTAATATGTGTGGCTAGGGGCTGTAGAGAGTGTGTGTATAGGGGGCATAGTTTTATAGGGGATGCAGCGAGTGTGTGCATACGGGCTGAAGTGTGTGTGTATAGGTGACGTAGTGTGTGTAGGGGTTGCAGAGAGGGTGTGTTTAGAGAATGTTGTATGTGTTTGCTGACAAGGAATGTAGTGTGTGTGTGTGTAGGAGATCTACTGTGTAAAGGACCCAGTGTGTGTGTGTGTAGAGGATTAAGAGTGCATATAGGGTAAGGGATCTAGTGTGTATCTGGAGCGTAATGTGTGTAGTGGTGTAGTGTGAGGGGTGCGTATGTATATATATATATATATATATATATTTGGACTTATTGTATGTGTGAGGGGCGCAGTGTGTGTAGGTAAGAGGGGTGCTGTGTGTGAGGGTGTTTTTATCTGCTGTCACATTCTAGGTTTCTAATTTTCTTTGTCTGTTAACTCACTGAGGGTTGTTTTATATATATATGTGTGTGCTGTATATGTGTGGGAGTGTGCTGTGTGTGTGAGTGAGGGTGTTGTGTGTGTCTGGGTGCTGTGTGTGTCTGCGGGGTGCTGTGTCTGGGGGGTTCTGTGTGTGTCTGGGTGCACTGTGTGTGTCTGGGGGTGCTGTGTGTGTCTGGGTGCTCTGTGTGTGTCTGGGTGCTCTGTGTGTCTGGGTGCTGTGTGTGTCTGGGTGCGTGTGTGTGTCTGGGTGTGCTGTGTGTCAGAGTGTTTATATAATATGTGTCTGTGCTGTGTATATCTGTGTGGGAGTGTGCTGTGTGTGTGAGTGAGGGTGTTGTGTGTGTCTGTGTGTGCTAGGTGTGTGTCTGCGGGGTGCTGTGTCTGGGGGGTTCTGTGTGTGTCTGGTGTGCACTGTGTGTGTCTGGGGGTGCTGTGTGTGTCTGGGTGCTCTGTGTGTGTCTGGGTGCGTCTGTGTGTATATATATATATATATATATATATTTGGACTTATTGTATGTGTGAGGGGCGCAGTGTGTGTAGGTAAGAGGGGTGCTGTGTGTGAGGGTGTTTTTATCTGCTGTCACATTCTAGGTTTCTAATTTTCTTTGTCTGTTAACTCACTGAGGGTTGTTTTATATATATATGTGTGTGCTGTATATGTGTGGGAGTGTGCTGTGTGTGTGAGTGAGGGTGTTGTGTGTGTCTGGGTGCTGTGTGTGTCTGCGGGGTGCTGTGTCTGGGGGGTTCTGTGTGTGTCTGGGTGCACTGTGTGTGTCTGGGGGTGCTGTGTGTGTCTGGGTGCTCTGTGTGTGTCTGGGTGCTCTGTGTGTCTGGGTGCTGTGTGTGTCTGGGTGCGCTGTGTGTGTCTGAGTGCTGTGTGTGTCTGAGGGTGCTGTGTGTGTCTGGGTGCTGTGTGTGTCTGGGTGCTTTGTGTGTGTCTGGATGTGTTGTGTGTGTCTGGATGCGTTGTGTGTGTCTGGGTGCGCTGTGTGTCTGGGTGCGCTGTGTGTCTGGGTGCGCTGTGTGTGTCTGGGTGCTGTGTGTGTCTGGGTGCGCTGTGTGTGTCTGGGTGCTCTGTGTGTGTCTGGGTGCGCTGTGTGTGTTTGGATCCTGTGTGTGTCTGGGTGCGCTGTGTGTCTGGGGGCGCTGTGTGTGTCTGGGGGCGCCGTGTGTGTCTGGGTGCGCTGTGTGTGTCTGGATGCTGTGTGTGTCTGGATGCTGTGTGTGTCTGGTTCTGTCTGTGTCTGGGTTCTGTGTGTGTCTGGGTGCGCTGTGTGTGTCTGGGTGCGCTGTGTGTGTCTGGGTGCAGTGTGTGTCTGGGTGCGCTGTGTGTGTCTGGGTGCTGTGTGTGTCTGGGTGCGCTGTGTGTCTGGGTGTTCTGTGTGTCTGGGTGCGCTCTGTGTGTCTGTCTGGGTGTCCTGTGTGTCTGGGGGTGTGTGTGTCTGGGTGCGCTGTGTGTGTCTGGGTGCGCTGTGTGTGTCTGGTTGCGCTTTGTGTGTCTGGGTGCGCTTTGTGTGCAGTGTGTGTCTGGGTGCTGTGTGTGTCTGGGGGTGCTGTGTGTGTCTGGGGTGCTGTGTGTGTCTGGGGTGCAGTGTGTGTCTGGGTGCGCTTTGTGTGTCTGGGTGCGCTGTGTGTGTCTGGGTGCGCTGTGTGTGTCTGGGTGTGCTGTGTGTGTCTGGGGGTGCTGTGTGTGTCTGGGTCCAGTGGTGAGAGTGAACTCTAACCTTCAGGCTAGAGTTCACTCTCGCGAGATCTGAGCGTTGCCGTGGTAACGGTAACCGCGGCAACGCTCAGAATTCCGCGAGAGGACCCGGCGGAGTTGCTTGTTAGAGCTCTGCCGGGTCCTCTCCTCCTTCCCTCCCTCCCCAGCCGGCGGCCGCCCAGGGTGGCAGTATTACCCTCCCCCAGGGTGGCAG
>OW240921.1:111985249-112027231 GCA_933207985.1 Pelobates cultripes
GAAAGATATCATGATACATCAATTAGTTTAATTAGTTATGTAGTAATTCTCACACAGTGTGTACTGCTTGCTTATAAAAACGTTAGCTGAAATTTTGAATCATAATTAAACCTACTCAGTGCCATACATCAAATCACACCCACTTTTACCTGTAAATGGGATAGTTATTTTGTAAAATAATCGTTGTGAATCCAAATGACGCCCCTTTTTTCTTCCAAATCCTAATGTACTGTGCCCATGCATCATTGCATAATGACGTACAGCAGTTAAACCCCAGGCAGTCTTGGGGTAGTGATATGCAATTAAGTAGTAGTGTTAAGCAATTAAGTACATTGGATGTGCTACTTCTAACTTCCTACTTATATATTATATAATCTCCCTTGGGCTTTTTTTCCAGCTGCATTGCACACTTTATACAATGATAAATCGCTTACAAATACATAGATACATGTAATATTAATATTGACCAGAAGATGTCACTGTTTCAACACAGACAGAAAGCAAAACAAAAACTGCAATCTTATGTCACTATTTGTTTTTTTTAAATCAAGTTGTACACTACAGTGCAAAATGTACATGGTTGCCTCTTTTAATTAACTGAGTCAACTGTTTCAGCTCTACATCTTTCTGATAGATGTATAAAATCAAGCACATAGCCATGGAATCTCCAAAGACAAACATAGACAGTAACATAGCCTGTGCTATGGGTTTGTGGGGATGAGAATGTGTATGTAGCTAGTGGAGTGGGGCCAGCAAATTATTGGTGTATTTGGCCATGATCAATTGAGGGCTACTGTCACAGGACTGATGAAGTGGAGGATGTTTGGTAGTGACAGAGATGAGGATCAGCTGAGAGCAAAAGAGGGATGTAAAGATGGGTGGGTAGCAGGCATGCATGGGGCGGCTGTTATCTATACTCAGGAATATTATACCGTAGCACACACAAAGGTAGTGACAAATAAAGGTATATAGATATATTTGTTTGCACTCTTCCTCTATCAAAAATCATTAACTTGTTATTTTGCACTTTGCAAATAAACTGCAACTAAATAACACATATTATATCATCTTTCCTTTACTAATAAATGTGTATATATATATATATATATATATATATATATATTTATATTAAACATACCTTGTTATATAAATGTACGCTCCTCCAAGCAGCACAGAAATGATCACAACGGGAATGAATATGGCCAAGGCCATGTTTCCTCCTTCTAATGAGGTCTCTGCGGCTGCTTCTGCCACTAAGGGAAAAAAAATGAGTTTCACAGATATATTCTTCTGGGAGTTCCTGATTTCAGGCTTTTCACAGTTTGCATAGCTGCCTTCAAAAATGAAGGTCTAATTCAAAGTAATGCAGTCTTGGCTTATTTAGGTTGACACCTGGGACTTCTCCCCACCATATAGTAATTAAAAAACGAACAAAAAACAAAACCCCAGCAGTTTTCATAAACAGTGTAAATATACATTTTAAAGGGACATTCAAGTCAACTGCCACCCCTTCGCTTGATGCATTGGTGCTGAAAACCAGAACTAACACTTTTACAATATTTGTGTCAATGTAAACTTGTCAATGTAACTCTGCATGGCATTGATAGGTTGAGGGTGTCGGGTTAACCCAGTGCTTTTAGACTTCATTGTCGTGCGATTTTTGGGTACATCAGAGCAGATGGCTTAGTTTTGCCTCAAACAGGTTTTTGTGAATAAAAAAAGAGAGTGGCATGATTCTACTGGAGGGTGAAAATCATGCAATATGGTGTTTTCCAATCTCACATGAATTAGCCCTCCTTTAGTTTTTGGAAGTATCAAATCACTGCATTAAAAAGAGCTGGGCCAATATGAATAGTCAGAGTAATCAAAGGATGGACTCACTTTGTATGTATGTGTGTATGTAGGCAGGGCTGGACTGGGAAAAAATTAGGCCCGGCATTTTTCAATCAGAGCGGCCTCCTAAGAAGGGGGCGGGGCCAGAGAGCGTGTGTTTTGTCATCACTAATGACAACACGCCCCCTCTCAAAGTGAGCATGTTGGTTCAATGCGCAGAGCCCCGCTGAAGAGCTCTGGCATTAGAAAAAGGCCCTGAATTTGTTCTGCGCAGCGCAAGCAAATGTAATAACATGCTTGTGCTGTGTTTGCTTTTAAATTGTCTCTGGTGTCTCCACAAGTGGGATACCAGAGGACAAATGGGCCAGGAAAGTGCATGGTGCATATGTTTGGAGCCTGCTTGTGGGATTGCGTGTGTGTAGAGTGTGGTGTGGTATTGTGTAAATAGGTCAATTTAATTTGTGTTTGTGGTGTAATGTGTGTGGCTAGGGGCTGTAGAGAGTGTGTGTATAGGGGGCATAGTTTTATAGGGGATGCAGCGAGTGTGTGCATACGGGCTGAAGTGTGTGTGTATAGGTGACGTAGTGTGTGTAGGGGTTGTAGAGAGGGTGTGTTTAGAGAATGTTGTATGTGTTTGCTGACAAGGAATGTAGTGTGTGTGTAGGAGATCTACTGTGTAAAGGACCCAGTGTGTGTGTGTGTGTGTGTGTGTGTGTATAGAGGATAAAGAGTGCATATAGAGTAAGGGATCTAGTGTGTATCTGGAGCGTAATGTGTGTAGTGGTGCAGTGTGAGGGGTGCTGTAGTGTGTGTGTGTGTATGTATATATATATATTTGGACTTATTGTATGTGTGAGGTGCGCAGTGTGTGTATGTAAGAGGGGTGCTGTGTGTGATGGTGTTTTTATCTGCTGTCACATTCTAGGTTTCTAATTTTCTTTGTCTGTTAACTCACTGAGGGTTATTTTATATATATATATATATATATATATATATATGTGTGTACTGTATATGTGTGGGAGTGTGCTGTGTGTGTCTGGGTGCTGTGTGTGTCTGGGGGGTTCTGTGTCTGGGGGGTGCTGTGTGTGTCTGCGCGCTTGTGAGTCTGCTGGGTGCGCTTGTGAGTCTGGGTGCGCTTGTGTGTGTCTGGGTGCTGCTTGTGTGCAAGTCTGGGGGTGCTGTGTGTGTCTGGGGGTGCTGTGTGTGCGTCTGGGGGGTGCTGTGTTTATCTGCGCTGTGTGTATCTGGGGGTGCTGTGTGTGTCTGGGTGCAGTGTGTGTCTGTGGGTGCAGTGTGTGTCTGGGTGCGCTGTGTGTGTCTGGGTGCTGTGTGTGTCTAGGTTCTGTTTGTGTCTGGGGGTTCTGTGTGTGTCTGGGTGCGCTGTGTGTGTCTGGGTGCACTGTGTGTGTCTAGGTTCTGTTTGTGTCTGGGGGTTCTGTGTGTGTCTGGGTGCGCTGTGTGTGTCTGGGTGCGCTGTGTGTGTCTGGTTGCGCTTTGTGTGTCTGGGTGCGCTTTGTGTGCAGTGTGTGTCTGGGTGCTGTGTGTGTCTGGGGGTGCTGTGTGTGTCTGGGGTGCTGTGTGTGTCTGGGGTGCAGTGTGTCTGGTGCGCTTAGTGTCTGGGTGCCGCTTGTGTGTGTGTCTGCGCGCTGTGTCTGGGTGCTGTGTGTGCCTGGGGTGCTGTGTGTGTGTCTAAAGGTGTGTGTGTCTGGGTTCTGTGTGTGTCTAGTGCTGTGTGTGTCTGGGGGAAGTTGTGTGTGTCTGGGGTAGCAAAATCTGGGTGCAGTGTGTGTGTGTCTGGTGCATGTGTGTGTCTGCGCTGTGTGTGTCTAGGTTCTGTTTAGTTCGGGGTTCTGTGTGCGTCTGCGCTGTGTGTGTCTGGGTGCACTGTGTGTGTCTGGGTTCTGTGTGTGTCTGGGTTCTGTGTGTGTCTGGGTTCTGTGTGTGTCTGGGTTCTGTGTGTGTCTGGGTGCGCTGTGTGTGTCTGGGGGTGCTGTGTGTGTCTGGGTGCAGTGTGTGTCTGGGTGCAGTGTGTGTCTGGGTGCAGTGTGTGTCTGGGGGTGCTGTGTGTGTCTGGGGGTGCAGTGTGTGTCTGGGGGTGCAGTATGTGTCTGGGTTCTGTTTGTGTCTGGGGGTGCTGTGTGTGTTGGGGGGGTGCTGTGTGTGTCTGGGTGCAGTGTGTGTCTGTGGGTGCTGTGTGTGTCTGTGGGTGCTGTTTGTGTCTGAGGGTGCTGTTTGTGTCTGGGGGGTGCTTTGTGTGTCTGGGGGTGCTGTGTGTGGCTGGGGGTGCTGTGTGTGGCTGGGGGGTGCTGTGTGTGGCTGGGGGTGCTGTGTCTGGGGGGGTGCTGTGTCTGGGGGCTGTGTCTGGGGGTGCTGTGTGTGTGAGTGAATGTATTTTTTATTTAAATGTAAATATATTTTTTTTACTAATAAAAAAAAATACAAAATTATTTCCCCCCCTCCCTTCTTACCTTTATCCTGGGAGCCTGGGAGGGGGGGAGCCGTGTTGCCATGAGGGTCATCCTTCCCTGGTGGCCCAGTGGTGAGAGTGAACTCTAGCCTGCAGGTTAGAGTTCACTCTCGCGAGATCTGAGCGTTGCCGCGGCAACGCTCAGAATCCCGCGAGAGAACCGGCGGAGCTGCTTGTTAGAGCTCCGCCGGGTCCTCTCTCCTCCCTCCCTCACCCAGCTGGCGGCCGCATCTCCCTGCCTCTGGGCCGGTGAGGGAGATGTCTGATCTCCCCACCGGCTCACGGAGGCACTATGCAGGGCCGGCGCTCGGGTAGCGCTGGCCCTGCAGGGGCCGGCCGTGGAGATCCCCTGCCGGCCTCGGCCCCACGGCCATCGCGGCCCACCGGGCATTTGCCCGGTAAGCCCGATGGCCAGTCCGGGCCTGTGCAGATCCCTCCTTTGTTTACATTCTAGCAGTATGGTGGAGGACTCTGAACACACAGAGTACACCACAAGATTTCTTTGCAAGCTTCCTGCATAATAATTGTTATGATAAACCTTTAAAATGGAATTAATATGTTTTTGAATGATTTAAATTGGCACTGAGGATACTGGAAAATCTTGGTGTGTTTATACAAAGGCAAAATGAGCACCTAACAATAATTTTAATACATGATACTTAAAGTCAGATAACTCTGCTATTTTATCATAAAGGGAATTTGAGGTAATTCGCAATTCTATTTTACTGCTTCACATTTATGCAGAATTGCAAAACAGATTACAAAAGAATGCTATTTACAGATTTCAGTTTGTAAATGTGTAATTTTTTTATTATTATTGATTTCTTACAATCTGTGCCTGTTTCCTTATCGCAAATATATCATTTCAAATCAACCTTTTCCCTGCAAACCCAGGTATTTAAAAATTAATATATTTGGCACTTGCAGTCAATAATGATATTTTCTGTATGTTTCTAACCTGTTAATTTATCCGGTCTATATTTTCTGAACCTTTCAGATGCTACGCAATATAGTACAATTTTAATACTTATCCTCTTCTTTATGTTTTCAAACTACTGAGCAGCGAAAGGGGATACATATACATGCAGAATATTATAAATGGCTATTTGAACCCAATCTGCATTCAGGCATTTAGATTGGCTCACTATCATAATTGATTTTTACACCAGATGCTAAAACTGAAAATATAATGATGGTATTAGTTTCTGCTTTAAAGGTTAGAGATCTCTTCCCTGATTGTAGAAATCTTCTCAGTAAAGTGAGTTGCAAACTTTGAGGCAGACAGAGTGGTAGGGGGAGCAACAGGGTGAAGCAGAGCATTAAAAGTGTGAAATAGACATTTGGGTTGGCAGGACAGTTTACTTATGAGGGTGTTGAAGTAATTTACTTTTGCAGGGGAAAGAACCAGAGTGTAGGAGCGCTGCAACATTTATAGTGGAGGAGTCATATGTTCAGAAAGATGATCTAGTCCATTTTTGTTGCTCTTATGGATGTAAATCTATGTTAATTTATGCTCTATGTAAAAAAAAAATCTTTATTCTAGCACCATAACTACTCCCCTTCCAAGGGCCGATCTGCCCTTATAACTATTGAAGTACTTTTCATAACTTTATAATCATTGTCATAGAGAAGCACTAGGGACACAGTAACATCCCCAGGACGTACCTGGAAACCAGAGTAATCTTAATGTACCTTTCCTGGTTAAATACTCTATTATTATTATTATTATTATTATTATTATGTGCATCCACAGCTACCATTCATACCACCAAACACATGCTTCTCATTGTGAAGCATTGAATCATCTCAATGCCAGATATGCCAACTCAGTTGCATGAATTCGTATCAGAACCAGAACGTTTAACTCCTGGATCTTTAATGCCTTGTTTCCACTGAGCGGAACGGTTTGGGTCGGTTCGGTACTGTACGCTGTTTTTAGTACTTCTATTATGAAAGTGGCCCATACAACTGAACCGAACCGCACCATTCCTGGTCCCCCTTCAGATGAAGGTCCATTGGAAATGGTACGGTACGGTTAGGGCGGAGCTACTAGCATCACAGTGTACAATCCATTGATTGGCGGACATGAAAACGTCACTGCTCACGACAAATGACACGCTAGGCATTTGGTCTAAACCTCGCATGGGCCCTGGCGGTCCGACTTGCAGTGGAAACGCTCACCTGAATAGGCTGGACCATTCTAACCCTTCCAAACTGTACTGACCCGAACCGTTCTGCTAAGTGTAAACGAGGCATAACTGACAGAGTTGAAAAATGGACTGTCTTCTTTAAAGCCCAACAGTGAGAGTTTGAGAATGAAGTATTATATGCTCACACTCCGGTAGAGTACGATGAAGTGCTCATGATGATGAACAGAGTATCTCTTTAAATACAGAAGAGTTATTTACTTAATTCTGAATTGTACTCAATTAAAGTAGATACATGGAAAACTGAGACTGAAATCGCTGATCTAAGAAAAGAAAATCTGTTATTCTTACAGCCTAAATTTTGCAATTTTGATTTTAAGGTCAGTGAAAAACACTGATAGAGAAATTATGATGTAAAAATTCATTAATTGGAAGATCTACACAGAATATATATTCATGAGGAAAGAAAGCAGTAACATTTTAGATACATATATTGTGTTATGATCCTCTGAAATTCTTATCAGGGGTCATTTGTACTAGACATGGAGATTAGTTTTATTAAGAATTGCAACTATTACAAAGTTGTTGTTTTTTTCTGCCCCTCTTCTTTTTCCCTCTTTTAGTTACTTTTTTCTCACTTGAACTATTAACCAAATGATGGGAAAATGTATTGCGAAATCTATACACAATAGTTACATATACGTCATTCTGACAAGCAGAACCACCACATGCAGGAATTCTGTCATCCCAAATATATATTTTTTTAATTTTCAATCAAAGTGATTTGGCCAAAATGATTTTTTCCATCAATCAAAAATCTTATCTGTACTGTAATAAATGCAAAGTTGGGATGATAAACTGTTGTAATAAATACATTTACACACAATTTTATTGGAGAAAAAAATAAAATCAATATTTTGCACAGTGTTTGAGTGTGGTATTATTTCTACATCAGAATGATGCATACAGGCTCCATGGATGTTCAAAACTCAGTAAAGCCGTATAATGTAATTAAAACGTAATTTTATAGAAAAATAATGATAAAATCAATATAGAGAGGCAATGTATCAGCGGGTCACAGAAACAACATGCACATGTAGTCATATGCACACCCATTAACCTCAGGCACCGTTTAAACACACCCTCACTGTCAATCATGTCAGTTGAAATTTAACCCTTTAGTGACTAATAAAACACCTGTTCAAGTAATTTAATAATAAACAAATATTATTTAAACTATTACAGAAAAAAAACGTAAAAAATAAAATAACTAAACACTTATCTAATGTGCAAAATTGAATGAATCAATATATAAATGAAATCTAAATGGGGGAAAACTATTCATTTTACAAAGTATCTAAGAGTCACTCTATAAACTCTATAAACATCAGTCATGAGTGATTACATTAAGTTACCAGGAGGGAAAGTGGTACAGACATTTAATAGACAAACAGGGGCGTCAGACTCCGAGGTTAAAGAAGTTAGCAGCAAATGGGTAAAATAAAATTGCACAATAGTTATACTCTTCACCAAATTAGTATATTTTATAAACGACACTTTTCACAAACAATCCTACATCAATACAGTACCGGAAACTCACATATGCATTATACTGTCGTGATAACTGTCCATTTAAAACATACTGGGGATGTTAAATTAAAAGGAATATTCCAGGCACCATGACCACTTCTGTGTTTTTTAGTGGTTATGGTGCAGGGGCTGTATGTGTTCAGCTCTTCAGTAAGAAACACTGCGCATACTGAGATATTCTATATCGGTTTTGAAGGTGTAACTCTTCCCCTTGTGCCTTTAATTAGCCATCCTGGATAGAGGGCTTTGAACCGGCTAATGTTAATTCTGTCCATTGTTTTTGCGCAGAGGTTCATTCAATGGCCAGGAATGTCAACTGAGTTTCAAGTGAGAGCTTCAGTTCTGAAAATGCCAGATGACATTCAGTTGGCATTCCAGGGGGCTCGGCACCTCTTAGGACCCAGGTAAGTGGCAAACCCCTGAAAATTGTGTTTCTCCCTTAATGAGGTAGAGAACAAGGGTAATAATTGTATCATAACTGCTACACACCATTATGATGCTCAGAATAACTCTATAATAATGTTCACTTTCAAAATATATTGAGAATATTTAATTAACCCCTTAAGGACAGAACTTCTGGAATAAAAGGGAATCATGACGGAATATTTCCGTCATGTGTCCTTAAGGGGTTAAATTCAATGTAAAAAGATTACCGGGCACTTGGCTGTGTTTTAAAAGTTGAAAAAGAAATTTCTTTGATACAAAGATGTTCTTTTTACTGTGGCATCAAAGTGTAAGCCATTAGGAGGATTTCCTGTTTACCCATTGTATGTGATGTTCTGAAATAATTAATGCAATTATTAAACTGTAAAAAAGTATCCTTTATGGGTAAAACCTGCCTAAGGCTCATTTAGAGATAGTTATAATGGCAATAATGGAGCATATTATGTGTCTCTTGAAAATGGAATAATTACTGATTAACGATGATATCTATGTAAAATACAATTTAAAATATTTCAAGAAAAAATATATTTATGTATATGTTTGTTTATGTATGTATGCATTTCATCTTTTGTAAAAAAAAATAAATCACTGTAATATTGAAATCCATAATAATAGTCAGCAGAAGAAAGTTTAGAGTGGTTGAAGCCTGCTCATATTATATTCACCTATAGGCCAATATGGGAAAAAAGGCAAAAAATGCAAACATTTTGAAAACAAATACTTAAAAGGACACTATTTACATCACAACAATATTTGCTTAATGAAGCCGTTTTGGTGTGTAGATCATGCTCCTGCAGTCTGACTGCTGAATTCTCTGCAATTTAGGGGTTAAATCACTTGGTTATACACCCCTATTCACACTTCCTGTAAAGTGAGATCTAATATTTACACTTCCTTTATTGCAAATTCTGTTTAATTCAGAATTTCTTATCTCCTCCTCTGTTAATAACATTCTAGAGCCTCCTGTATGTATATGAAGTTCAATTTACAGAGCAGGAGATAAAAACTACTAAAGTAATGAATGCCAACCCTGACCAGCCCCACGGAATAGACACAGAAACTGAAAAAGCACCAACAATAAGGTGATGATTTACTCTGTCAACTGCTTACCATGTCCGTGCGATGCACACTATGTGATTTGCTATTGCCTATTATTATTATTATGGTATTTATATAGCGCCATCAAATTTCGCAGCGCTTTACAATGGTTGGACAAACAGACATGTAGTTGTAACCAGACAAGTTGGACACACAGGAACAGAGGGGTTGAGGGCCCTGCTCAATGAGCTTACATGCTAGAGGGAGTGGGGTAAAATGACACAAAAAGGTAAGGATAGTATTAGTCTAGTGACTTTTGCAGAAGAGGAATCAGTCAGGAGCTATTAACAGTTTAATTGATACACTGAAAGAACGCTGGGAGAGGTAGGAGGAGCACCAGGAGAGAGCCTATGTATGTACGTCATGATGCTGTTACCCTACTACCTCGTTATCCCAATTATCTTTTCTGTACCCCTGTAGAAATCATCTAACTAATGCACATCGCAGATTGTTACATCTTATTGTATGTTCTTTTCAAAAAACAATAATTCAAATAAAAAAAACTACTGAAGTAAGTTAACATCTGATTGAAAATAAAACCATTTTTTTCCACCCAGGCTACATCAGTCACAGCCAGGGGAGGTGTGGCTATGGCTGCATAAACAGAAACAAATGTGTTTTAACTCCTAAATGGCAGAGAATTGAGCAGTGAGATATCAGAGGCATGTACACAATATATACAAATATACTATATACAAAAATGCCTCATTTAAACTAAAGTGACTATAGTGTCCCTTTAAGTCAACTATCAGGGCCCTTTAGGTTCTGACTGGCCGATAAGAAATGCAGCCAATCAGCTCTAAGAATGATCTTTCTAGGTGTGAAGAAGCAGCCAATCAGCTCTATGAATGCTTTTTCTACGGTGTGAAAAAGAAGCCAATCAGCTCTAAGAATGCTCTTTCTAGGTGTGAAGAAGAAGCCAGTCAGGTCTAAGAATGCTCTTTCTAGGTGTGAAGAAGAAGCCAGTCAGGTCTAAGAATGTTCTTTCTAGGTGTGAAGAAGAAGCCAATCAGGTCTAAGAATGCTCTTTCTAGGTGTGAAGAAGCAGCCAATCAGCTCTATGAATGCTATTTCTACGGTGTGAAAAAGAAGCCAATCAGCTCTAAGAATGCTCTTTCTAGGTGTGAAGAAGAAGCCAGTCAGGTCTAAGAATGCTCTTTCTAGGTGTGAAGAAGAAGCCAGTCAGGTCTAAGAATGCTCTTTCTAGGTGTGAAGAAGCAGCCAATCAGCTCTATGAATGCTATTTCTACGGTGTGAAAAAGAAGCCAATCAGCTCTAAGAATGCTCTTTCTAGGTGTGAAGAAGAAGCCAGTCAGGTCTAAGAATGCTCTTTCTAGGTGTGAAGAAGAAGCCAGTCAGGTCTAAGAATGTTCTTTCTAGGTGTGAAGAAGCAGCCAATCAGCTCTATGAATGCTTTTTCTACGGTGTGAAAAAGAAGCCAATCAGCTCTAAGAATGCTCTTTCTAGGTGTGAAGAAGAAGCCAGTCAGGTCTAAGAATGCTCTTTCTAGGTGTGAAGAAGAAGCCAGTCAGGTCTAAGAATGTTCTTTCTAGGTGTGAAGAAGAAGCCAATCAGGTCTAAGAATGCTCTGTCTAGGTGTGAAAAAGAAGCCAATCTGCTCTAAGAATGCCATTTTTACATGTGAAGAAGCAGCCAGTCAGCTCTTGGAATGCTCTTTCTAGTTGTGAAGAAGCAGCCAATCAGCTCTAGGAATGCTCTTTCTAGGTGTGAAGAAGCAGCCAATCAGCTCTATGAATGCTATTTCTACGGTGTGAAAAAGAAGCCAATCAGCTCTAAGAATGCTCTTTCTAGGTGTGAAGAAGAAGCCAGTCAGGTCTAAGAATGCTCTTTCTAGGTGTGAAGAAGAAGCCAGTCAGGTCTAAGAATGTTCTTTCTAGGTGTGAAGAAGAAGCCAATCAGGTCTAAGAATGCTCTGTCTAGGTGTGAAAAAGAAGCCAATCTGCTCTAAGAATGCCATTTTTACATGTGAAGAAGCAGCCAGTCAGCTCTAAGAATGCTCTTTCTAGGTGTGAAGAAGCAGCCAATCTGCTCTAAGAATGCTCTTTCTAGGTGTGAAGAAGCAGCCAATCAGCTCTAGGAATGCTCTTTCTAGGTGTGAAGAAGCAGCCAATCAGCTCTATGAATGCTATTTCTACGGTGTGAAAAAGAAGCCAATCAGCTCTAAGAATGCTCTTTCTAGGTGTGAAGAAGAAGCCAGTCAGGTCTAAGAATGCTCTTTCTAGGTGTGAAGAAGAAGCCAGTCAGGTCTAAGAATGCTCTTTCTAGGTGTGAAAAAGAAGCCAATCAGGTCTAAGAATGCTCTGTCTAGGTGTGAAAAAGAAGCCAATCTGCTCTAAGAATGCCATTTTTACATGTGAAGAAGCAGCCAATCAGAAGTAAGAATGCTATTTCCAGGTGCCCCTTGGTAGTATTTGATTAGTTGCCTGCCCACCAAAGCATTTTCAGATATACCAACAAATTCAACATGTGCAACCATGTACTAAAACATCAGAAACTGAGTCACGCGGCACTGGAGAGCATGCATGTACAATGACATCTGACTAGCTGAAATAGAATATAGTTATCATTTTAGAATTGCCTTAATGCAAGTTAAATGTAAAATCCTAATCTAAGGGGATTTCCTTAATTTAAAGCAATTCAGAGCCACCCACAACTCGAACTTGTTATGCAAAGAGCTTCATGTCAACTTACCTGTTTTTCAACAAATGTAAAATTATCATATCAACATTTCAAGTAAAATCTTGATAACATATGATTTGGAAATATTTTATTTGTCTAGTCATGTTTTTATTCATTTGTTTATAATTCTATTTATTATTTTCCTAACCCATCAGTCCAGAATTAAAGGTGATTCTGAAAGGTCCACAAACTTCCTGTCTTCATGTCTACAAGTACAAGATCGCCAGTGGTAAAAATGCGTGACTGAGCATGTCTCTTTCCTGTGAAGGTGGTCCACAGTGATCGCTTATCCACAGCTCTATCTAATGCCAAACTCTGTGTTCTGCTTGTTCTGTAGGTAAAACAAGGGCTTGATTTTGCCCGTTTTGTTTTGGCATTGTACAATGCCACAAGCTTCCCAACTGCAAAAAAAAGATTTTCCCCGCAGGTGTATGAACTTTGGTTAACAAGTATGACTTTGCCAGCAACTCGAATCAAGAAAACAATAGACTCATTGTTCTGAAATCCTGCACAGGTTTCAGGTTAACCACACAATCTAAGTTAATGTTCCAGTAATAAAATCAGAGAATAGTATTTGTCAGTTAGACTCTTGGAAGTCATAGAATCTATAAAACTGTTACTGCATTGTATTTGGTCCAGTATCAAACATCAACTTATTAAATTGCTGTTTTATTTTCTATGTTGAAATTCTATATTGAAATGTACTTCACCTGAAACAACGTAAATCTAATAAATGGTCTAAACCCCATTTAAAATTTCTACTATGGATTCCCATATATGTCTGTCTGATCGTCCGTGTAACCTACATCTTGATACTTTATTGTTCGGCTATTATGATGCCTTAATTACACTAAGCTTTCTTTAATCCCATGATATTTACGCCATATTTAAAAGTCAAATTATAGCATAAGCACACAAAATAGAATATAAGGAACAACAAAATGAAATACTCTGTATTTTAACCCCTTAGTGACCAGACCGTTTTTCAATTGTCTTACCGTGAAGGGCTTTTTTTACATTTCTGCGGTGTTTGTGTTTACCTGATACGTCTGCGGTCACTAAGGGGTTAATTCCTCTATTGATGTCTACATTTATCAGCTGTGCATCCACATTTAATACATTTCTGCTTTCAAACTGCACTGAAGATGCTATATTGCACACTTTCCAGAAACCAATATCCACTTCCCATATTGTTCAACAGTATAATATCCAATCATCTTTCTTTTTCTACTCTATTCAATTTAATAAAAAAAGGGGGTTGACATGAATTTAAAGTCATGCAAAGTTTGTATAAATTTACCCTCAACTCACCATGCAGGAACTAGTTACTATTTTGTAACTAAACACTGTCCTACCTCCCAGACTGGCATATAGGTTAATGGGGAGAGGGATCATGAGTAAGTTCCTTTACCTCTTTATGCATGTAGATGTACAGGTACACTTAAATGAATAATAATCACAAACAAATATTGTCTTGTTCCTCTAACTTCATGTAATTAACGTTTAAATTATGCACTACATGATTCCAGTTTTATCTATTCAATTCTAGTGGTTACAAATGGTGACATGAAAAGTTGTTCACCTGATATTTTATTTCTCCTGATTTCCTTAGCCAGTATTGTTTTGCCATTGCTTACAAATATATACTACACATATGAAGTAAACACAAATCTGCAGACCTGGGCCCTTGAGGTATAGCTTCTAACAGTGAGTTCCATAGTGTCTCGCCTCCTGGTCTTTAAAGAGCATACTTTCTTAAGTAGCCTGGTTAAGCTTCTCATTCATGAGATGTTTAAATGTACAAGATACAACGATAGCAGCTCCACTGTTCATTGGTAAATGGAATGACAGGGAGAAGAACTCCAAACCTGAAGTAACACTATTACCTGCTTACATGATCTTAGTTATGTGATGTTACATATACATAGTTACATAGTTACATAGTTACATAGTTACATAGCTGAAAAGAGACTTGCATCCATCAAGTTCAGCCTTCCTCACATTTGTTTTTGCTGTTGATCCAAAAGAAGGCAAAAAAAAAACAGTTTGAAGCACTTCCAATTTAGCAACAAACTAGGAAAAACAATTCCTTCTTGACCCCAGAATGACAGTCAGATCTATCCTTGGATCAAGCATTTATTACCCTACATTGAAAGATTATATCCTTGAATATTCTGTTTTTGCAAGTATGCATCTAGTAGCTGTTTGAACATCTGTATGGACTCTGATAAAACCACTTCTTCATGCAGAGAATTCCACATCCTTATTGTTCTTACAGTAAAAAAACCTTTCCTTTGCCTTAGACAAAATCTTCTTTCTTCCAGTCTAAACGCATGACCTCGTGTCCAATTGGTGAATAGATTTTCACACAATGGTTTGTATTGGCCCCCGAATATATTTGTATAATGTTATCATATCCTCTCTCAAGCGACGTTTTTCTAAACTAAA
Source organism: Pelobates cultripes (assembly GCA_933207985.1). Lineage (NCBI taxonomy): Eukaryota > Metazoa > Chordata > Amphibia > Anura > Pelobatidae > Pelobates > Pelobates cultripes. The sequence continues at coordinate 111,999,977 of OW240921.1, forward strand.
TAGGTTTAAATTTGTTAAATTTCTGGATAGGTCCTCTGGTAGAAGCTTTTTGAGGTGGAGCATACTAAGTAGGAAAAAGGAGCCAACGCATTGCACTATTGGAGGCGTGATTGATAAAGCCTCAGATTTCATTTTCTATGAATTTCCACTGAAATACAAGGAGAATACACAAATACCCACATGCTAAATAAGGCCTTCTTGAAATTGAAGTACTTTAATTCCTGCTACAAGTTCCCATAACACTTCTGGCAATAGGCTGTTGGTTTTGCAATCTTGGAGGTCTGAAGCTTGCTGAGAGAACGTGGCATGTGTACTTTTAAGTGACTAATAGGGAGATTTATAAAAAGCGTGCTTTAATTTATTCGGTCTAATAAAAATAATATATTACACTGTTTTGTGGAACTTAGCTTAAAGCATACAATAACACCATCTGTACTCCCACACATGATTTAAGTTATGCAACAGACATGTTTTACTCCTTTTGAGTGGTAACCTTTATATATTTTAAACTTACAAAATACTCAGGTATCTGACAATATTTATTGGACTTGGGAAAAATGGTGCTTTCCTTGGTGTTAAAATAAACTTTTGGCATTGCAAAATATCATATTATCAAAGCAAATTGTGCCCTTATAAAATATATAAATAATAGAATGTAAATTTATTTTAAGTCATATTTAGATTAAAGAAACGCCCATCAGTTGGAGTTAATTGTGTTACCTGCTTCTTCTTTCTTATGCTTTCCACACCCACTACGGTGTAGGGTACTGATCTAACCAATAAGTTTCCTATCCCTAAGAATGCTGGAAAGGTGCGTTGGGCATACCTGACAGAACTACATGTGCAGTTGGAAGATCTCTTCACATTGCAGCATCCTGACAGAGGGAGAAGACAGGGCCTCTGATCAATGTAATAATGCAGAGCCAGTTCTGGTGTCACATTTCTTTCTGTCATTAGTAGACTGGTCTGAAACTGAGATGGGTGGATAAGAGGGACTTTTCAAGGTCTTTCATGCTTTAGTTTGGTTTGTATGATTGTTAAAATGTGTTTGCTGATTTAAAAAATATATTTTTAAGTGATATATGTCCCTTTAACCCCTTAAGGACCAAACATCTGGAAAAAAAGGGAATATTGACATGTCACACATGTCATGTGTCCTTAATGGGGTTAAACTGATACATTCAAGATAACCATTTCTTTATTTTACCGGACAGTTTTGAAACCAGGCCATGGAGCTAAATACTCAGTATTGAATCCAAGCCATTAAGGTAAATAATCAGGTTTCTAAGACAATAATAATGTTCTATCAAGCCACAATCGTTTCAAGAACTTTGATTTTTCTATTAATGTATTTTAATTTTTTAATTTTAAACAGACTGCTCTAGTTTATGAGGATCCTTTATCACTTCCTGTTGTTTTAAAGTTCCATACAAACAATTTAGGGACTGCAGCATATTTTCTGTTGTCTACAATAAATCCGAAATACCAAAACTGAGCCAAAAGAAGTCTGTTTGGAATTGTTGTTTTTTGTCCTGCTCAGCTATTTTCCCTAATGATTGCAATTTTGTTTCAGTTCCCTATAATTCACTGTTTGAAGTACACACCCATAGTAGTTAAGTACAATACTAAATCTACTGTGTTCTACAATCAGCAATAGTTAAATGGCATTGAAGGCTGGAATGTATGACTAGAATTTGTGTATTGTTGAGCAAATATCAATTCCTGACACTATAGAGCCATCTGGTCCCCACTCACATTTGCCCATCTGGCTCATAGAGGATATAAATAACTTTTGTCACTTACCCGATGCCAGAAGCGATGACCCTCAGCTCTGGGTCAGTGCTCCGCCTCCTCTGATGTCGTCTGATAGGGGCTAATGAGCATGTGCCGCAAAAGCTCACTGATGCTGGATGTCCTTATGCAGAGTGTGAGGATGTTCAGCATCAGTTAGACGACCAAAATACAGTTAGCCTTCAGGAAGTGCCCCCAGTGGCTGTTTAATTGACAGCCACTAGAGGCAGTCTTAGTCCTTCAATGTAATCATTGCAGTTTTTCAAAAACTACAGTGATTTACATTGCAGGACTAAGTAAGACTGAGAGATGAAGTGGTCTGGTTGACTATAGTGTCCCTTTAATTTAAGAATTATATATCTGTGGTACTGTATATATATATATATATATATATATATATATATATATATATATATAGTATTTATTCTAATATTTAATTATTTGGGGGCATATTTTATATTTTGACAGGTGGCTGGCAGTAATTTTTTTTGGCACTATACTGGGGCATATAGCTGATATACTTTAAGCTACTGGCAATTTATGTTTGTATCCAGGTGATTTCCAGCACAATAACTTAAAACAATAGCGTAATTGATAATATAAGAACATCCAACTCTTGGCAAAAGGTATTTTTAATCCAACATGTAACAATGTCAATATGCCTTTAAGGTGCAGCCCATTGTAGCTAAGGAGGCAAACCAGAGTACATGCTAACTCATCATTCTAGACATCATATTGCACATTTTATTCTTAACGAATAGTTATACTTATTAACAAAAGAGAAAAAAAAAAGAGTATGAATCCAGTAAACAAAACATTTGTTTTTTTTGTTAAAGGGACTCTCCAGTGCTAGGAAAACAAACCGTTTTCCTGGCACTGCATGTCCCCTCTCCCTCCCACCCCCCAACCCATGTTGCTGAAGGGGTTAAAACCCCTTCAGTGACTTACCTGTATCCAGCGCCGATGTCCCTCGGCGCTGGGTCAGGGTCCGCCCACACTCCTCCCCCGCCGATGTCAGTCAGCGGGGGAGACCTATTGAGCATGCGCGGCCAGCGGCGGGGGAGACCTAATGCGCATTAGACCTCCCCATAGGAAAGCATTGAATAATGCTTTCAATGCTATCCTATGGAGATTTCAGCGACGCTGGAGGTCCTCATATAGCGTGAGGACGTCCAGCGTCGTTATAGCACACGGAAGTGTCCTCTAGACAGCCACTAGAGGAGGATTTAACCCTTCAAGGTAAATATTGCAGTTTATGAAAACTGCAATAATTACACTTGCAGGGTTAAGGGTAGTGGGAGTTGGCATCCAGACCACTCCAATGGGCAGACGTGGTCTGGGTGCCTGGAGTGCCCCTTTAATTCCTTTAAGAAACTATTACTAGCTGTTAATAAAACTGTAAAAATGAAGCTTACATTTCAATGAAAAAGTAATCACAACTTCAATCTAATAGATAGAGGGTCTGAAAATTCATCAACTTTCCTCTGGACTAAGATTAGTTGACTTTAATAGCCAGTTAATCACAGTGCAACCCCAGGCAAGCCTCTCAATGTCACAAAATGTAGGCCACAGATAATAGATGAACATTATTTTATTTACATTACTACAGTGGTGCTCACAAGTTTGCATATCCTTGGATAATTGGTAATATATGGACCATTTTTAAAGAAAACATGAGTGAGCGGGCAAAACACGTCTTTTTTTCTTATGGGATTCATATTGAACTGTAGGTTATAAAAGAATGGCACAATCATAAAACAAAACATGGTAACAAAGAAAAAAATGGAATAACCCATGTTCAAAAGTCTGCAAACCCTTTGTTCTTAATACTGTGCATTGCCCCATTTAGCATCAATGACAGCGTGCAGTTTTTTGTCTATGAAGCCCCTAATTATTGCAGGTGGAATAGCTGCAAATTTGTCTTGGCAAAATGCCTCCAGGTCATGCATAGTCTTTGGTCGTCTTGCATGAACCTCACGTTTGAGATCTCCCCAGAGTGGCTCAACGATATTAAGGTCAGGATACTGTGATGGTCATTTCAGAACCTTCACCTTTTTCTGCTGTAACCAATGGAGGGTCAACTTGGCCTTGTGCTTAGGGTCATTGTCATACTGGAAAGTCCAAGAGCATCCCATGCGCAGCCTTTGTGCAGAAGAATGCAAATTGTCTGCCAGTATTTTCTGATAACATGCTGCATTCATCTTGCCATCGATTTTAACAAGATTTCCTGTGCCTTTAGAGTTCAACCCCCCAAAACAGCCACATCAATGCTTCACAGCGGGGATGGTATTCTTTTTTCTATAGGTCTTGGTGACCCCTCTCCAAACATAGCACTTATGGTTGTGACACTAAAGCTCTATTTTGATCTCGTCACTCCAAATTACAGTGTGCCAGAAGCTGTGAGGTGTGTCAAGGTGTTGTCGGGCATATTGTAACTAAGCTTTTTTGGGGCATTGGCGCAGTAAAGATTTATTTTTGGCAACTCGACCATGCAGCTCATTTTTGTTCAAGTATCATGGTATTGTGCTCCATAAAACAACCACAATTCTTCTTGTGGCTGAAATCTTTCTTGGTCTGTCTGACCTTGACTTGGTATCAAGAGATCCCCAGATTTTCTTCTTCTTAATAAGTGATTGAACAGTACTGACTGGCATTTTCAAGACTTTGGGTATCTTTATATATCCTTTTCCTTATTTATAAAGTTCCATTACCATGTTACGCAGGTCTTTTGACAGTTCTTTTTTGCTCCCCATGGCTCAGTATCTAGCCTGCTCAGTGCATCCATGTGACAGCTAACAAACTCATTGACTATTTATACATGGACACTAATTGCAATTTAAGGCCACATGTGTGGGAAATTAACTGCCATTTTAACCTGTGTGTGTCACTTTGTGTGTCTGTAACAAGGTCAAACATTCCAGGGTATGTAAACTTTTGATCAGGGCCATTTGGGTGATTTATGTTATCATTATGATTTAAAAAGGAGCCAAACAACTATGTGATAATGAATGGCTTCCTATGATCACTATCCTTCAATAATTCATTTTTTTATTTTTTTTTGCATAATCAGTCATATTTTAAAAAATCAATGCCAATAATTCACAATTTCTGCCAGGGTATGCAAACTTTTGAACACAACTGTATATAGAACAGGGATAGGCTACCTTCAGTACTCCAGGTGTTGTGGATTACAAGATTATGGGAGATGTAGTCCACGCTATCTGGAGTGTAAAAGTTGGCCTCCTCCTGACATAGAAAGTGCACTAAAACATATGAAAATAGTTTTAAAGCATTTGCTGTAATTCCGCAGGCTCTGAATGTCATTAGGATTAACTCATAAGTTTTTCAGGAGAAGGCCATTCACACGAGTTTCCAGCATGGGGGATCTCCGTTTGTTTTCATGAAATCACATAGGAGGTCTCTTCAGTTTACTTTGCAGTGCTACTAACCGACCAACGTGAATTTTTATCTATTCAACTGTCTTTGTATGTGTCTACTTACAGTGGTTCAGTCAAGAGCATTTTCCCGTTCTCCGAAAAACAATTCATTTTGAGATAGTTATCAATGCTATGAGTGGGTTATGGGGTTTCAGAAACATTCACCGGAATATCTGTTTTAAAGGATATTTTTATTTATTTTACAAAAACACGAACATTGTACAGCTAATAATTATTAAACATTTCATATTAATGTAACATTTTCTGATTTGAATATTTATGCCAACTTACATTTTTATTTTTATGTTTTGTAAAACCTTATTAACATGCTCTACTATTTATTAAACAGACAGTATTTATTTAGTACTTTCTTACAAATGGTCTAACAGAAACGGATATATTTTGCTGCAAAGCTGCTTGCTTCCTTAATATAAAAGTGGTACAGATACTGATTATAAAAATGTTTGTAATAAAAGGCATTTTAAGATTTTGTTTTCTTTGGCCCTTAGGTCTTCCTAGACTCCACGTGTGAAGTGTTTCAATAAAAATATAGCAATTTCAGACTTTCCCACCAATAATCTAGCCTTAAGCAGTCAAGAATGTCATTAAATCATGTAAGCAAAGCTTCTTAGTAAACATAATTGAGGCTTCTAAATCGAAATGCTTACAGCCGATCTGAGTGAATAAAGATGAAAAAATATGTTTATTAAACAAAATAAATTCTGTGAGTTCTGAATTGTACTTTATCTTAACAAAAGAAGGAAATTTAAAGTAAACTCACAATAAAAGTATAAATACAGATGTATGCCACATAAAATTACTCTGTGGCTTGTGGTTTGGCTGAGAGTGTGTTAATATGTGCATTGTTTAATTTTTGTAAATTGATTGCCTAGGATTTGGCCAAAACATATAGCACGTTGCAACTGGAGGGTTTAGATTTTGGACACTATTTTACTTTGTATTAGAGTATATTGTTAAGATCGTTGTTGTCCTATAGATGAAACCGATAGGCCTTAAGTATACTGTACATTTGAATGCTTCGAGCCATAATTAATTGGATAAAAATAGAAGAATATAAGGAAACAAAAACAAAAAAAAGGCGATTTAAAACTCAGCCATGTGAGAGTTAAGTGGCTGAATTTTTTTTACCATATCTGTGGTCTAAACATTGTAAGAAAGCTGATACGGCAAGTCAGCTCACCCTTCCTTCCCCTCCCACCCACCCCCTCATGCCCAACAGCAGGGATATGAAGAAGGTAGTGTATGTAGGTAGTGTAAGCTCACCAGGCAGCTAATTGTGATGCCAGTGTGCCAATCAATACCGGAACACCACCCTAATTGTAGATACCCCTAGTTTCTCACTGAGGAGATTTGCAGAAGAGATACAAATACAGGTATAGATGGTACCATTAAAAGTTTGCAGACCATTTATATGCCAAGAATCATCAATACTAGAGATACAGATAATATTGCAATAAATCGTATTGCATGATTTTGTGGTTTATCTTTGTATCTAAATCCTACCCAGTACTAACACTTACCATACCTTAACCTACCCTTCCTCTTACTCTACCTTTAAACCATATCCTTAAAGGTATACTCCACTGCCCAAATACAAAATAAATGTAAATCGTTGTTTATTAAATATACCCTAAATGAAACCTTGCATGCATTTAATTATGTATTTTTTCCATGGGGATGTATCCAAAATCAGCTTGCAAAACATGCAGTTCTATTGTTTTGCTGCCTTTGCAAGCTCTCCCCTTCTTACCCCACTCAGAGTGACTGTCCAATCACAGACTTCACAATGCATCTCAATGAGAAGTCCTTGTAAGTCAGGTGCTCTGGGCAATTGCTGCCTCTTGAGGTCATCTGCAGTGAGTTAACCAAACCAGGAAGTACCATTACCTGTTGTCTGCTTGAAAGCCAAGGGGGTGTAACCAGGTTAATTTATAAAAGTGTCAAATTCTATTGAAATCTGCACTTTTTCCAACATAAAAAAGAGGACAAACTCTTTACACTTAAGGTTTTTCAGCAAGCTAAACTTGTTTAGGGGTCTGGAGTAACCCTTCAAGGGTAGGATTAGGATCAAGATTAAAGTTATTTGTAGGATTTGGATTAATGGTAATGTAAGTATTACAACACATGACTTTCCGAAATAGGGGAATCATATTTCTGACCCCAGTTGGTTAATACTAATACTAAGATTTAAGGAATTATGCATATTTATTTTTTAATGCAAAACCCACTGTAGCCATATGTTACCAAACCACCATCACATTTATCTTCTGCTATGACCATAGAAGATCCTGGGATAACTGTGTTATTGATATATATACATTCTGGCAAGGTTTCGATGTCTTTTGTTACGCTTTGAAGTAGCAAATTATTATTATTTTTTTTATTTCATATAACCACTGTTTTCAAAGAGGTACTGATGTCATTTTGTTTGAATGGGACCTTTGAAAATAATGTGGAATAATATATAGAATGTTCCAAGACAGAGGTCATAAGATCTAGTGTTCTACCTTTCTATGACCCAGGTCTTATAGCTTTTCAATGAGAAGTAGACAGATAATAAAAAAGTGAATTTTATGCATTATATCTCAAGCTAAGGAAGTATATTTTATTATCAAACTACTTGAAAATATTTTGACAACACTAGAGGGGTTGAACACTGCACTATAGTCATTATAATACGCAGGACATGGTGCCTGGAGTATCTCATTAATGCTTGTTGTATTCAGACAATCTAGACATGCCTAACAAAAAAATTCTAAAATGTCTACATATAAATCTCATTGTACTTTACTTCTTCTATTCCCTCGAGAGCTATACTAATAAACCACCATAAGATCTCTCAGAATACTAACTACACCTTTTAAAGCTAGATGGGAAACCACCCGGTGAGGATGGGAATTGGGACCCAACCTGACTGACACAACCACGTCTTCAGGAAACGGAGTTGAGCTGGTGAAAATACACTGCCCACACCTGATACAATTGCACCTTTCGCACAGAATATGAGATGGTAGACGAGGCAGATGTCCAGCTTTTAGGTTCTTAACACATTAGTGTGACTTAATTAGCTTGATCCGACAATGTTCGGTCCCCCATGTTGCATCAACTTTTCCACAACTCTCCCAGTCAATACTATACATGTAGCTGGCATCTGAGCTACACTCCAACCTTAGTTTTGCAGACTCTGCGTGGTTAAAACTTTCTCATCAACGTTATGTCATGAGAATTGTTAAGCGACGGGCATCAGTGGTGCTTGGGTCCATTGCTATACTTATGTAACACGACTGCTTTTTGTAAAAACTACTGGAGTGTAGGGGACCTGCGAGTCCTCCTTAAATGTTCATACCTGTAACTTTTTCCTGACAATGCTCATACCTGTAACCTTTTTCTGAAAATACTTAAATAAAAACAATATTTCCTTAAAATTCTAAAATGTATTCTTATGTATTCTTGGAATTTAAATTATGAAAATATCAAGTCATAATAGAAACATACTTGGTGATTTTGTCAAACTTTTTCAATATTGTCCTCATTCTTTGCATGTACATTATCATAATAGCAATCAACGTGTAGTTGCAATATGGTTTATCTACAACAACATGCTAAACGTAAAAAGGTATGTGTTATGGTATCAAACAAGCAAAAGACAAATATAATACAGAGCGCTTGAATATATGTTTAAAAGCAAGTATTTGAATTACTTCTGTTTTTAGATAAATGTTTTTGCAGGGAATAAATGTATCCATACCCCACCATTATATTTAGTTTCTTTCATAGGTTTTCAATGACAAACTCTTTGATAAAACACAGTTTTAACGTTACTCTTGCACCATCTAGTGTACAATTCTGGGAAATAAAAGAAAGTTCAAAACCATAAACATACAGTAATCACAAAAAGTAGCAAGACAATAAAATGAGTATTGGGATTGGCAGTTTATTATTGGACTAGGGACCTCCTAATCTGTAATATCTGAAATCAGAAAGTGAAACTTGGTGGACAAGATCAATAGAGCCCTTTAGTTTACTATATGCTAAGAAGAACATTGCTGAGAAAAAAGATTAAGGTAACCCTTTAATTTCTTGGGTGACGGAATCTGATTGGCAACATCTTGAAATGATGGTAACGAAGGTTTGCATTACCACCCATTCTGTTTCTTCATTCCTTGCCCCTCCTAGCAGTAAATACCTTCAGCTACTGGTTTAATCTCTCCATTCTCATTCAGAGGCCTTCCACCTAACGCGCAAACAGGAAAAAAAGAAACTTAATTTTTATTAAGTTCTTTTTCTACTGAAACCAACTAATGTCATAATTTTAAATAATTTTACTTAGCTTCTCATGGAATTTCTATACGTCAAAGTGCTGCTTTAAAAATAATGTTTTGCAGAAATTATTTTTACAGTGATAGAAACGTAGAGGGAATCTTTTGGAACATGTGGCAATTTTTCATTGGGTGTGCAGTGACAGCGTAAGCGAAAGTGTTTGTAAGTTATTTGTAAGAGAACGTCTTACCTTTTTTCTTCAGTAAAAAGTTACTTGTACTTGTTTGACATGAAATAATTAGAGAGGATCTAGTTAAGACTCTCTCTGTCGACTTTCTTATTAACTGTATATGACTATGGGTGCCTGTAACTGTTGGGGCAATAAAAGACCATAGAAGACCAGATTATCATTTCTAAGAGTTTATTATGATAGATTAAACTTTATTTTTGTATTTTTTATTGAAATATATTGTTTTTTTCTTTTTGAGAATTTTTTTTTTTTTGTCTGAGCAGCCATGTTGGCTCAGACCTTTCTGCCGAAGGTGTGTCTCAGCCTAACTTGCCTGCTTCCGTGTCACGTAGAGCCATCACAGCAGCAGACAAGTTAGGTTGAGCAGTACAGTAGATAATAGTCAGATAACAGTAGAGTCGTGTCCCAACATGGCTGCTTAGCAAGATACAAAGTGAATTTAAAAAATAAATAAATATGCATACTTTAAAAAAATATATAACAGGTTTCATAAACCTTAAAAAAACCTTTAAAAAAATTTGAAAAGTGAAAATTTGTTGACATTTGTTCTATAAGGCATACAGACTACAGGCAAGGCAAAAGGCAGGGTGTATCCCGATATGCACATCCCATGTACACCATAAAGACGTCATTGTAAAGATAACTTGTGCTTGTATAAAAGAATCAAATGTTATTTTGAAACTTTAGTCACAATTTCAGGAACAAGAGGCCCTTCATAAATGCACAAGTGTAAACACACGCTTGCCTATTTAACTAGCAGTATGGAAAAAAAAACAGTTTCACTGAAGTATTGTCTAGTGTCTCATTCAAATAAACAAGAATAGAAAAGAGGGACACATTTCTTTTGATGAAACTCTGTACAGAAGCAGGGCATCTGTTTTAGTGACTTTGCATAAGACTTTTGTATACAGTGTCCCACCTGCCGGAGATAAACACCAAAGAAAAGTACACCCAGCGAAAACATACAACATACACTGTAAGCTTTGGAATAAAAAGGCTATTATTAACGCTCTATCATAAAAAATAAAAAAAAACTATCAAATAATATATAAACAAAAACCTCCAGTAAATATCATAATTTCAGTATTACTTTTCAATGTCAAGATTATCAGTTAGACAAACAACGTCTTCGAATGTATCTCTTGTCATGAATGAATGTTTGATGTGTACACACACTTTTCAAGCTGTTTGCATTTTATACATATATAACATTAATTAGACTTGTGTGAAAATGTGTTTCATCCATAAACGAATCAGTTCGTCTGGAATCAATACCTTTTTAATACACTCTAAAACAAATATATAAAGTATTATCTGGGTGAATCGATTTGTTTTACTGTGGGTTAAAATGATTTGTATTCATACAAATGGTTTATAGACTAAATAACTTTTTGCACAGGTCTAATATTAATTACATACATATAATATGTTCAAAAGGATATGCTGACCTTTCGTCCCCACTGGATCTTCATCAAGCCCAATACAAGAAGGCAAATCACCTCTGGTCGCCATGATAAAAAGTTTATCTCAAATTTCATAATCAAAATGCATTCCCATTTTGGTATTTCTACTCTTTTACTGGATTTCAACTTACCATTTTTTCCTTTGATCTTGCATATTACCTCTTCTCTTATTTTTGCTTCATGTCTTGTGTTTATTGAAATGCTGGTACCTAGCGGTGTTATCATGTTGCTATGATGTGAGCAACCTCATTTCACCTCCTGAGCTCCTATAAACAGGGTTATTCGCTAGCCTAAGAATTCAAGCTGTATTCAAAGTGGATTTCAAATTTAAGGTCCAAATAGACAAACTGGAAATTTTGGCTACAAATTTGTATTTCATATCAATGATCTCAGCAAATCCATTGCTTTTCCTACTTTGGGAATCCAATGCTTTCCCACATTTTCTAGTGGTTGTCTTAGTAACACTCACTAGAGGCACGTAAACCCTTCAATTAATACATTGCCATTCTACAGAACAGTAGTGTTTTCACTTGCAAGGTTAAAATTGGGGAAACATGGCACACAGACCACTTTATTGAGATGAAGTGTCCTAGGTGCCTATAGGTCCTAAACTAACTACAGCTTAATGTAGTTGTTCTAGTGTCTATGGCCTGTCCTGCAGGCATTTTAATGTAAACACTGCCTTTTCAGAGAAAAGACAGTGTTTACATTTTTCCCTAGGGTCACCTCCAGTGGCAGCCACTCAGTAGCACTAACATTCAGCATCTCCACGCTCTGCATGAAGACGCTGAACTTTCCCCATAGAGATTCCTTGATTCAATGCATCTCTATGATGAGATGCTGATTGGTTAGGGCCATGTTTGGCTCTGCCACCACCCCGGCACCTTGGCTGACATCATCAGAATTGATGATCTCAGCTTTGGATTGGCCAAGATCATCAATTCACATGATGTCAGCCAAGTAGGAGGATTTGGGGCGGGGCCAGCGCCAGCGGACCTGCGTGGTTCTTGAATACAGGTACATTTTTACTTTATATAAGAGGGGATAATGGGGGGGGGGAGGGTTTAACACTAAAGGTTCAGGAATACACATTTATCCTGACCCTGTAGTGTTCCTAAGTTTGAAATTCACTTTGAATTTACTGTGAATTCTCAGGACACAAAATCTTTTGATCAACAGTACTTATTTCAGGAACTTCATAACAATGATAAGTTCTACAGCGTACTGTGTACTGAATAATGTCTGTATAACCAACTTCTGTTGAATTACACCAAAAATATATTTTTTAAAGTAATATCAAACAGGAATAGTCAGCTGATCAGAGGGATATCTGCTGAGATGACACTTCCTTTACACAGGTCTGTCGGATAAGGATCACACACTTGTGGCAGAACCACTGCCTATTTGTACTGCATTTTATTGTGTGTTTAAACTATATTTCGTGTGCTGTGCCTTGTTCTCACATTCGAGAGTGCCCATATGAACAAAATCTATTCGCCTGCCGAACGGGGACAACCCCGGTGCCCTAGTAGAATGTTCACACCCAATTAATTAGAACGTTCACACCCGCAACGTAAGTGCAAAACCAAAAGGGAAGTAATTAAAGAGTGCTCCCCTGGGTGGCCGCCATTTCGTATAGATGAATGCCAACCAGGGGGAGCATTCGTATCCCGGAAGGGACCTTCCCTTGCCTGGGGTTTGCACAAGAGCCGCGCAAATGGAGACCAGTCGGGATAATGTATAGTGTGGGGCTTTATAAGGTTGGTGGGGACACTTTTGGGGTACTGGCCAGTTTGGTGGGCTTTCTGTGCCTGGAAGACAAAGAAACTAGGTCCCTTTTCCCAAGTCCAGGCTCCCAGGCACAGAGGATCCTGGGACAAAGACCCTTGTCATTTGGTGTGGGAAACCACTTGTATGTGGGGTGAATTTTCTGTATCTGAGAGGCAAAGAGACTGGGTCCCTTTTCCTGTGCCCGGGCTCCCAGGTACAGAGGATCTTGGAATAGAAACCCCTGTGTGTTTGTGTGGAAGACCTCTTGCAAGGTGTTTTTGCATAAAAGCCATGTGGGGAATACATAACAGTAAAAAAAAAAACTACTACAGAACAAACAAAGTAGGACAAAAAGAATGCAGCTACAAACAAGTATATAAAAAAAAAGGTCTTATATTTTCTCAGGTTTTCCCAAGGGTAACTGATAATTATTATTTACAGTTTTTGCATAATTGAAGGTTGCAAATCTGATAGGTATGAGGAAGTAAAGGTATTTTCAAATAAATATTTCCTTATAAACAGCTAGCCCCAATACGTAAAAAAAAAATATGATTGAAGTAATTGCAGTCATAATAAAATGATGAACAGATTCTGCTTTGTATCAGTTAGATAGATGCATATTTTAATATAATGAAACATAATATAATCTTTAAATGTAATATTTAATTATGTTTAAAACGATGGTGTTCTGTGAAATATCTCTGTTTAAATCTAATGAATGACAAGATCAAATGTTATGTATAGATGGTAAATCAGAATCACTGATTAAATATTATCCACATTTTTAATGCAACACACAAAATAGGGGAAATTTATCAAAATATAATCAACACTTTTATGTCAAATTTTTGGAGCAATTTAGTAAATCTGTCCGGATTTTTTTTTTATCTCTTGCCTCTTTTGCACATAAAAACATAATTTGATAATACACGCCATCGTTTCAGCGATACAACATATTTATCAATAGTTCTGCCATTTTTTCAAACAAAAAAAAGTGTTCTGTGTCACTTGTCTTTTTTTCTGCCACTCTAAATATGATGGTCTCCGTAATGGGAATCTGTGTGAAAGCTGCCAGAATTTATAATGAATACAAGGGTCACTTTTTAGATCTCTTTTTTTGTATCAGTATAATCACAATCAGTATAATGATGGAATTTAAAGGACCACTATAGGCACCCAGACCACTTCAGCTTAATGAAGTGGTCTGGGTGCCAGAGAAACTGCTATGTTTATAATATGGTTAATCCAGCCTCTAGAGCCTCTATTGGCTGTCTCATTGAAAATCACAGTGAGAAGACGCCAGCGTCCATAGGAAAGCATTACAAATGCTTTCCTATGAACTGGCTGAATGCGTGCGCGGCTCCTGCCGTGCATGCGCATTCAGCCGATGATGTCGCTATGAAGAAGGAGAGGAGGAGGAGAGCTCCCTGCCTCTAGAGGCGCTTGCGTGCTTCTCACTGTGAAAATCACAGTGACTCCAGCGTCCATAGGAAAGCATTGTAAATGCTTTCTTATGAACTGGCTGAATGCGCGCGCGGCTCCTGACACTCATGCGCATTCAGCCGTTGACGTCGCTATGAAGGAGGAGAGGAGGAGGAGAGCTCCCCTTTAATCTTCTTCTTTTTTTTTTTTTTAAATACATTTGCCCTCAATATGTAACAACTGGGAGGCCCGGTGAGGATCTTTATTTTTCTGCTTGATCCCAGATACAGTTATTTAGAGGTTCAGAAAACGTGCATTCGTGGTTCTATCCTTTTTATCTACCAATTCCAAGAGGAAGTGGTGAGACACACAGCAGGAAACAGACAGGTTGTGTTTCCCATTAAGCCCTAGGCAGTATTTTTTTTTGTACTGAGTGAGTAAAGGAAATTAAAAGTATGCCACATTCACTTAGGAAAATAAAACAAAATCCTGCAAACCAGTCTATTGCCTTTTCAAAGTTAATTAGATGTCGCTCACAAATCTATTTCACTTCCACGAATGTCCAGTCATTCATTTCTGGGAGTATACAGTGAGCATGCATGTGTGACATTATACAGATGCGCATGATTATTAGCGTATTTAGAGAACAGCATGGGATATCAGAGGTTAGTTTAAGTGGACGTTACAGAGCCATATCTGAGATTAGTGGCTTTATATGAAGGAGACATAATTAGTGGCAAATGTCTTGTTTTTTATTTTATTTTGTTTGCAATGTAATTATAAACTAGAAAAGCTACAATTTCTGGGGAAATTGTGTGAAGTGTTCTTGCCTCCACCAGTAGTCTACAACTGGAGTGGGCGGAGTAACTGTTATCATTTACATAGCACATTTAATTGCAACGTTGTTGCACAGTTACATTAGACCATACATTTATAAAAACATTAGCAGGTGTTCAAAAGGCCCTGTCTATGACATCACTTGCTGCTGCAGCCTGGCACAGGTCAGAGTATTTTGGCGGTTACCATCTTCAAACGGTCGTATTTTTATATTTTCTATAAATCCTACAGCGAAGAGCTTTATATTGTGAGAATCACAAGACCCAGACCTACATTTTGATGCATAGTATGTCTCAGAAGTATTAAAAATGAAGGCACAGTCGCAGTTTAGAAATTGCACTTCAAATTTGAGCTTTGTAGAGTGAAGTTTCAATGAATGTCAATGGATGGCGTTAGTTGCAAACAAATGATTATATTGTGAAAACTATCAGGACTATGGCTTAGCCGTTGACATGTTTAGTGGCAGCAGGGATAGCTGAACGTTTTGATATAAGATTTGTGTAGGTGGGCCTGAAAATAAGGGAGTGGTGGCAGTTTAGAAATCATGTCCTGATTTTTCAGCTTTTGCCAGCTCCCACTCTAGCTTTGCCATTCATTCCTATGGGACAAATTCGCCACAAGAACGACGATATTCCGTGAACCATTCGGCGAAACGTTCCACAAAGTAATAGCAATCCGATCGGGAACAATCTGCACGTTTTGGTAAATTTTTGTCTATGTAGTGTAAAAACTGTGGGAGGAGTTAGGGTGGCAAATTTTGCTATAATAAGAATAATAATATATATATGTGAGATAACAATAAGTGGTCTTCCTATGCAAGAACACTTAAAAAAAACACAAGCCAGCATAAAATGCTGTAAGAACACTTAATACATAAATGTAGAAGAAAACAATATATTGTATGAAGCTGTATCTATATATATATATATATACACTAAAATAAAATAAATATTAGGATGTTGACGACAGAGGCTGCTTCATAAGGAGATTAAAAGATGAATAAAAGGGAAGAATGAAGAAGAGCTGAATAAAGGGAGAAGAATAGTGATTTGGCCAAGTAGGAATACTTCATTAAGGCCCATTCTAAATGGTCAACAGCCAGAAAAGGAGTTGAGAAAATGAGTATATATTAAACAATTATCACGTCCTTACATTGTCAAACCTTAAAGTTACTCGCAATTGCCTGGAAGGTCCATGGCACACTCACTAGGAGCGTATTTCTACTTAGAAGGGCTGACTTTTTACAAGACGTTAGCAATACTGTTTCTATTTTTAAAGTATTCATATTGTAATTTACATAAACTGGTTACAATCAAATAGGAATTCAGATTTGTATCTCAATCCTTTCTTCATGTACGTCCATACGGGACCATGTGTAGGAAAGTAACCAATAAAACATAAGACATAAAGAAACATCACGCAGGTACAGTGTCTGAATTCAATATAATAGAACTCTGTATGACACACGCAATCACAATAAAAATAAATTTGAAAATGTTTATCAGGTCTAGCAGATCTCGGATTTTGCATTAACAGATAGTAAGGGTTGCTAAAACATACTTTGTATTCAAATATTCAATGGGGGATATTTTTTTAATTATCTCATCACTTCTCCAGAACACTTAGCAAGCATGTGGGGGTTTTGGCATAAAGACGATTATCAGAAACATGAAGAGTGTTGGAATTAACTCACATGTAGACACTTGCTTGGATTTTTAATTTTTTTTAGTAAATGAACAAGCATTTTCTTTAAAGGAACACTTTAGTTTTAGGAATACAAATATGTATTTCTAACAGTAACATGTTGCTCTCCAGCTTCTCTGATGTCAGCTGATGTAGGGACCTTATGCGCATGCTGAATATACTGTGAGCATGCATGTGTGACATCATACAGATGCACATGATCATTAGCGTAATTAGAGAATTGCATGGGATATCAGAGATTAGTTTTAGTGGACGTCACTGAGGCATATCTGAGCTCAGTGACTTTATATGAAAGAGACATAATTAGTGTCAAATGTCTTTTTTTTTTATTTTATTTTTTTGAAATTTAATTATAAAAAAAAACCCTTCAATAAAGGTAGAAGCCAACATAAAATGCTGTAAGTATGTACACTTGATACATAAATGTAGAAATAAAACCATATAATATTGTATGAAGCAGTATATAAATACACTAAATTAAAATTGAAAATAGGTTGTTGATCATAGAGGCTGCTTCATAAGGGGATTAAAAAATGAGCAAAACGGAAGAAAAAAAGAAGTGTCCCACACACATTAGGCCTTCCCCATAGGAAAGCATTGCCTCAATGGCTGGCTGGCTGGCTGGCTGGCTGGTGGAGTTTTCCTTGACCCTGGATGTCCTCATGCAGAGCGTTAGGAAGTCCAGCATTGTTTCAAACTCTCTGAAACTGCAGGGAGTGCCTCTAGTGGTACATATATTCCACTGAAATTCCAACTCATTCCAAAGATTCTATAAGACAAAGTAGAGACTACTTTGTCCTATGATAAAGCCTGAGGTGGACAAAAGTTGACAAAAGGAGGAGCTCTCCTGTCAACTTTTGCAAAATCTCAGCAGTTTTCACAAATGATGGCTGTGGGATTCAGGCCCGGTCCATGGAGATTTCCGCTGACTCATGACCTTAAACTAAAGTGCTGTACTCTCACGCATGACGAGAGTACAGCACTAACATGGCTCCTGGCAGCTGAAGCACCAGGAGCTGAAGAGGACAGCAGGAGAAGGTGGTGGCCATGAGGGGCAGCCTGAGGTAAGTAAAACTTGTGACCACTAGATCCATTTTAGATCTGTCAGGTTTTGGGAGTGACAGATCTGTATTAAATATTGATGGGAAATATCCAGATTTTGCAGTACAAATGGCCTTGTCTGCAGTTTGATTGTTTTATCCCATTCGGTACAGGGTCATTCAGACTTTTCTGAAAAACCCTGTAAGTGTTGAGATTTGCCCTGTCAAAGCCTGCAACTGTAATACTGCTTGTATGATTGTCAGCTAAATTGAATATAAGTCAAACAGGGGGTGGGGGATAAAGGCAGTGCCAAAAATGATAAAAACAGAGGTGTGTTATAACATATAAATACATATATAAAAAAGCCATATATATAAAAAAAAATATAAAAAAGCCATATATATATATATATAAAAGGACAAACAAAAAAAGGAAAACATTGTTCAAATATAAGTCCAAGTATGAATTCAAATGTAAAAACTTGCTGGAAAATAAAACCTCAAAGAGTCAGAGTAGTTCCTCTGGAATGGGGTGAGATCAGAGTATTCTTGGCAGCCATTTATGCAACAGAGAGAGAGAACTAATGGTGCAGAGAATCCCAGAATTACATAAAAGTTAATAAAACGTCTATGGTCCTACTTACAATTGATAGAGCTTAACCTAGCTCTAGTCTGGATGGCGTACAGTGGTACAATCCCCACTTATAGGATACGTGAGATGGTGTAGGTAGGCAGATATATCATCGGTATGATCATAAAAAATATAAAAGACACAGCAACAGTACTCACAGTATAAAAGGTACCAGGAGTATAAAATAATGAATTGGTACTCACATTTAATTGGGCAGACTAACTTCTCAGTGTATAGGCGTAAGTGGTATAATCCCCACTGTGGATTCTTGTAGAGTAGTCCTCACTGGAAATCGGATGCCTGGTAGAATAAAACGTTTAAATGGCACACTGACAGTGGAAAGAGGCCAAAATACCTTTATTAAAATACAATGTAAAACAAACAGTTAAAGTATCCACAACACGTTTCACCAAAGTGGCTTTCTCAAGTGGAGGTTTTTCTAGCTTGACTTAAGAAAGCCACTTTGGTGAAGAGCAATGATTACAGCACCGGGGAAACCTTACAGACCGCAACTGAACCCCTGTACTGTCATCCAGCTGGGAGAAAATGACAGCCTGTCACTTCCTCCCAGCATCCTGCAGGGAGGCAGCGCGGGAGGAGACAGCCGCAGCGTGAGGGGAGATGAGCACGAAGATCTCCAGACCCCTCACTCCCACAGCAGCAGGACTGCAAGCCACTCTCCTGGTACTAAAGGTAAGCTGACAGGAGGGTGGCTGGAGATATTTAAAAAAAAAAAAAATCACTTGTAAGTGTGTGTGTGTGTATGAGTTTGAGCGTGTGTGAGTATGAGTGTATGTGAGTATGAGTGTGTATGAGTGTGTGTGTGTGCGTGTGTGTATGTATAAGTGTATGTATATGTGTGTGTGTGTATGAATGTGAGTATGAGTGTGTGTGTGTGTATAAGTGTGTGAGTATGAGTGTGTGTGTGTGTGTGTGTGTGTGTATGAGTGTGTGTGTCTGTATATGTGTGGGTATGAGTGTGTGTGTCTATGTGTGTGAGTATGAGGGTGTGTGTGTGTATGTGTGTGTGTGTGTGTGAGAGTATGAATGTGTGTATGTGTGAGTATGAGTGTGTGTGAGTGAGCATGAGTGTGTGTGTGTGTGTATGTATGAGTGTGTGTATGTATGAATGTGAGTATGTGTGTGTGTGTGTGTATAAGTGTGTGAGTATGAGTGTGTGTGTGTGTGTGTGTGTGTATGAGTGTGTGTGTATGAGTGTGTGTGTCTGTGTATGTGTGTGTGTGTGTAGACGTGTGGGTATGAGTGTGTGTGTCTATGTGTGTGAGTATGAGTGTGTGTGTGTGTGTGTATGTAGGTGTGTGTGTGTGTAAGTATGTGTGTGTGTGTGTGTGTGTGTGAGTATGTGTGAGTATGAGTGTGTTTATGTTTATGAGTGTATGTGTGTAAGTGAGCATGAGTATGTGTGTGTCAGGGTGCTTGTGAGTGTGTGTGTGTGTGTGTGTGTTGGGGTGTGCATCTGTGTGTGTATACATCTATGTATGTGCATCTGTGTGTCAGGGTGTGTGCTTTTATGTCAGTGTGTGTATCTGTTTTATGGTGTGGGCATGTATCAATGTTTGTGTGTGTCAGGGTGCATGTGTGTATATGTCGGTGTGTATCTATGTGTGTGTTAATGTGCATGAATATCTGTGCATGTATGTATGGATGTGGTAGTGTATGTGCATTCATCCAAGCAGTCAAACACCAGCACAACATACAAGCACACTCCTGCAATCTAACACAAATATTACATACAAACACATCCCTGCATTCAAACTAAAAAAAAACACACCCCTTCACTCAAACACAAATACTTCACACAAATGTATATCTGCATTTAAAAGTGAACATTACATTCAGACACACCCCTGCAATCAAACACAAACACTACATACAAACACACCCCTGTATTAAAACACAATAACTATATACAAGCACCCCTTCAAACACCAACACTGTACATTACACTATAGCGCCAGTAAATGCCACAGCGCTGTACAGATATACAACCTAGAAATTATGACTTGGGGTGCCTTGGAAAAATACTGAAATATTAAGGACACCTTGAACCTAAAATGTTTGGGAACCACTGGTCTATACTAATCGCTTTCTTACGTTGCTCTTAACATGAGTGGTTAAAGAAAGAATATTATTATTATTATTAATATTATTATTTAAAATTCTGGTTCTTGCTTTCAAATCGCTACATAATGCTGCTCCCACCTATCTATCCTCCCTTATACACAAGTATGTCCCTTACGATCTGCTGAAGACTTACGTCTATCTTCTGTCCGTACTCCCACCTCTGATGCTCGCCTTCAGAATTTCTCGAGGGCTGCACTGTTCCTGTGGAACTCACTTCCCTCCTCCGTAAGATGCGCACCCACTCCACTCCTTCAAAAAATCATTAAAAACCCACTTCTTCATAAAAGCGTATCAATTAAACTGTTAATAGCTCCTGACTGATTCCTCTCTTGTAACTGTCATTAGTCTAATACTATCCTTACCTTTTTGTGTCACTTTACCCCACTCCCTCTAGTATGTAAGCTCACTGAGCAGGGCCCTCAACCCCTCTGTTCCTGTGTGTCCAACTTGTCTGGTTACAACTACATGTCTTCGTCCACCCACTGTAAAGAGCTGCGGAATTTGTTGGCGCTATATAAATAACATAATAATAATAAATAATAATAATAATTATGCGTTACACTGTAACTATTTCTAGGTAATCTATGTAATCAACTAAACTACAAAATATTTTTTATATTATTTGCATGTTAAGATGCTACATATGCATAAAGAACATACACTGTCATAGTAATAACCCATACATTCTAGAATTATGTCGATTATACACCAAAATTTGGAGAAAATGCTATATGGGCTTATTCCCATTTGCAACCCACCCATTTATGATTTACATTTTTATCACCTAAAGTGGGTCAAGTCTCTTAATATAACCTCCGCTTTGTCTATCATTTCAAATTTAGATCACTGGTATTATTGACAGTGAAAACACATTTAATACCTTACTGGAATTTGAACTTGAGTTTCACCAACATGTATGAAATGTTTGCCTTCTCAATCTTTTCAAATATCTTACCATAACAGTTTCATGCTGAAGTACAAAAAAAAAATATGCAGGTGCAGTTGTTGACCTCTAAACATTGGTACATCATTAAACAAGTTCTAGATCGTAGCAACTTGTGTTCAGGTGAACCAAAAGAAAGAAGGCTTAGCCAAGTAGGAGGATTTGGGGCGGGGCCAGCGCCAGCGGACCTGCGTGGTTCTTGAATACAGGTACATTTTTACTTTATATAAGAGGGGATAATGGGGGGGGGAGGGTTTAACACTAAAGGTTCAGGAATACACATTTATCCTGACCCTGTAGTGTTCCTAAGTTTGAAATTCACTTTGAATTTACTGTGAATTCTCAGGACACAAAATCTTTTGATCAACAGTACTTATTTCAGGAACTTCATAACAATGATAAGTTCTACAGCGTACTGTGTACTGAATAATGTCTGTATAACCAACTTCTGTTGAATTACACCAAAAATATATTTTTTAAAGTAATATCAAACAGGAATAGTCAGCTGATCAGAGGGATATCTGCTGAGATGACACTTCCTTTACACAGGTCTGTCGGATAAGGATCACACACTTGTGGCAGAACCACTGCCTATTTGTACTGCATTTTATTGTGTGTTTAAACTATATTTCGTGTGCTGTGCCTTGTTCTCACATTCGAGAGTGCCCATATGAACAAAATCTATTCGCCTGCCGAACGGGGACAACCCCGGTGCCCTAGTAGAATGTTCACACCCAATGGAAGACAAAGAAACTAGGTCCCTTTTCCCAAGTCCAGGCTCCCAGGCCCAGAGGATCCTGGGACAAAGACCCTTGTCATTTGGTGTTGGAAACCACTTGTATGTGGGGTGAATTTTCTGTATCTGAGAGGCAAAGAGACTGGGTCCCTTTTCCTGTGCCCGGGCTCCCAGGTACAGAGGATCTTGGAATAGAAACCCCTGTGTGTTTGTGTGGAAGACCTCTTGCAAGGTGTTTTTGCATAAAAGCCATGTGGGGAATACATAACAGTAAAAAAAAAAAACTACTACAGAACAAACAAAGTAGGACAAAAAGAATGCAGCTACAAACAAGTATATAAAAAAAAAGGTCTTATATTTTCTCAGGTTTTCCCAAGGGTAACTGATAATTATTATTTACAGTTTTTGCATAATTGAAGGTTGCAAATCTGATAGGTATGAGGAAGTAAAGGTATTTTCAAATAAATATTTCCTTATAAACAGCTAGCCCCAATACGTAAAAAAAAAATATGATTGAAGTAATTGCAGTCATAATAAAATGATGAACAGATTCTGCTTTGTATCAGTTAGATAGATGCATATTTTAATATAATGAAACATAATATAATCTTTAAATGTAATATTTAATTATGTTTAAAACGATGGTGTTCTGTGAAATATCTCTGTTTAAATCTAATGAATGACAAGATCAAATGTTATGTATAGATGGTAAATCAGAATCACTGATTAAATATTATCCACATTTTTAATGCAACACACAAAATAGGGGAAATTTATCAAAATATAATCAACACTTTTATGTCAAATTTTTGGAGCAATTTAGTAAATCTGTCCGGATTTTTTTTTTATCTCTTGCCTCTTTTGCACATAAAAACATAATTTGATAATACACGCCATCGTTTCAGCGATACAACATATTTATCAATAGTTCTGCCATTTTTTCGAACAAAAAAAAGTGTTCTGTGTCACTTGTCTTTTTTTCTGCCTCTCTAAATATGATGGTCTCCGTAATGGGAATCTGTGTGAAAACTGCCAGAATTTATAATGAATACAACTGTCACTTTTTAGATCTCTTTTTTTGTACACTTTAATAAATACAATCAGTCTAATGATGGAATTTAAAGGACCACTATAGGCACCCAGATTACTTCAGCTTAATGAAGTGGTCTGGGTGCCAGGTCCAGCTAGGGTTAACCCTTTTTTTTATAAACATAGCAGTTTCAGAGAAACTGCTATGTTTATAATATGGTTAATCCAGCCTCTAGAGCCTCTAGTGGCTGTCTCATTGACAGCCACTAGAGGCGCTTGCGTGCTTCTCAC
This sequence comes from Pelobates cultripes, assembly GCA_933207985.1. NCBI lineage: Eukaryota > Metazoa > Chordata > Amphibia > Anura > Pelobatidae > Pelobates > Pelobates cultripes. The sequence continues at coordinate 112,023,747 of OW240921.1, forward strand.
TGTGAAAATCACAGTGAGAAGACGCCAGCATCCATAGGTAAGCATTATATATGCTTTCCTATGAACTGGCTGAATGCGTGCGCGGCTCCTGCCGTGCATGAGCATTCAGCTGATGACGTCGCTATGAAGGAGGAGAGGAGGAGGAGAGCTCCCTGCCACTAGAGGCGCTTGCATGCTTCTCACTGTGAAAATCACAGTGAGAAGATGCCAGCGTCCATAGGAAAGCATTGTAAATGCTTTCTTATGAACTGGATGAATGCGCGCGCGGCTCCTGCTGCGCATGCCCATTCAGCCGATGATGTCGCTATGAAGGAGGAGAGGAGGAGGAGAGCTCCCCTTTAATCTTCTTCTTCTTTTTTTTTTTAAATACATTTGCCCTCAATATGTAACAACTGGGAGGCCCGTTGAGGATCTTTATTTTTCTGCTTGATCCCAGATACATGTTATTTAGAGGTTCAGAAAACGTGCGTTCGTGGTTCTATCCTTTTTATCTACCAATTCCAAGAGGAAGTGGTGAGACACACAGCAGGAAACAGACAGGTTGTGTTTCCCATTAAGCCCTAGGCAGTATTTTTTTTTTGTACTGAGTGAGTAAAGGTAACACTTATAGAAATTAAAAGTATGCCACATTCACTTAGGAAAATAAAACAAAATCCTGCAAACCAGTCTATTGCCTTTTCAAAGTTAATTAGATGTCACTCACAAATCTATTTCACTTCCACGAATGTCCAGTCATTCATTTCTGGGAGTATACAGTGAGCATGCATGTGTGACATTATACAGATGCGCATGATTATTAGCGTATTTAGAGAACAGCATGGGATATCAGAGATTAGTTTAAGTGGACGTTACAGAGCCATATCTGAGATCAGTGGCTTTATATGAAGGAGACATAATTAGTGGCAAATGTCTTGTTTTTTATTTTATTTTGTTTGCAATTTAATTATATAAAAAACTCAAGCCAGCATAAAATGCTGTAAGAACACTTGATACATAGATGTAGAAGAAAACAATATATTGTATGAAGCAGTATCTATATATATATATACACAAAATAAAATAAATATTAGGATGTTGACGATAGAGGCTGCTTCATAAGGAGATTAAAAGATGAATAAAAGGGAAGAATGAAGAAGCGCCGAATAAAGGGAGAAGAATAGTGATTTGGCCAAGTAGGAATACTTCATTAAGGCCCATTCTAAATGGTCAACAGTCAGAAAAGGAGTTGAGAAAATGAGTATATATTAAACAATTATCACGTTCTTACATTGTCAAACCTTAAAGTTACTCGCAATTGCCTGGAAGGTCCATGGCACACTCACTAGGAGCGTATTTCTACTTAGAAGGGCTGACTTTTTACAAGACGTTAGCAATACTGTTTCTATTTTTAAAGTATTCATATTGTAATTTACATAAACTGGTTACAATCAAATAGGAATTCAGATTTGTATCTCAATCCTTTCTTCATGTACGTCCATACGGGACCATGTGTAGGAAAGTAACCAATAAAATACAGACATAAAGAAACATCACGCAGGTACAGTGTCTGAATTCAATATAGTAGAACTCTGTATGACACATGCAATCACAATAAAAAAAAAAATTGAAAATGTTTATCAGGTCTAGCAGATAGTGATGTCGCGAACCCGAAATTTTCGGTTCGCGAACGGCGAACGCGAACTTCCGCAAATGTTCGTGAACCGGCGAACCGCCCGAAACGCCATTGACTTCAATGGGGAGGCGAATTTTAAAACACACAGGGACTCTTTCTGGCCACAATAGGGATGGAAAAGTTGTTTCAAGGGGACTAACACCTGGACTGTGGCATGCCGGAGGGGGATCCATGGCAAAACTCCCATGGAAAATTACACAGTTGATACAGAGTCTGGTTTTAATCCATAAAGGGCAGAAATCACCTAACATTCCTAAATCACAATCAATATGGATTGACACCTGACATATGACATATTGACACCTTGACATATGGATTGACACCTGTCCTCAGAGCCCCTGATGCACACGGACACAGAGCAGAATAGAGACTGGTCCCCCTACATAGGGTCACTTGGCAGATATGGATTGACACCTGTCCTAAGGATCCCTGATACACACTGACACAGAGCAGAATAGGGACTGTTCCCCCTACATCGGGTCACTTGGCAGATATGGATTGACACCTGTCCTAAGGTTCCCTGGTACACACTGACACAGAGCAGAATAGGGACTGGTCCCCCTACATCGGGTCACTTGGCAGATATGGATTGACACCTTGTTACAAACTGCTATTTGTAACGGGCCCTTTAAATGGCAAATTGCCCTGCTTCCCTGGGTTGTGGAGAAGCCTACTTGCCAGCCTCCTCCCGCATGACTATGGCCCCTGGGAGATTGTGAAAATGTATGCACTTTTATTTGGTGTGTATGGCCCTTTAAGACTGTCGGTGGGCATATTGGGGCTTATGGACTCTTTATGTGACTGGTGCTGGCCCTTTAAACACCTTTTTTGGGACATCAGGAAGATTGGGACACTGCCCCTTTAAGGCCGTGTCCCCAGACTTGTTGGGGACACGGCCCCTTTAAGACGGTGTCCCCTGTGTCCCCAGACCTGGTGCAAACCCTTTGTGCCTGCCTTGCTATTTCCCACTTGGTTCAGTAAATGGGAAATTATTTCAGCTGCAGAGACTAAGTCCCATTCGGCGATGGGACTTAGTCTTTTTTTCAGCCCTGAAATAGACCGACCTCACAGCCCAAATCTATGGAACTGTTTTGGGCAGGAAAATGTGCTTGCGGTCGGTCATAAAGGGACCTCCAGCTAACTTTTTAACCCCTGATGGATTTGGCTGATTTTTGGTTATGTTTATGTTTTAAGTGTGCTGATTCCAAATATGTAATTATGAAGATGGGATGTGTAGTTTTAAAGTTACAGGGTATGGCCAAAAACTGTATTTTTACTGCCTGTGTTTAATTATGTTAATCTCTTCCCAAACGTCATTTCGTTCAAAGTGGAGAGAATGTTAAAAAAATATATTTTTGTTCGGAGTGTGAGAAATGCTTTTCAGCCGCTTCTAATCTTAAGCATCATTTGAGGAGCCATACAGGAGAGAAACCTATTTGTGGTGTGTTTAGTATTGTTCTGATCAGTTTAATACCTTCCGCGTCTCCTATCAGTGGACGTGTATATGGCAGCCATTTTAGGAACCGTACACCTGGGACCCGAGCAAGGTCACCTCGTTCAACAGGCTTGCAGCGCATCCTCCAGGAAGAAGAGCCTGAACCCTTACCAGCTGCACGTGTCTTACCTGTACATGGAAAGCTGCTGTGGTTCCTTGATGAGCCAGCTGCCCGTGAGTTAACATGTCCCGTGGTGGAGAAGCACTCTGTCCTGTAAAGCCTCACCAAAAAAAAGGAGTGGTGTGTTTAGTACTATTTTTATCAGTTTAATACCTTCAGCGTCTCCTATCAGTGGTCGTGTACACGGCATTGATTTT